>CM067218.1:37085022-37685022 GCA_034190945.1 Octodonta nipae | reverse complement strand
GTGCTAGTCTTGTTCAGTAGTGTTTGCCATTTCATAATGGACTTACCCGACACAGCGTCTATAAATTAATCAGCTGTATTACGAAAACAGACATTCTACACAATTCGCTATACCATCAGTAAGTTTGAGGCCCAATTTTTATTATAGGATAATACTAGACAAAATAGATCATCTCTAGTACGTAGTGAATGAAATATAGTGGCCGTAGCGGAGAGAGTACGCCCAGACCGTATACGCTTGGGTTGTCCTTTTTAACAACTTAGCGTATTTTACGTAAGGATTTTTGTTTAAAAGCATACAACATTCCGAGTTTCCTAATCGTTTCCGCTTCAGTCGTTGGGCTCTTGACAAGCCTGCACTGATCCACTGTTTTCGACAAAAAAAAATTCACCCATTTTTAACATAATCCCTACGTGAATAAACAAAATACCCACATTTGGTGTGATGAATAACTCGAAGAAACTCAAGAGCTGCCATTATATCGAGACAAAACAACTGTTTGGTGTGGTTTGTGGGCTGGTGGGATAATTGGTCCGGTCCATATTTCTTCAAAAAAGAAGCCGGTCGGAATGTTACTCTGAATGGTGACCATTATCCGCCATGATAACAGAATACTTGATGCGTAACATTGAAGCCCGTGCTCTCAACGAAATTTGGTTCCAACAAGATGGCGCTACTTGCCATACAGCCCATGAAACCACGGCTTTACTGAGATTCCGTGAACAGATCATTCCGTGAATTGGTCGCTAGATCATGAGACATCACATCTCTTACTTTTTCCTTTGATGCTATGTAAAGTCCAAAGTCTACATGGATAGCCGGCTACGACTGAGCCATTGGAGGCCAATATTACTCGAGTCATTGGCCAAATACCACTCGAAATACTCGGACGCGTCATTGAAAATTAGAATTGACCATATTATCTGCAGTCACGGCCAATATTTGAAAGCAATTATCTTTTATAAGTAAATTGTTAAGAATGGATGTTTTGTATGATAAAGATTATAAAATTAATTTGTCTTTATTCTCTTTATTTTATTTTAAAAAATACCTCTAAATGAATCACTCATTATGAGAAAATAAGTTCAATAGTTTCCAACACAGAATACATCCTACCAAATGATTAATAAATGGTGTTTTTTTAGAGGTTTGTTCATGTTGGCAACACTGCTTCTGGTGGCAGTCATTTTGACAACTGACAGCTAATTTATGTACAGTACGCTTTGCCATTTCATAATGAACAGACTTACACCGGAGCAACGCTTGGAAATTGTGCAAATTTATTTCGAAAATTGTCGTTCAGTTCGCGAAGAAGTTGTTGCTACTGTGGAGCGTAATGTTGAGGAAGACCCGAATGATTCTATTCGCCATCGTGCACAGCAATTGGAGCTGTGTCCATAGTCTTTATGAAAGATTTTGCGGCAAGATCTTGGTTTATGAGCTTACAAGATTCACCTCGTGCAACAGTGAAAACCGCGCGAGGCTCATTTTTATTTGAATGGATACGTCAACAAGCAAAATTGCCGCGTTTGTAATGAAGAATAACCACAAGTCATTATTGAGTCACCGTTACATCCACAAAAAGTTACTGTTTGGTGTGCTTTATGGGCCATAATTACAGACATTTTCGTTCCCCAGTTGAATGGTTGGTTCCAACAAGATGATGCAATTGAAAGATAGTCAACGCCACAATCATTTTATTACACTCGGTTTGGGAGGTGCTTCCAATGAAATACGATCAGCATGTTGTTCATTGGCTGCTTCGACCCATCAAGCTCTTACCCTCTCTATTGCCCTCTCTTTCGAGCCTTGCCACGATTTTGTGCATTGCAGGGTATCTCCAAAAGGTACATGCTCTAAGAGGCGGTCATAGTATCCGATAAATTACTTCCAACATTTTGGCGAGGCTATGTTTTGCGACTTATACATGATCGACAAGTAACACAAAGTATTAAATTATACCTATTGATAACTTATCGTAAGATTAGAGTCAGTCCGATAAAAATAACATAAAAATAAAGTACGGTGCATTTCAGTAATTTTTATCAACTTATATACTAAGATGTCAATTTGAAAAATAATATTAATGCACTTATATTTGACGAAAAATCGAATAATGGATTAGTGTCTGATAAATTATTCAAAAAAGATGCTTAACTATCAATGAAAATTGATTTAATTACTAAAATACATATAAGTATTTTGTACTAACAAATGAAGGTTGTCTTGTACTAAATAGGTTTCTCAATTTTACATAATAATAACATGGTCAAATGCGAGTTGGATTCACAAGTACTACTACCATTGGGATTTGATACAATGTCGGTAACTCAAAGTATTGATTGATATGATTTTCCAGTGTCAGACAAGAAGGAAATGAATGGATTTTCTTATATTTTCCTTAATATTTTTGAAATTAAGCATTTTATTTTACCTGCTACATGAAGCCCTTAATTTTTATAAAAACATTTATTTAATTTCCCTAGTTTGGCCCTCAAAATTAAGATTAAGATTTTTGCTTTATTTTACCAATAAAATTAGAGTCAAGCCTATATAATCTTTTATCTGAATTTTGGAATTTTTGTCAGTAGTTTGGAAGATACAGAGGAGAATGAGTTATATATTTGTATTTATTAACGATTTCTTTCATTTGATACATTATGTTACTGGTGCAATTCAAAAAAGTTTTATTTTCCATTCAAGTTTATAAATTAATGTTTTACTTTACTTGTAAATTTTGACTGAGTCCCTATATTCTCAATTTTTTCTAAAGTTTAGGCTCAGTAGTTCGCAGGTATAAGGAGGAGGAGAATTTTGTATATTTTTTAAAAATATAGTTGTATTCCTCACAATTATCCCATTCACTTGATATATTACATGATGCATTTAAAAAACATATCTTTTATTTTACATTTAATTTGGCTCCTAAACTTAATATCAGTATTTTCTCCTTACTTTTCCTTCAAAGTTCAATACAGGCCCTATATTTTTATTTTTTTATTTAGTTTCTGAGATAAATGATTTATTTTAAAAATTTAAAAACATATAATCCTATTCCTCATAATGAGCCCCTTGATTTGTTGTATTACATGAGGTGTTTGAAACAATTTTAATTTTATATTTTCCATTTAATTCTGTAATTTGCCCCCCAAAATTCATAATAGGGGTTTTTTCTTATGTTTCCTGTAAAGTTCAGTTAAGGCCCTGTTCTTTTCAATTTTTTTCAAAATTTCAGGTCTTATAGTTTCGGAGATACAGGGGGGATGGGTAAAGTTTTGTATATTTTTATTAAAATCTTTTAACCTAATTATTTTTAAAATATGAAAAAATATAATTATGTTCTTCAGAGTGAGCCCTTTCGTTTTATTAATTTCATTCTACAATTTGCCCCCTAAATTTTACATTAGAGGTTTCTCCTTACTCGTACTGTAAACTTTGGGCATCATTCTATGTTTCTTTTTTTTAATTTTTAGGTTCAATAGTTTCGGTATTAAAGGGGGAATAGTAGAAATTTGTAAATTTTACCCGTAAGTACCCCTAAAATCAAAATTTGTTCATTTACGATATGTACTCCTGAACGGGTCAGCAAACTATACCCTGATTCCAAATTTCATTTTCCATTGAGTAGATTCGGAGAAAATTGCTCTGATGTGAAAAGGGGAGAAATCAGGAGTGATTTTACAAGGGTTTCCGTATATTGATGTAGGGAACCGTAAAAATTCAATTTAGAATTGCACAATACTGATTTGACACTAGCTACATAAACTAATCTTTATTAGCTTAGATTTCAAAATCATCTTAATATTCATGTTACTCTTCATCGTCATCTTCACTGATCTCTATTTCAGACTCATCTTAATCTCAAAATTCATGAAAAGTATGCAAATCTACATTTGTGTTAAAAAAAACACGAAAAAAATTATTAAAATCTGCTTCAATACACTCTGTGTGGATGTATCATTCTGATTATTTTCATGTTATCTACATGAATTGTTTTATATGTGTATATCTACTTATTTATTATTTGAAAATATATATCTATTGGGACTTTTTAGAAGTTCATGTTGTTTCGATTTTTTCTGTCTTCAATTTCAAAGGAAAAGAATTGAACAACGTATTAATTGCAAAATCAAATTTTTAGAAGGTCGATTTTCAAAAACACAATTGTGCAAAAATGTAATATATTTGCATTGAAAGGTATAACTTAAAAAATTCGGCACGTTTGGGAAGTCGGACAACCACATTGAAGCAGTATTTTTGTCGGAAAACTGTTTTTCGAATTTCTTATCAAATTAGGTTGCAAACGTATCAAAAGTATGAATTTGTCCCAAAACAAAAAGTCATGTGTTCAACAAATTTCGGACGGGCACATTCGAAAAAGCAGCAGTTTCGAAAAAAATCGTAGAGAAAAAAATTGTCCGACTCGCCAAAGTTTCCGAGTATATATTGAATCATTTGGCATTGTGTACTATTAACTACAACCATTTACAAATCAAAAACTACTAAATTAAAATACAAACTTATGGATTTTTAATGTTCCAACAATTCATTCAACAAACTCCAGGTATGTTTCGCCTTTTTATGGCTTCTTCAAGAGTACAAAGTGTACTAAGTAAAATAGCAGAAATTACATTAGAAAACAAACTAAGCAATAAAATTAATGGGATTCAAATATTAGGTATTTCCCCTGATATGTAATACAAGGAAGAGATTACTTTCTTTTTGATCGGTGCGTCAATAAAATTACGCTGGTTGTTGCATGCATGCTACTGTTAGTTTTAACGTTTTGTATTTTGAATTTTATTGATATATCATGATGATTATTTCGAGTTATAGTAAATAATAGAATCAGTTGAGGCAGGTTGCCTAAATACATCAGATTTTAGTCTATCACTGATCTTGATCGTCCACATACTGTAGTTCCAAAAAATTAATTTTATTTTTCTAGTTGTTTAACAAATTCTATAAACAAATATACTGATTGCTTGTTTTTGAAACAACTTGCCATTATGTTCATTAGAAACTATATTTTTGTCAAAATGAATTTAAAAAAGTTAATGTTACAAACATTTTACCTTTTTTTATTTTTTATTGTTCTAACTATTACTTGACGCTGCCAAAATAGAACCGCTTCAAGAAATCAATCATCTACAACAAAGACTAATCTTGGGAGTAAATAAACTGTAAAAATCATTCAAATAAACACTGCCGAGAAAAACGGGAACTTCCCGATAATACGAATAATGGTAAAAACAAGTATCAGGAATTTGGAATTCATTTCGGAATTAGAAATTATATTCGTTAGAGTACCACAACCAAACGAAGAAGTCATATTAATGTTTGTAGACGCGAGATGTAAAGCCTGGGAGTGGTGACAGTAAGTCATATTAATACCGAAGCAAGGAAGGAACAATAACAACATCATGGTAACAATCATTCAGGCTGGATAACTTTTTTAACTTTTCGCAAAAATAACTGACTAATTAATCAATAGAATCGTTTAACATCTCATTTTGCAGGTTTTAAAAATGCGTAGGAAACAATTGACCTTTATTAATACCAATGTTTATTCTGTTGATCAAAAGTTATCAAGGCTGTCAAAATTACGTTTTTGCGACATTGAACACTCCCTACAATTTATTAACAACTTTTGAAAGCAAAAAAGACAAATACCTGCGAAGTTTTTTTGCAACAGAAAATAACAATTTGTGACGGGTAATCTAAATCGCATTGCTTACACTTAATTGTTGTATTTGGTTCTCGTATTAAGTACCTCATTTCATTTGAAAAAAAATCTTAAAATTAAGTATTTAACATAACCCGTAGTTTGAGAAACGATGTAGTTATTAGACAATAGAAACAATAAGTTCTTTAAGGCAGAGAATATAGCTACTTACTGAAAAAAAGCTACGCTTGAGTAAGTTGAAGTTTAAATTCAAATCAAAGTTGGATAGATCCGTTACCTCAGAATGTTTTATTCAAAAAATATTTTATTTTCTTTACTATTTCTTCTTCTTGTAATACAAGGTAGTCTTAAGGCTGATATGTTACTGGTCATTCGACCTTAACGATAAGTCGCAAATATTCAAACTCTAGTATTTATATATACAATATCTATCATAGGCGCACCCAGGCCACTTTTTCGTGGATGGTGGGTCCACATGAAAAAAAAACGCTTAACCAAAAAAGTATTAATTATATTTTATTAATAATCGCTTGTACAGTAGTTCTAAATGAATCAGAATTTCATAGAATTTCTTCTCTTCACTATGAGCACTGTAAATATGGATTTAGTGAATATTGTTTTGCCTTATTATGGGGAGTACTGAATCCCCCCAAATCCCACTGGGTACGCCAATAATAGATATATGCAAAACAGAGCAGCCTTGGACTTTGGTAAACTATACAATAAAACTAATCACTTCCTGAGAGTCTTTAATTACTTAATGAATATCTTTTAACTATATCAATCAAATATTTTCAACAAAAGCTATTACAGGCTGCTTAAATTTTATTGCTACACTACCACACACACATGCGGCTGCACCGCCCTGTAAACATTTGCAAACAGCACTTCGACTTTCTAATAATTTTATGTGGTCGAACAAAACCCCACTTATTATGACTGTTCTTAATTACAATATGTCAAGCCCATAGAGAATAACCTAACCAATCCAAATGAAAACTAGAATATTAATATTGAATAGTTTACTTTTTCGGTAAATAACATTTCTAATTTATCGCAAATATTTATTCAAAGATTCACTTGAAGCATAAATCCCTGCAATTAACTGGTATGTTCTTATCTTGTGTGCAATATCGCTTCCAAGATACAATATTTCTTTCTACTTGAACCCTTCCGGTATCAGTAAATTATTACTGACGACGGGCTGGCTGAAATTTTATGTGAAACCGTAAAAAACCTGTGAAATATGTTTCGGGAAATGGGTTTCCGGACACATCAGGAACCATTTACTGGATTAATAGAAATAATTTAGAGGGAAGTATCATCGTCTCGAGGCTGCTTACGGCTTTTATAGTATATACCGCACTAAAAGTTATTTAATGTTTAAGATTTGTTAGAATAATTAAAAGTTAAACATCGTATGCAACTGCAAACGTTTAGATTTTGATAACAGTCGATAACCAAAAATCATATTGTCGCAAGTTTCAATTCTGTATATCATTCTGAACTAGGAAATTACGTTGGAACTATTTGTGGAAAGACCCTGTCTATTATGTGTTTCAAATGAGCGACAAAATTTGTTATTAATGATTTACTATGTTGGGTATATAATTTTGTAAATAAAAAGATCTGGCCAAATTGTAAAAATTTTGGTATTTGACAGAAGATAGCCTCAAAAATAATTTTGCATTTACGTAGTGTTTCTAATTGACATGATCATTAATTGGGTTTTTATTGAGAGTAACTAGAAGCGCGGGCGGGCAGATACGAGAACTAGGCGAACCGATCTGATCAGGACAGATGTGACTGCCGAAACTACGTAATTTCACCATTGATACAGGGAGGGAGCTGTTATTAACTACCCTTATGAATTCCCACTTACACCTGATATATTTAGTAGTCTCGAAAACTTAAGAACAAATATATACAGGGTGATCCATTCCAACAGGTGCCAACACTGCAAAATTTTTATTAGTCTCTGTTGAAGCTACCTTTTTTTAAATTATAGACCATATTTATTTATGTCTATTATTGTACAATTTTAATATTTAAATTAGAAAAACAAGGCTTACTAGATAAAATTTTCTAGTAAAAAATTATGTGAGGTATGATTAATACAAATTTTACGTCTTTTTCTAATGATAGTGAAAAGTCAGTAATAAATATTTTATTTAATTCAACTTAAAATAAATAAATAATTTAAGAGATTTAATAATTTAGAGGGAAGTAAATTAAAAGATGTTCGGATTTGAACTGATGACCTTCACAGTCTGCAACGTTACCACTGCGCAACTTCAGCTTTCGTTAAAAATTGTATTACACGCTTCTGGGAACTTTAAATCATATATTTTTTGGTGGCATATATTTTATAGAAAGCTATCAAAGTCAAGATAAGCTCAAATAGTTGCTTCCACCTATTTTTAATTCAAGCTATCAAAGTCAAGATAAGCTCAAATAGTTGCTTCCACCTATTTTTAATTCAATCTCAACAGTTACTTTAGTTTTTTCTTTAAAAAATGAAAATTTTAACAAGATAATTTATATAAAAAAAGAACCCACTTCAAATGGCTTAAAATAAAAACCGTTTGAAAACCGTGTGCAATCAATAACTATTTTCTGACAGATATTCTTTTTTTACTTGTTTTACGGAACAATTCTATTGATTATTTTAGCGTATTCTTATTTGTATATTATTCACATATTTTTTAACTTTTATTTATTTTATTATTTGAACCATTTTCTATAAGTGTAACTCTAATTCACCCTACATTGCAACCACTCTGTATACGTTTCTGTGTATTGGTCACTCAATATAAAATATTTATTGATTCATCCTGTACAACTATAATTCATCTCTACACGATATTGCAAACGCCCTGTATAAGTATTAATCCTCTCCACCTTACTGACTTTCTAGTTTTCTATTGTTTAAATCACCCTGTATGCCTACAATTTTATTTCGCCACATATGTCAAGTATAAGTAACTGCTTATGATATAACTTTTTTCTAACCACCCTATATAACTATAATTCCACTTCACCTTAAATTTCCATCATCCTCTATATGCAACTGCTTATAACATTTTTTGAACCCTCCGCCCTATAACTCGAATATCCTTACTGCAAATGCTTATTTAACCATTTTTTAAGTATTTTGATTCACTCTGTATAACTATGTATAGTTTTACTTCACTCTTATTTCAACCACCTTGCATACGCGACTACATATGTGCCACCCAATACACAATTTTTAGAACCACCCTGTATAACTTTAATTCTATTCCACCTTATATTTCAACCATCCTATATATGAAACTGCTTATGTATCACCCAATATCACATTTTATAGTTTCCAATTTTTGGGTTATGTCATTCACCCTATTGTAGATTTCTGTTCTCCATTTTTAATTTTTCTTTTATTATCTTGTTTGGCAATCTATTTTTTCCATACGACGCACATGTCCAAACCATCTATTGCATGATTTATATTCGAAAAAATGTTGAGTTTCCCCCAATATTTTCGTTTCTAACTTTATCAAGTGGACAACTTCGTTTCCAGTAACCCATTTCCATGGCGTACAATTGTTCTCTTATTTCCCAGGTCTCAACTTCATAGAAGACAATACTTTCTATTAATGTCTTATATATTCTATTTTTCGCCTCTCTTTATATTTGTGTGCTCCACAGCACGGAATTTAACTGATTTCTCGCTTGTTTTCTTTGTCCAGTGATAGTTTTTTTACTTATGTGTCGCTGCTGCCTTGATTCATAACTGCCAAGATACTGTTAACACATGCATCACTGAGCTTCTTTTACATGAAATATACATCATTTATGTCCTCTGCAAAAACGACTTGGTTATCAGTAGGGTGTTCATTTTATCACAATTAGTATCCAACTTCGACTACTGCCTCTCCAGTCTTCTTCTTCATTAACTATGTTTGGTTTGAGTTTGTGCAACCCCCAGCCGTGAAGCAGGCAGTGATTAAAAATTCTTTGCTGGGTGAAAAGTGCTCATCCATACACGGCATTACGAACCCTACATCAATTTTTATAATACAAGCAAAAAACAAAACAAATTTGTAATACGGAATATTATGATTAAGTTTTAATCTCTCATGTTTGGTTTAAGGAAAAAATATTTATGCCCCGACCAAATAATGATCCATACCGCAATATAAACTCTAGCTTACTCCCATCGTAATACACCAATATTTCTGTTGGATTTCCGTTCTTGATGTGTTGCAAATGTTGGTAGCACATTATTATTGACCATAATTACTTCCATAGGAGCCTACAATTTATTTTGAAGCGCATGTTATACACTGACGTCCCCTCATAAAATAATTTCTTTGCGTTGATTTATAAAGTCTAGCAGTTGGTTAAAATCTTTGATGGAAACCTTTTGGTCACTAAGTTTTCCGGTCCTTCAAGTTTCTTGATAGTTTTTACTTAATTACTGAAAAAAAAAACACTATGCTCCTGACAGGACGCTATAAAGGTTTATGTAATCTTAGATTTGTTCAGATCCTGTGCCTTTCTATTTAGTTTCGATGAAAACGTTATTTATATGTAGGCGTTTAATTTCTGTAATGAATACTTTCTGAGTGCACTTTTCTAGAGGATTTATAGCGAAAATATTTTTTACCCATAATGGCTATAACCCCCCAACTTGGAGACCATGATTTCCTGGTAGGTTAGGTTAGTCTCCCTTAGCCAACCGTTCCCGTTATTCAAAATCACCAGAGGCTCCCCCTTTATTCTTTCACGTTTGGCTGTAGGAAGTAAACCCATTGTATGCCGAACGCTGTCTTCATGGGCGTGGAAGTAGAATTTGTTGGTTTTCGACTAGGAAAATTTATTGTGGTATGCCTTAAAAATCTATTGAATGAATATTATAAACCTTTGCCCCGAAGTCGACATTTATTGAATTTAATAAAAAGCGTGCAACCGGTTAATAAGACCTTAACAAACAAAACTGAAGATCTAGGAAGAGGTTCCGCCAAAATCAACTTCCGAATAATTATGGTCGTGTCACTATGGTGATATTATATAGCTTGACTCGTGTACATGTAGGTACATTCATGCTGCTCAGTTTCTGTTTTTTACTTAAAATCAAATCATTCCGTGGAGTTAAGTGACATAAAAGACTTCCTACAATATCTGACTGAAAATAAAAAAAAAACAGAAAAATTGGTGGAATAATTACGAAAATTATCCCAGACAAACAGAGAGACAAAAATAATTTAATGTTTTTTTGTGTTTTAATACAATTGAAATAATCTTATTAACTTTAGCTGTTATTTTTAAATCAGAGACAGACACACCAATTATATTTATATCTACGAGTACAAGACAAACTGCTAATGTTATTTTTAATTAAAATTGAGTTCACGATAGAAAAAGTACAAATTAAAATAAAAGATAACTTTTATTATCACAAGTTTATATATTTTTCCTCAATACAGAATGTCTGTGCTAGAATCGATGAGAAAACCGAGAAATGATACGCTACATCACGTCAGCTCTTTCCACACCAGAGAAGAGTGTAGGCAGCAAAAAATCACTCGGTCCTTTCTTTGCCCTCTGAATATCTTTTAGCTCAATTATGCTCTTTTTTTCCGCCCAAGTGGCCGTTTAGAGCTGAATAGGGAGGTATAGCAGTTTTTGCTTACTTTGTCTGCTTGTGTAAGGATACTTTGTTAAAAGGTTTATAATGATGAGAAAATAGTCTTTTGCAGCGACTGGAAGAAAAATAGAAAAAGTGAACATTGAACTGTTTGGGTTATTTGATAGGATTATGTAATATGTATTGTTTGCTACAAATTTAAAACTAAATTTTGATTATTGCATCAGTTGTTGGTTGGTCAGGTCGAGTACAATTGCTAGTAAAATATGTTGGCGAAAAAAACCTGAAACGTGTAAATTTTTTGTGAGTGGAACAACTTTGTTCACAAAAATTACTTGGTACTTCCTTGAAAATCGATTTTGATTCCCTAAATACTACTATTATTTAAATGTCACAAATATATTTCCC
Organism: Octodonta nipae; assembly: GCA_034190945.1. NCBI lineage: Eukaryota > Metazoa > Arthropoda > Insecta > Coleoptera > Chrysomelidae > Octodonta > Octodonta nipae. The sequence continues at coordinate 37,673,299 of CM067218.1, read as the reverse complement.
GAAAAAGGCAAAATGTTAATTCACTTTACTTAAAAGTTTATCGTATTATTGATTTAAATGTTGAAAAATTTGTCGTTCATCCTCCAAACAATTATACCGATTATCTTTGAAATGTCCTACATTCTGTAGGACTAGTAGAGTCACTTGGCAACATACGGCAACGATTTGTCCATGTCTTTCAGTGTAGCTGGTGGGGTGTTATAAACTTTATTATATGTTGTTTTCTGAATGATATTTGTGGCATATTTTTCAATGTCTAAGTACTTCTTGAGAAATAACACCACAGTTAAGAAAATTGCTGTATATTCTAAACGTCTCGGGGTTTAAGTCAGACCCCGTTGTCAATGGTTAAGAAACTATGGATAAAAAAGGCACAATTCTAAGATGTAAATTAAACTAATTGTCAATTTAGATTGTAAAATATTTAAAAAAAATTCACTTAACTTAAATCGGCTGGTCGAGGACGATGTACCCAGCGTCCTGTTGAAATTCCAATATCTTTTTGGTGTGTGTGTGTGTGTGTATAGTCGTTCTCTATGATATTAGTTAAGATTAGATCAATGGCATTTTCGAGGAAATGTAGATATTTATTACTTTTTAAAATTCTAAGAAAGAAAAACGGACGAACAATCCAATTTTCATACCTAAATCTACCCAATAAGTAAAAAAATAGTTATTCCACTATTGACGTTTAGTTATGATTTCGAAAAATTGCAATCAGTTCGTCCCGTAATTGATTTATAAGGATAGAATTTGTACATTTTTATTATTCGTCGGGCATTTGAGGCCTGTGTCACCAACAAACTGTCTTGTCTCTCTATTGCTACTTGTCACAACACAGTTGCCTACCACGGATGCATTTAATATCAAATTTTCAACTTGCTTCTTTATATTGTGAATGGATCCAATTCACGTATGAATTTACCAGAAATAAGTCTGTTACCATGCCATTAATTGAATAACTTTGCAGTTCTATTTAAAGCTGTATTATTTCTAAATTAAAATTTTTAATGTTTAAGCACTGTTTAGGAAATGACACCACAGTTTCACGAAATTACTGTATATATCCAAACGGGGTCTAAGTGAGACCCCGTTGTCAATAGCAAAGAAACTATGAAAAAAGGCACAATTCTACAATTTAATATTAAAAATTTTAGAATTGTGCCTTTTTCATAGTTTCCCGAATCGTTTGGAAATATACAGTAATTTTGTGAATTGTGGTGTCATTTCCCAAAAAGTGCTTAAACATTGACAAACTATGCCACAATTATCCTTCATGAAACTATTAAAGTTTTTAATCATTTTTGCTCTTTTAGGAATAGTAAAATAGTGTGTGTCAAAGTAAACACATCATTCACCAGACAGTTATCTAGCAACTAAGTCTATCTTACACGAATAGAACTTTTGCAGCAAAATTACAATATTTTTCTAAGCACTTTAAAAAAAATTACCTAAAAATCATTTAAACATTTGTTCTTTAAATAATTCGAAAAGTTTCTTATTAGTTTTTTTATTCTAGTGACAAAGAGGAAACAAAAATCTTTTTTGGGTTTTAGTGTAATTAAATTAAGCACATGAACTAAAATATAATACAATTAGTTATTTTATTTAGATATGTTTGATTTATAAATCAAGCATGTTAATTTAAATAATAATAATATTTAATATCCTTTGATGGAAGGGTTATTAACTAGACATGATTTAAGATGACGTTATAGCGGTTTAAAGGTTTTGTTATTGAAAAAATACCAGTTAACTTTATGTTCTAAATAAATAGTTGCTAGAGTAATTTCCACCCCTAAAATAGCAAATGGTGTTAAGGATATAACTAAATGCAAAGTATAAATATTAAAAATAATTAACTGAAAATTCATTAACATAATTTATAAGCGTTTTTTTTATATTTTGACACCCACACCCTCGTTTCCAGCCCTATAGTGGAGAAGGATACTAACAGTAACTGTTTCCCACGGTGAAATACTTTTTGGAATTGTGTTCAGCGCACATGAACGCCTATTTCAGTATTTTTCGGCTATTTTTCACATTTGCATCTCATTTTCCGAACCTAATTTAGGGGATGATGAGATTTTGATAAATGTTTCCTTAATCTATATTGATTACATTACAATATTAGAAAAATATGTTCTAATATTTCTATTTGGCTTGAAGATATACAAGAAATAAAACAAGATCGTTTATTAAAATATCTACTCTTTCATCTCTCATTTTCACTAGAACTGAGGAAAATGGCTTTACAATTTTTTTTAATATATGTGACAGAAGCTTAAATTAAAAAAAGAATTGTATCGATATCTCTATTTACAACAGTACTAATAGATTTCCGTTAAAACAATGTAGTTTAGTAATACTTAATACTAGGTGTCTTCGATGACAGGTACTCCGGAGGACGGAGCCGTATTCTTGTTTACTGACCGCAAAATCCTAACAAAATTTGACTCAATTCCCTCATTATTTACCGATGCAATTAAGTTCATTGATTGCATATGACGATTTCAAGAATCGAATACAAAAACCGTATCTCTTTACATCTTAGTACATCAAAATCGATAGTGAGGCCTATTTTTTGTGCTTCATTTCTTCGTCTGTGGTACTTGCTTGTTTATTATTTGCTGACATGAGATGTTATAGCAGTCATCATTTTGCAATTAGGTTAGAAAAACATAAAAACTGCTTCAAGATAACTGAACCTGCCTTAAAAGGTTTAAGGGTCTCTTCTCCAGATTTCATTTTTTGTCATGTCAGCCTATGTTAAAAGTTTCAAGTCTCTTTCTTATCGGGAGCTTAGTTTAAAATTTTGTTCCAGACACACAAATGAAAAGAATGAAAAACGAGGAAAGAAAAACGGGAAAACGTGGTAATAAATAGAAACCAGTAAAGCTTTATAATATCACTCGATACATAACTGTTTTATAATCAGAACCGACATACATGTCAAAACAATTAACACTTACTTGAAATTCAAAATCCTTGAAAACCTCCAACGTATTGACATCGGCTTCTGCAGTTCCCAACTTCCTGCAAACCCCATAATCCCTCGAGTCTTTTCCCCCGTCACTAAACCTCGATGAGTGTTCTAGAAAGTTGTTTTGGTAGAGCCTCTGGGACTGTCCTTCATTTACTCCAATGTTATTACCGTGATCCCTTTGCCTATTTACTTCTGTCGTGTAACTAGTGTAGTAAATGCACAAAAGAATTGTTAAAAAAATCGCGGCTAGTGCAAAACTTCTTGGAGAGAGTCGACGGCATATTTTATGAGCGACCGACATGGTATAGATGATGCCGACCAACTTTTATTTTGTTTCTGGTTGTTGCTCTTGATTATATTTACATGACGCTAACAGTTGTATTAGAAATGCAGCCTTGGATGCTTGTAGACACTAAATGCAGGAAAATCTGTAACAAGAATAATTTCTATTAAAAACTTTTAGTGTTGATTGTAATAATTGTAATAAACACATCTGAATTAGCCTTTTATTAAATACCATATGATGTCTACAGTCAAAATTCAGTCGAGACAAGAGAACTATCTAAAAATATGTATCTAAAAATAAAATCAATATTTGATGTATATAGATTTTAACAACTAATAAATCCTAATTACCAAAGAACTAGTGAAATTATTCATTGCTTGTCTTCTGTGAAAACAGATATGGTGTATAAATTCAATAACTCAACCATGATTTTCTCTCAGTTTATATAGTTTAATGTGCTTTGTAGTAAGGTACAAAATAGAGAGAAATAGAGAGCACTCCGCCTTGTTTTACACCTCTCTCGAAATTACTGTTCGCTGCATCTGTTCTAATAATTTCCATTAATCCGCTGTGTCGAATGCATACTCAAAATCCACTAAGATGGACATAAATGGCTTTTTGTATTCGACACATCTTTTGATAAGACACTCTATAGTAGTAAGAAGGTGGTCATGTAGGGTTGCCACTTCTGGCGCCTCTGCCCAGGTGGTAGATACAGGAAAGATATGGGAGGTACCGGGGAACTAAAATACCCGGACCAAAACAGCAACAGCGTCAGATCCAGATTGAGCGACTGCAAACCAGGTCTAATCCCTTGTCAGGAGCGGTCAAAAATCAGAAGGGAAACTAGAAACCAGAGAAGAATGACTTCCCAAAACCTAAAAGAAGGTTAATCCAGGCATAGAGGAAGAAAATCCCGATAAAAAATTACCTGGCCTTCTAGGTTGAGAGGTTGGGCGAGTAAATCAGCCAAAAATACAGAACGGCAGCCTCGTAATATGGACGTACAAGGTATAAAGACAAAAGATCAATAAATGTATAAAGAACTGGATTTAATGAAAATGGACATTACGGCATGGGGAAATCAAACTATGGAAGACTATATACTGTTTTATAGAAGAAGAGAATAATCAAAAAGCTCAAACTATGTCCAACAATTGCAGCAGACAAGAAATGGAACAATAACATTAAATCACTGGCATCAATTAAAGAATAGTTACCATAGAAATGGATTAATCTGGACAAGAATTAGTTTTTATAGAAGTATAAGCTTTTAACGTCTCCATACAACAAAAGGATAGATATGTGGTAGTGCTGACAAGTGTTTTAGTGAATATCGGAAATAGAAAAGAGTCCTGCCTTAAGGGCGATGTTAATAGAAGAGTAGGACGGAAAATTCAAGACCACATTATGGAACCTTTCGGAGAACTAGAAATGAACATGGCTCGAGCTTAATAGAAGACTGCAAACAAATATCCATAAAAATCTTGAATTGACGTTTTCAAAATAAGCCTATTTATAAGTAAGTATACCTAGTTCCAACCCACAAAAAACTTTAATCCGTTATTGACTATGTAATAATCAAACAAAAAGGGAAGATATATAAAAAATAAATAAATCAAAATGAAGACTGCAACAGTGCAGGGTAAACGACAGAACAATTCCCGATATAACTTAGAAGCATTCTATCACCATTCTACAGCATTCATCTATAAATTAAGACTAGCCGAGTAAATTAAAAATAAACTCTCACCTAACCCAATAGAAGTAGTGTGTCTGAAGCAAGTATTACAGGAGTCCACAACAGAGGCTTCAGGCGTTACAGACCGAAAAATAAAACAGAGAAGCCCCTGGTGGACGAAGTAATTGGACGAAATATTAAGAGAGAAGAAATTATTGCATGAGAAATAGTTAACTACAGGAGACTCTAAAGAATGAAATACATATCGGATATATAATTACATGGACAAAAAAGGGAAAAAGTGTCTGGAATATTCTAGGATCAACGCAAATAGAAAACATACTTAAATCATTAACCGAATCAAGTCTACAATTCCAAAATTTATATAACATTAATTGGACGAACCATGTAGCACACAAAGAAATAACAGAAGATTTCGACAATATGAAGAGCAACAAATCACCAGACATACCAGGCTTCCTTATGGAACTGGTGAAACAAGCACCTCAAGGGGTATTAGAATATATTGCAGTACTATTTACAAAATGTTTACAAGAAGATCGAACTACAGAATAAAAAGTAGCTTATATTAATACCATTTTAAAAAAAGGTGACCCAAAACAGTGTGAAAATTACAGAGACAGAGCTAGTATATTATTTTCAACTGTTCTCCGAAATGGCTTCAGATTCCTGGTTTGAGATTTTTGGGACACTAGTGTGAGACTTTTTATCAGGTGTTGAGTACAACTGGTTACAGAAAGCTCAATAGTTGTTATCGTTTATCTTTTTTCCACAAAATGTATTTTCTTCTTAGAACTTTCAAACTTATTTCCCTTTACTAGTGTTCCGTACACACAATATTGGGAAACCTGATCTGTCCGTCTGTCACGTCACAACCAGTTTTCTCCGAAACTTCAAAACTTTGAAATTTGGTATTAAAGTATAGTTTTGTCACCCGAACAGGAGTACATGTCGTAAATGAAGACATTCTGATTTTGGGGGTAATTCTGGGAGGAAATTTTACAAAAATCAATCATTACCCACCCCCTTTATCTCCGAAATTATTGAGCCTAAAAATTTGCAAAAATTAGGAATATAGAACGTTCCCAAAAGTTTAAAAGAAAAATAAGGAGAAACCCCTAATATTAATTTTGGGCGGAAATTATAGAATTAAATAAAAAATTAAAATGTTTTCAAACGCATCATGTAGCATATCAAATGAAAGGGATCATTATGAGGAATGCTAATATATTCCTTTAATATTTTTAAAATAATTTGTTTAAAATAAATTAACAAAAATATACAAAAATCGACAATTTCCCTAGCTGTATCTCATAAATTAGAAGTCCTAAAATTTAAAAACAATAGCAATATAGGGCTTCACTTGAACTTTACGGAGAAAATAAGTAGAAAACACAAATATGAATTTTGGGGGGAAAATTATGGAATTAATTAAAAATAAAAAACAAAAAAATGGAAGGGCTCATTTTGAGGAATAATTTTTTTTTCATTTTTTTATATTAATTTGTTAGAAAATATTAACAGAAATATACAAACATCAGACGCATCACATAGCAGATCAAATGAAAACGCTCGTTGTTAGAAATACAATTTTATTTTTTTATAAACTTAAAATGCATAGTTTAAAAGATATTAGTGAAAATATAATAAAATATAGTTATTCCCTGCTTTTTCTGAAACTGAAAAGTAGAAAAATGTATATTGTGATTTACCTACATTATAACAAATCTTAAAGGTGATACAGAACCCTCAGTATGCGTGTCGAACTCGCACTTGACCAAATTATTTTTTCTCTTCTGCTTCTCTCTATTTTTCTGGATATTATCTTGTTGATGATTTTTAATGTTACTGTCGTTGTGACAGTTCTTTCTTTTTTATTGAATGTTTTTACATTATGTTTTTGTTCTTTGTTACACTTTTTAAATTGTTTGATTTCACTTTTTGTGACATTCTATTACATTATATTATGTCCAAGGTCACACTGCTATTTAAAATTATTGAGTTATTTATTTATTGTCACACTTTGTTTGTACAATCATGTTGCATCTTTCCTTTCTTGTGTTTGATTTTACTTTAACTTGTATGATTTGGTGGTCCTTCTCCGTTAAAGAAGTCAACGCCAAAGATGTCTTTTTTGTTAAAGTTGCTACAGATGTAGTTCATAACGTTTTTAGTTTTGCCATCATGGTTTACATATTTCTTATTGTTTGTTTTTGTTGTTATTCTTTTGGAAAAAATGTAATTGCCGAAAGACTAAATAACATTTTTATCGTTTCCAGAAAAATCCCGCACCCTTTCTCTTGAAAGTTTATAATAAGACTTTAATGATTTTTTGTTCTATCAACTTGATATTAATATTGGGTATGATTTTCTTGATACAATGAACACATCCAGTGAAAATACTATGTTAAGTTCATGATACTATATACTGTGATCTGGCACCCCATAATTTTAATAGGTTTGTATGTCAAATCGAAGTAACAACCTCATTATTTTTTTTGTAAAACGTCTATAGGACATTTTCTCATTCAATCAAGAGATGAGAGGGTAGGTTTTTCTAATACCGGGCCTTCGACTGTAATAGCCCAGTTATTGCACTTGAATGCATTTGTTGGTAGTTTAAAAGCACCTACCTGTTTCAGATATGTGTTGGTCTACTTAGTTTCACACCTGCTGTATTAATACTTTAATTGTTCACTTCTTTTCGCAATCCAACACCATTTTTGCATGACTGAACTCGTGTGTTTAATTGATTTGTAGTTCATGCGGTTAATGAGCCTGACATTTTTCTTAAAATATATAAAAATAAGTTTTCTAACTGTATTACGATTTTTTATTTGAACCGTATCTAAAATAGTTGCAAGCTTTAGATACATTTGTTTTAATGATATTTAGTGACAGATTAGAAAGCAGAAAATATTCACAAAAAATATTTTTTGTCTCGGGTTTTATGTTCATTAGAAAAATATTGTACAGTGTCGTAAAAATTATCTGAAACAAATCATAAGCGAAATTTAAAAAAAGAAGAATTGATATTTACATTAGTAAATGAACTTTTGAGTGATAGGAATAATGTCGAACCAACCGAAAAATCATTACGGAAATTAATATTTATTATACGAGTATATTTGCAATACAAAAATAAATGAATGAGTTTTGAGATTTTTGAAAGCGTGCAGAATATATTTGAGGGACCAAACAATTAGCAATAAAATGCACCAAAAGGAACAGCTTGAAATCTCTAGATATAGCCATGGCCGATGTTTTTGGAATGTTCTAATGCAAGGAATGCCCGATGTGCGGCACTGATTTACAGAGGCGTCTGCTCCCCCTGCACCCTATGGTGCAGGGGGTGCATTGCACCATAGGGTGCCACATGCCCGCCCCCCGGCCCGGCAGCAACCTTATCACAGAATATCTAATAGTACTACCTAGGTAACGTAACCCACGTAAAAAGTACTTCGGTTTGCATACACTATCTACAGCACTTTGGATATACCTCACATGTTAGTCACAGGAGCACACAGCGAAAGATCATTTTCTAAAATTAAAAAATTAAGAACTATCTTAGGTCAACGTTGTCACAAAGTCGATTGACAAATTTATCGTTTGTGAGTATTGAACATGAAATCAAAATTGAAGTCAGTGACATAGTTAACGATTTTGCTAATGCAAAAGCACGAAAAGTTACTTTTTTTAATTAGGTAGGTATATATTATAATTTTATGTTCATTGGTGTAATTTGCCTTCTGTATTATTTCGTTTTCGAATTAAACTTTTTTTTAATGACCACAAAATTGTGTTCTGTTATTTTTGTTAACCCTTCCATCCATAAAATTCATTCATTTTGACCTACCTAAGTACGGTGGGCCTTACATAACTTGCATCTAACTTCCCAAACTAAAACTGTCAAATATTCCAAATTACAACTTAATTTTGAACTCTGTAAGGACTGTAAGCTATTTTTATTTGTATTATTTATGGTTAGACAAGAGGTCTAAATTCGAGTGAACATATTTAACAGACATGGGAAGCTTGTTGCGAGACCCAGTGTACCCAACTAGTTGTTTCCAGACAATTTTTTGATTGAAGTTCCCTTTTGAAAATAGAAAACTTATAAAATGTCTGATTGCTACACAGACAGTTTGTGGTAAATTGAAGTGCTGTTTGTACATATTCCACTTTAACAGTGCTCAGCACACTTAGGGACTAGAGGGCGCTAGGGTGATGATTGCACCCGGGCGCTACGTGATCTAGAGACGCCTCTGCTGATTTATATGTGCAGCCAAAGTTTTTCTTTAGCTCTATAAGTTGCTCGCAATTTTGTTATGGTTTAATTTTTTTTATTTCATTTGTTTAGTTATTTTTCGGCTAGCTTTTATTTAGTCTTAATTTTAAAAAAATTATTACTTGTTTATTTAATTATTAATTGTATGCAGAAATACATAAACATTTATATTTTCATTTACCTGTTTCTATCTTATTTTTTTATTAATCACTGTATTGTTTATATCAAATTTAAAATTTAATCAATTATTATTTTCTTTGTATGCTCTTCTCTTTTTTAATTTAACAACAATAAATTTGGGAAATTAAATTTTACTATTCTTTATTTATATGTGAAAATGAAATATTCAGAACAAATTAACATGAACTTTTTTTAGTTGATTATAACATACCTATAAAATTACCTACTTTTATGATTATTCAGTTTTCTTTGTGTTTGTGTGGAGTCAGGTTATTTACTCAATTCATAAGTAAATACTATTCATAATACTAATTCTAACAAAATAATACACATGTTCTTTTATTAATTTTAAACAAATTCTTTATGTTTATAAATACCTTATCTATTACGAATTGTCCTTTTAACTTCGCTCCTGTACCATTTTCTCTGCTAGGTCGTTTTGCCGCTCGATACAAATGTATTCGGTTCTCTTCTTCTCAGTACCGCTCCATTATGATTGCTGTTTGAACTGTTGCTGGTCTTTCGTACTGGATTGTCGATTACAATCAGCTCTCTGACCACTTAAGATACGAAACTTTATAATTTTTCTGTCATTTGTACCTTGTCACTTTATAGTTTTGTGGTATTAAACGTTCGTGTTTAAAGGTAAACTGAACTATGTTTGTCAATATATGTATTACTGGAAAATGGTAAAAAACTAACAAGGGCCACGGTAAAGCTTTCAAAACAAACACAATATGCGCGATAACATCAAGGCCCTGCGTATTGTTGAATTTGAAGAGCATATTTAATTGGTTACTGCATGAATATCAAAAGAAAATGTATGCTGCTAGAATTTTTAAAGAAGAAATTGAGGTAAAGGCACATGTGATTAAAAGTGTAATTTTCAGCATGATTTTTTGAAAATTTAATAAATACTCATAGTTATATATTTATAACTATGGTTGATTAAAATCGTTAAGTATTATTAAACAAAAAATATTAACAGTGATTTAATCTACTTAAATATCGTCTAATAAAGTTATTATAAATGTCTAAAGCATTTACATTAAATGTCTTAAACGGGACTGTATTTTACTAGTTTCATAGCAATAATGAAATAGTTGTTTTCTGAATGATATTTGTGGCATATTTTTCAACGTCTAAGTACTCCTAGGGAAATAACACCACAGTTTAAAGAAAATTGCTGTATATTCCAAACGTTTCGGGGTCTAGGTCAGACCCCGTTGTCAATGATTAAGAAACTATGGATAAAAAAGGCATTTTTTATCCATACTTTCTTAGTCATTGACAACGGGGTCTGACATAGACCCTGAAACGTTTGGAATATACAGCAATTTCCTTAAATGTGGTGTTATTTCCCAAGAAATACTTAGACAATAATGAAATAATTCACTTACAATACACGCACACCATTTTATTGTAGTTTCCAAAACAAATCTGTATTCATTATTCATTCTGCTTTTGGAATATAAATCAACTTTGTAGACATAAGTTATATTCAAATTCCGCGCGGTTGGACAGATTTTATTGCAAGCAGTAATAAGCCGTTATATTTCAGTCTGCCGTTTGAAACCGCATTGAGATCTCTTAAAATTGTGTCTCTTATTTTAATTAACTAATAAACTAGACGGTAAGTGACAGTTTTTTTCTTTTCACTGTAAAATATTTTATTTCTGAACTCAGCATACTATTACTGAAGCAAATTATTGAAGGGAAATCTTCTTAACGTACACCCACACTTACTTACATATAAGAAAAGATCAATATGATAGACAAATGCTTTGTTCCGAGAATTCGTTGTCTGACACTTCTTCGGTCTTGAAATACCCATAAATTATGAGTCTCCTTGTTTATAGAAAATTAACAAATTGTGGTAAATAAACAAATATAACATCTCAAATTAATATAGCACAAAATTTGCGATATTTTAAATTGGAGACTTGACGTACCCCAGCAGTTTGAACACCACAAAAAAAATGGCAACATTCCCGGATGTGGTTACCAGCTATAAAGTTGCCATTACATTTGTGTGCTGACCAAGTTAACATTATAATTATTTTAAACTGACACTTCTGAATAATATTTGAGTTAGAGTAAAGACCCAAGTTTCTTTGTGTCTCGTTTAACTTCCTTAATATAGGACCTTACAGCATATACTTCACATTAGGTATTAGGTATTGTCAAAAAAATACTTTAAATTTGAAACCAGAAAAAAAGTTAGTTCCTGTGCGAATTTATTATATTGTGCGTCAAATTATATATATTTAAGAAACAATATTTGAGTACCTTGTGAATTTACACAAGTTTTCCCTAATTATAATAAATATTTAATATGATTAAATTATTTTCTCTCAAGTACGTGAAAGTGGGTTTTAAAAAGTAATCACCTCAGGAAAGATACGTTTACGTATAACTAAAATGGTGAAATTTCGAATTCCAGAGCAACGGTTTGTCGCCCAGGAATTTTTCATTATTCAAGTTTGTTCTAAAACAGATACTTGTCTCAATATGTATTAGATTAAACTACAATGAAGAATAGTCTAGAGATACAGTGATATTTAAAAAATATCTACTTAAACGGTGTTCCCAAAATTTAATTTACTACAATTAAATTGACCGCGTTATATATTGCCAGAGTTTTAAATACGTAAGTAAGTTTGAAATATTATAACTCAACAATTTTTATATTTTAATTAAAAAAATTACACGTCATATGTTCCTCTACAGTTATATTTAAATTAAGAACTAAATAACACGTTAGGATTAATGGTTGAATCAAAACAAAACAGACCATCTATATATAAATAGGCAAAGACAAAACGGTTAGGTACCATTTTCTCCTCTGTCCCTCAACCGATATTCTTTATTTTGGTTTTGTTTAGTAGCTATTGATGAGCTTCAGTGCAGAATGCTAGAATTTATTGGTTCATTCGTCAAATAAAATATAATTTAAAAAAACATTATTTACTTCCAAACTGTCAATGCCAAACAGATAACAGTAACAGTGTCGCCAGATTGCTTGGATAGAAAATCGTATGATGGATTGACTCGAATGTGAAAGACGAATTAAATTAAACTAAAAAGTAACAAATTTTGACCGATTCCTAAAGTTATTGTACATCGTCATGCTATTGAAATAGAACCCAGGAAAATTTATATTACATAATAATGACCATTCATTGGGCTCTCGCAAGTTTGCAACTTCCATTGCTTTGTAAATATGGTTTGTTAACTAAAATAAGAATTATGTTGCAATTGAAGAATTTATTTCTGACAATATTTTATTAATTCTAATGTTATACTTTCAGTTTAAAGATTCTTTTAATTTTTACCGTATAAATTTCATATAATTTGAATACGAAGACAAAAAATGTGAATTAATGCACTGATTGTAATATTCAAGACAAATAGATCTGGCAGCCCTGAACTCATGACTATCTTTGATGTGGCGCCTTGATTTGAATTTTGACATTTCAGAATATTGTTTGGTGTAAGATTATTATAGCACGATGGTAAAGATAAGTTGTAAAGTCAATGTGTAAGGTTCAAGATTTCAGTTTCATTCACTGCGAAAAGTTTTTAACAAATGTGAGTATTACTTCTTTATCATTAATTAACAGCAGGTGCTTATATTTCTTTATAGTTTCCACATAAAACAGAAATAGTCGTTGCTTACTATGTGTTTCATTTAAGTTGAAAAATTAAATGAAATTATATTGAATCTTAAGATTTTGGTTGAAGGTTTATTAATATGTACTTATGTTTTGTAGTTGTTTGGATTGTAATAGTAGGTATAACTTTTGAGTTGGTTGATTTCATTTTTTGCTTATAAGCTGAAATCGTTAACTATGAAATGCCAGAAAGAAGGTTTTTATTACGTTTTATTTCTTACTTTAAGACTATTGACATTTTTCAGTCTCAAATCAAAAAATATTTTTGAAAAATGTAGGTATTAACTAATGTTTTAAATATTACATTTTATATTAATTTATTATTTAATATAATGTTCATATTCTTATGTTAAAAATTATAACTACATAATTGAATGTATTTAAAGACCGAATCTTTCAACTATTTTTAGGTAGGGAATCAGTTAGTTACTGTTTTGTGTTCATGCATTTTATCTAATAAACAATTTAGTTATTATTAGATGGTTCCATTCCTGCAAAATCCTGGTTTTATTACAAGACTTTTACCTAAAATAAACATGTCATTAACATTTTAACGATCTGTATTTAAAATACAAAGAAATTCAATGCATTTACTGATTTGTTACGGTAAGTTAGGTACATACGTATTTTATATATATATTTTTATTGAACATATTTTTCCTTCGAAAACGGTCAAACTATTGAGTAGTTATATATGGAAGAAGCGTTACCTGCTGTTCAATCATGTGAAGACCATCTTTGATAGTTCAGCCTCAAGCGTTGTTTATTGTTCAGTAGGAAAATAGTCAATGTGTAGTATATCAGTATTGATTGTTCGGACAAGTAGCAGTAACTTTCGTTTGAACTGTTCTATAAGTTTTTTATACTCTCTTCGAGGTGTCATTCCTTTGTACGCGTCTTCAAACTATACGTTTTTGTTGTGATTTTAATTATTTTATTACTGCATTATTTTCACTAATCTTCCGAAGACGTAGTGTAAATTCTCATATATATTTTTTTATTTCAATTCATATGTCAATATGACATGAACAATTTGGGGGGGGGGTATTTCATGAGGTTTTTTTCTCCGACTTCTCCTCCACTTTTGATAAACGAACCTCAATAATGTTCACAATTTGAAAAAAAGGGTCGAATTTCGACCACTAGGCGGCCACTAGTTACGATAATTTTCCTAAAATTTATTACTATTACTAAGAATGACGCAAAGAAAGAGCAACAGAGACAGGGAGATAACGACAGACGGAAAGTATATTTCGTAAGAAGTTTTCGCTTCCATCGTTCAGTCTCAAATGACTTCCGCTGTTTTTCTCTTTAAAATTTGTCGTTTTTTTGGTATTAATAAAATCTTAGATACCAAAATAATATTTGATTATCGTTGTATTTATTAATTCAATTTTGTGCTATTTTACTTAACTAAAGTGTTTCCATTGTTTCTTTTCTGTTATCTTCAGCTCAATTCTGTTTCCATCTGCCATATGAAACATTTAAGGATCAACGACTAGCAAGTCGGGTATTAATTTTTCATTTCCTTTTTATGTCGGACGTGACGTGATGCTCACAAAACAGTCCCTGAGCTGCACAAGAGAGCACGAGAACAATTTTGTTTGAATTGTCGTTGTTTGTTCGCAATTCTAAAAAGAAATGTTAACTCGAGAATTACTTTCGTGTTTGACGATAACGGCGACGGACAATTGACGGCGCACGACTTTCCGCGGAATGAATTCAAGTTACAGCAAAACACTTATTTACATAAATTACTTTAATTGCGATTTAATTATCAGGAAAAACATGTTGATCTTTAAGAAATATAACGTTATTTGAATTTTGTATATATATTTGGTGTTTGGCTTCCACAAACTTGAGGTAAAACGAAACAATAAATACAAGAAAAAATTTGTATATTTCAAATGTGCCAAACTCAATGGAAATAACACGATGAAATAAAAGAATTAAAAAGCTTGCAATGGCAATTTAGAAAGTGTACATTTTGACATTAAAATGTTTGATAATGAACTGACAAAACTTTATTATCCTTCTTGAGCATCTTACGAGGTATTACTTACGCCCGCGTCGGTGAGGATGTCTGCCGCAGTTGCAGATGAAACGTTCGGAAGAAATTCCATTAGATACGGGAAAACAGCCCGGTAAACTGCATAAAATCTATTTTTTTTTTCGTGTTACATACCCGCAATATATGTCGATTTGCTACATACAATTTCTAACATTTCCCTTCCTCTTAGGGTCATGTAAAACAATTAGTGACATTAGGTGCCTTCAGAGTTTTGTAGCACTAAAGCGTTGCAGCGGTTTGCTCTGGCTGAATGTAGATTTTGTTACTATTTATTTTCACTTTTTGTGTTTCTCTGTTGGTAGCATTTTTGCATAGACAACACAAAATTTGAGATCCTGGTAAACAGGAGAATTTATAAGCTTTAATGCTTTATCAAAGCGCTGGAGTGCTGCGAGTAAAGCAGACACTATTTAGTACATCGATTTAACAAAGTTCTTCATCGCTACGATTCCCTAAATACACCCATTGACAGGCACCTCTTGCTTCAAGCTTAAATTAGATATTCCATAAAGTCCAAGAAAGTTCCGGTGAGAAACAAAATAATATCAGCAAATAACTTGGAGTCTCAAGATAACACAAACAGCACACAAAATTGGACAGGTTGAAGTCGATAACTGAAAATACCAAAATTTTGAGATCCCTAGTTGTTATAGTGCCAAAATAACAAAACCCCTTTAAAATTAGAACAATTTGAAAGAGTTATCTTCAGAAATTTTTTGTGGCGCTGCTAGAGGCACAACTCGAAAATGCGATCAAAGAATTCTGAGATCACATTAAATTCATAAGGAAAAACCTAGGAAAAACCTTTTGAATTATCCCCACATAGAGTTGTTCAAAAATCAATGACCATTACTAATTTCATCCTTGATTATCGGTAATCAGGAACGGCGGAATTTTACGGAAGTAGTAGCGATGCATTAGCTTTCATTTAATAAAATTAAAGCAGGCCCTTTCAACTTTCATTTTGAATTGTGTTTTTCTTTGTGTCACATGGTTAAATTTTTAAATTATATATGATGAAATCTATTTGTATATTTAGAGGTCTAGAGGTTTCTCTAATATAAAAGTTATTACATTCGCAAGGAATTTGTAAATACATTTCATTGAGTTTTGGGTAGTGTTCTTTGGTTTCATTTTTGATTAAACTGATTTTAGTGTACTTCTTGTTTTGAATGTTGTTTCCTTAATAAAATAGAAGAAAGATTTTTGTCAGGAAAGTAAAGAGGTTAAATTATAGAGAAATAGCAGTAATACCAATCATAGGCAGAAGGACAAATTGGTTTCCAAAAAGAAAGATCATGTTTAGACAATATTCACTTTCTCTATTGTTTAAAAATAGAGAAAAACAGATGTATCAATAGAAACACACATGCCCTTTATAGACCTGGAACAAGCTTATAATAATGTACCAAGATGTAAGGTCTTGCAAGCAATGCGTAGAGTGAACATAAGAGAAAAATGGATTAATATAATTAAGAAAACATTTAAAAAAACTGCAGAAAACTTAGAAATAGATGGCCAAAAGATAAAATCATGCAATGTTTTAAATACTTGGGAACAACAATAAGTTCTATTCGCAACTGCGAGCAAGAGATCTCAACAACGATAGTTATGGGGAAATGGCTACAAATACAGCAGGTCGAGATAAAATAAGAACCGCAGAACTGGGCTATATGCGGAGATATTTCAGGATAACAAGGCAGAACAAATTAAAAGTTCTACATATCTGGGTAGGAATGGGAATAAATCTGCCTACAACAAAGAAATTGGAAAATTGATCACTCCATAGGTATGGAGATCTTAAAAAAATGTTTATAACCAGATGGCCAAAAAAATTACAGAATGGTTTCCAAAGAGAAAAAAGGAAAACGACTACTACCTACTTTGACTTGGGAAAAATGATGGATCAAAAAGGACTGGAAATGGGAGATTGGGAAAATAGAGACCTTTGTAAAAAAAACGGTAAACCCAGGACGGAAAAACCCGAAGAAAGAAGATGAAGAACCAGTTGCTCACTCTTTTTAGTCTTTCTGAAAGACCCTGTATGTATGGTATGGTTCTTGTAATATTTTTATCTTGGGCAACGGTATTGCTTGGAACAGCTTGGTGTTGATTCTTAGCGAATGTTTTCCATTCAATTTTGTCTAAAAAATGTAAGTTCTGCCAACAATTATCCTAAAAAATCATTAACAGAGAGTTAGATATGATAGTACCTACTCGAAATTGATAGGATATCCGGTTTCCATATGATGCTGTGCAAAAAAAGTTGGATCTGTTTGTGAACTAAGAGTGCGTAATCTATCTAGTTTTAGAGAGTAGACAGATTGAGGTATCAAGTTCGATAAAGATGGTGTAACTATTTTACTTTTAGTACAATTTCTTCTTTCTGTTATTTAAAAGGGCAGTATATGTACCATTACAGTTTCTGCGTTCTTCACGTAATAGTCTTACTCTTCTGCGATCATCCAGAGATAGAATCGAGACTCGTCAGAAAACATAACTAGTTCCATTCAGTATCTCAATTTGATATGGCATTACACCAATTAAGTCAAGCAGCACGATGTCGAGATGTCAGTAAGACAACGAGAACACATTCCCAGAGCGGGTATCCATCTATTGTTTTAAAACTCCCAACAGTCCCAACCAAATTCTGTATTGTAAAGCTGCAAACGTCAAATAATAATGATCCCCAGTTGCAGTTGCTAGAGGTCGTCCGACGGTTATGAATATTCTAGACATGTCGAAAATTAATTTGCACCTAATTGTCACCTGTTATTGTCTGTAGAGTAGCTACATTTATGAATGTGTGATAATCTAAACTACTTCTTGAATTCTGTTACATTTTTGTTAATTATATTCGAATTTTCAGTTAATTTGAAGAAGATTTATTATAAAAATATACTGAATATAGATATTAGACGAAACGATAACATAAATTTGATACCGATAATTTGTGCCGTTCATGGCATGTTTAGTGCGATTATTAACCGCAAGCATCGATAGAGAATAGCACTGTAAAAGGCACATATCTTCATTCCAAATAAAGTCATTACTATATTACTGCAATTAATTATTTCCGTTGTTTCTTTAGCAATTGTAACGGATGCGAAATTCGTATTATTACATAATACTTAGATTGATTATGATTAGGCAAAATGCCTTCCCACATACAGTGAATTAAAAGCAAAAACCAACAATATTAGAAATGTACGTCAGCAAAACGTTATTATATTATATAAGCGACATACGATTCCTTTGAAACTTTCAAGTTAACTATTTGTGGTTTGGTTTCTATGTAACTCAGACCGCGCCGTCCGTATTGCTAAGAAATAATAATGTAAAGGTTGATCCATTAACGATCTGAATATACCTAAATGTGAGAATATAATTTAGACTTAAGTAACAGTTTGTAGTTGTAAGCTTGGAATATGTTCTAATTTGTATGTTTTGGCATATTTTTTAAATCGGGTGGAAATCCTTTCACAGGTACTGTGTGCTTAGAATCTATCGCACCGCAGTGTTTTGAGCTGCCCAGCTCTTTAGTGAAAGTCTGGTTTTACTAACTACAATCACTATTCGTCCTCTCTTCACCGAAGGGCCATGGAAATCCGCTTCTTGTTGTGACAGACTTCTTTTGTTTGTTATTCTTGTCTGCCTGACCGTCTCCTCCGTTTTTTGTCTCCACCTCTTAAATCCAATTTTTCCTATTTTGTGTTTAGTTCACCAATAATTTTACAAATTATCCGTTGCAGAAAAACTGGAAAGCCTTATTGAAAAAGTATTCGGTTTTTATTTATCCTGAAAAATTAGAAAATTCGACATGAGGAGGTTATACACCAGCCAGCGAAGAACTATATATGGACATCTTACAAAGAACACCACACCTTGGAAAAGTGTGTATATTTTAACAATTTCAAACTTTTGAATCGTAGGAGTAGGTGTCTGTGTCCAAAAATTATCCAAACAACATTCAAAAAGAACTGAAATGTCGTGATGTTTTAATTTTTCCCTCCACTAACTGGATTAAAAATTAGAAGTTCGTGTCTCTGCTAGAAGTACCTTAAGATATTGGATGATCGATGAGTGGTTCAGTGATAAAATTAAAGAAATTCGACTGGAGTTTATAAACTATATAAACTCTAGGTATAAATATTTGGTAAATTTGGATTCTAACTAGTTTTATTAAATGCTTTTAGTGAGCCTAGCTTTATTCACAACGAAGTTATGGGTGGTGGGAGTGTGAAAGCGCAGTGAGTGGATTAGAGAAAAGGGATGGTACGACTGTGTTCGACTTGGTGGGAACACTGCCCTGCAACAACTACAGACGTTGGGTTGGGATCAGGGTGACCATATTTCAGAAAGAAAAACTACTGCCAACATGAGAAAAAACTACTAGACTCTACCAATGCATTTGCAGAAACCTACTAAAAAATCTACCCCCGTTTAAAGCTTAGAGGTTGTATCTTCTGGAGATAGCCTGCAGTGCACAAATGTCGTGGTAACATCAAAGATAGAGAGGATAAGAGCCGTTTCACTCGTTTGGGAGCTGGAATTGCTTCCAATAAAACACGATCAGCATGTTGTTCATTGGCTGCTTCCACCCACCAAGTGAAATAGCCTGTCACGATCTTGTGCATTGCAGGCTATCTCCAGACTGTACATGCTCTAAGGTTGAAAGCCTGACGACTACTTAGAGCATAAAGATGCAAGCTCTAAAAACGACAATGACACCAATTTGACGACATCCAATGATGTACGATTTACGACTATTATCCAATGGGTGGCGCTGTATTTACAAAAAGAGACAAAATCACAAATTACTGTAACTTATTCTTATATGTGTGCATAATTTTTATTAATTTGCTCTCATATGAGGATCGAGCAAATATTTAGTAATAACTACTAAAATCTACTAAACATTTCTTCTCTACCAAAAGCACTAGAAATATATTTAAAAACTACCAAAAAAGTAGTTTTCTGCTAAATATGGTCACACTAGTTGGGATAACATCAAAGTATCGATACCGGTATCACAAGGGGAATTGATATAAAAGTGTAGATACTGGTATCGGTAGTAATATCGAAACGAAGGTATCGATACTAGTATCGAAAGAAGGTGTCGATAGCAAGTTAGCGGAGGAGAACCCAAAAATCCGAAACGTAAATAACCATATGGGTATCAAGGTATCGCAATACTGGTATCATATTAGTAGGTAAATCAGTAGTATGGCAACGTCCCTACTAACAACAAGTAGGATTTTAGGTTTGCTTAGCCTTGACTTCAGTAGATTGGTAAATTAAATTGATTTGTAATAATAACCACCTGTTGTATATTTATTTTTGTGTGTACGTAACTGAAAAATATGAGATTTTTTTTGTAGTTATGTTGTGTATAGATATATCGGGTGGGGCATTTATCTTGTGAAAAGATAATGTATTGAGTGGGTTGATTATATTATTTCGAAAAAAGTTTGATCTAAAAGTTGTAGGATTTCAATTGAGCCATCAAATGATCCACTTTACGACTTCCGGTCTAGACAGGAATGCCATTTACCGTTCGGAAATTCTTTAAAAACAAATTTTTTACAGTGGATTTCGATAGAAAAGTGAAAAGCAGACATATTTTGTTAATTTTTCGATTCGATCCAGATTTTGGCCAAAAATTAGCCATACACTCTTAGGAATGTTTTATTTTGCGACCCGAAAATATAAAAAAAAGTTTTGTTATAATAAAAATTGTAGGGTTTCAAATAGGCCAGATTTTAATGGAAATCAATTTTGACGATACTTGTTGAAGGAAAAATGAAAAAAAAATCTTGTTAGTATTGCTAGAAGTAAAATGTCTTGAGCAAAATATGGTTAGGACTAAGTTCTTAATGGACTAAAAAAATGAGCTTTTCTGTAAATTACGAGTTTACCGACAACAGTGTCAGAACTCTCGCATAGTATACATTTTATTTCTGGAGGTCTCCAAGAAAATATTTTTGCAACAATTCGATGGGTTTTTCTCATGTAACCAGTATCATCATCTAACTTTGTTAACGATAATATTCAACAGTTGCTGCCAAAGATATATCTGGCGAAGTAATTGTTGAGCCATCTAGAGGTTGTTTTTTAAATTACGAGAATGTAAATGTCTATTTGATACAGTGATTTTGTGTAAATATGAAATTGAGCACACTGTGTGTTCTTAAGTATATATAATAGGGTTTTGTATCTAACTTTATAACAAAATGTTAGCTTCTTTTAAACTGATGATTGTTTCGGTCATTCCTTGGTGAAAATTCATATTTTAATTATATTAAAACACTAACCACTGTTGTAATTTTCACAAATTTATTATTTTCTTGACTATTGTTTCGCTCTAATGACAGGCTTCGTCAGAATTAAATATTAAACTAAATGCTAAACATCTGAATATATTATATAGTGTTGTAAGATAATAATGAGTATATAGGTAGAAAGCACAATATGTTTACTGTATAATATTAGTGAAGGTAAATATTATTAATATAATTTGGAATTTTGTATTATTTAAGTATATTAAGATTAAGTAAAGGAGACATATTTATATCAGTTTGGTCATTTAAAAAATATGGTGAATTTTTATTTTTATTGATCTCAAGTGATTCTAACAGAGTTAATTTTTTACTTTTTTGTTCTAGATGTAAAATTTCGAAAGTTGTTTGAGGAATATGATTTTCATTTAATAAATGGTCGGCAAATGTAGATATGTTGTATTTCCGATTTTCATACGCTTTTAAATGTTCAGACCATCTTGTTTTAAATGACCTTCCTGTGTGACCGATGTAAAATTTTGGGCAACTACCACATGTTAACATACTATCTATATACTCATTATTATCTTACAACACTATATAATATATTCAGATGTTTAGTTTTTAGTTTAATATTTAATTCTGACGAAGCCTGTCATTAGAGCGAAACAATTGTCAAGAAAATAATAAATTTGTGAAAATTACCACAGTGGTTAGTGTTTTAATATAATTAACAAAATGTTAAATAATAACGGAGTACGTTATATCTTTTTAAAAAATTATCAATATTTAATGAAAAAAAGCAACCATTAGCATTGAATTAAAAAGAGTAGACTAACCATTTGAGCATAAATTAGCTTCATATATGTTGTAAATGTAAAACAAAAATCATTCTACTGATATTAATTACCATACCACTCATTAATCAGTAAAAGTTACAATTTTGTATGACTCGCCTATAGCTTAGCGGCTAGGCCCTGGCTTACTACTCAGAAGATTCTATATTGAATCTCAACAATTCAACTTTTTTCAGGAACTTAGATATATTTACTCCTACAGCAACAACTATTCTGCTTATAAATGTTAGCTACTCCGTTATTATTTAACAATTTGATAAAAAATTTGGTAAAAAGAATATACTGATTTTTGTCAAATTTTAAATAAAAAAAACCTACCCTAGTTTTTGAAATTTTTGATTGGCAAATATAATCTGAAAAATTGGGTACCTATTTCCATTAAACAAATACCTTATATGATGACCTACATGAAACTTTACGACTTTTATGTGAAACTTTTTTCAAAATAATCGAATCCACTCGAGATATTTCCTTGTCACAAAATAAAAAATTTTGTTTGTTTTTAATTTTTTTTATGGAAATCCACGGTAAAAATTGGATATTTCCATTGAAAGAAAAACACTTCCGGTCGGCAAAGGTAATTTATCTCAAGATAAATGCCCCACCCGTTATAGTAGGTACATGCTTACATAAGTACTTATTGTTTAGTATAAGTTTGAATTTCACAAAATATATGTAATGTTTATTATTTAACCGTCAATGATACTTCCCCAAACCGTTGCCTTCATTTTAGATGGCAACTGTAAACTGTAAGATTAGGTAGAATTTGAGTACCTACGACAATGGCTACACCATTCCGACATATTCAGTCCCTAAGCTTAGTAATAGTTAAGAAAATCGATCGCCCACGTTAATAATGAGAATAAAATTAAATTTACGGAAATTCCTCACCAAATTTGTGAATTCTGCTGTAACAGTGCAATCAAGGAGTTGACATGAAAATTCACGCGAATAGGAGATTCACAATTTCCAAGTTGTAATTGGGTCGTCTTGGGCAGCAAATGTTTGGATACTAATGAAGAAGTGAAAACGACCGTAAGTAAGTCGCTATCATGAATCATTCATGACATCACAAAAACTCGTTACGGTTACCGTTTAAACCGACAAGGAAAATATATGGAACAATAGAGAATTGTATGTAAATAGAGATAATAAATTATTTTAACATTTTGACTGTTATGTTTTTCCTTGAGAAATAACTTAATCATTTTCCCTTCAGACAATATCACTATAATTTCCGTTTTATTAGATATTTTGACAGCATTAAAAACTTAATTCAAACAAAATTATTTTCTATTTAACACTTTTTATAATACACCAGGATAGCATTGAGAATACAGTTCATTAAAAGCTATTGACAACGTTTTCCAATCTTTTACGTGAACAAATAGACAAGTACAAGAAAATGAATTCCCTTGAAGGATAACAATAATTACACAATTATGAATAAATAATTTCTAATTAACAGGGGCATCCACACAAACCTTACTTTTTTCACAAAAGATCTCAATTTAAAAAACGTGAAATTCTATGTTGCAACTGGAATTTGTAATAATTTGGACTAATTATACTTACAATTTTTGACATAATTACACATAACAAAAACAAGATTGAGCACAGAAATAAATTGAGAAAATGGAAAATATATATTACAGCAAAGAGGAAAATAATGGTGAAAAATAAATAAAGAAATAAAATATAATTTAGCTAAAGAGGAGACACAGGGGGAAAGAAAGAAAAAAAGTAATAAAAGAAAATCTGAAGTCAAGGAAGAAGAAAAAAATATAAATAGGAAATAGTTTTTTGAGTAAAAAGACAATAAACATATCACGTTTTTTGTGTTAGTGAATTTTAATAATTATAAAAATACGACTAAGAATGAATACGATTTATAACTAATGCGACTACCTATAATAAACTCTTTATAGGTACTAAATCATAAAGTCTTAAATCCCTTAAAAGTTTTAGTTTTCTGAATAACACATTAGGATTAAATAGTTAAAACCTTGCTTGAAAAGTAAACATAACATTTGTTTAATAAAGATGCCACTTCCATGAAACTGTTAATGATGCCTTATCAATAGATTATTAATTTCCTCTATGAGCAGACTGTATTATAAATAGCATTAGCAATGACAGGCTCGGGTAATTTATATGTCGTATAACTTGACACAACAATTTCACGCTACTTCCACTCATATTAATAATACACACACACATACAAAACACAAAATAATACAAAACACTCCCTATTATAATCTCTTAAATGTGCTCCATTACGAATCTAATTTTCAAATGAATGTACTAAAATTAAAGTTGCAATCCATTCGGTTGATGGGAGGCAGTCAAGCGGTCCCGCTATTCAGGTGTCATCATCATCGTCGTCGTCCTCATCAATGGGGATTTCCTCTGTCCGCGGAACCGAAACAAATATTTTATTGTCGTAATACTTTTTGGTTGAATGAGTCGACTTTTACATTTTTTTCCACGCTTTCAAACCCAGGTAACGAACTTATAATCTATTCAGGATGTGTATTTAATAGATGAGCTGGGCTTCCATTATAGGGGCACTAATTAACACATATATTTTTATCTTCAATCAACGGTGACACCGTTACGTACAATAGGTAAAAGTAAGAAAATACCAGGGTGTGTTGTAAAACCAAAATATTACAAGTCGGAGTATTTGAAGAAATTAATATAGGCAGTTAATAAAAGCAAAAGGAGGTACTGAAACATGACAAAATTTGTTCACTCAATTAATACGCCAGTCATTAGAGTTTTTCTAAGAAATGAAAATTAACAGCAAGCCACTAATGCCATTTTTTGAGGAATGGTCCGTAAGTGATAAAAACCAAAATCCATCTCGAAAGTCGTTTCTACCTTTTTGTTAACCACAAAAACAAAAAAATAACGAGCAGCCATTTGGGACTGAACGATGGAAGCGAAGCTTCTTACGAAATATACTTCCCGTCTCTCGTTAAGTCACTGTCTCTGTTTCTATTTCTTTGTGTAATTTTTAGTAATGCATATAAATTTCAGGAAATAATAGTCACTATTTTGTTAATTTCAAGTTTTCATTTCAGTACCATACTCGTCTATTTTCATATGTGTAATAGTGTAGACCTCCGTTAAGAAGTTTTCGCTTCAAAAATTAAAACTTTTTTTTTTAATTTTTATCCTATAATTTGAAAACTATTGGTCATAGCAGAATACTTCATATAGCGCTTTTGTAAAGAATTGAAAAACCTACCATTATTTTTTTTGTGATTCCCGATGGCCAATTTTGAAAAATTCACAATGTAGACAAGTTGCCATACAGATCTTTTACGAAATAATAGCTTATGATATATTCTTCAAACATGCTAAAGGTGGACTCTCTCAGATAATCATTTTTTGCATAATTGCATTATAAACAATTTGCGTTTTTTTTTCAATTATTAACTAACCCAATATAATTTAGTAACCGGATTTTGTGGAAGTGGATATGATATACTACAATTTATTTATCTTCAATTTCCGTATAAAGTTTGGCAAATGTGTTCAAAACATCTCTAAACATCCCACAAAACGACCAATCTTGTATTTCGAGAGGAATGGTGGGGACAGTAAAGAAGCCACGAAGAACATTAATTGTCAAACTGATATTTGCCATCAGCAGATAGAAGAAACTTAGGCTATCAGTATGCAAATTGAAATGTAATAGTTCGGGAACTAGCGACTTTGAAACCCTGTCAAATCAAATGTATTAATCTAGAGGCAGGTGACACGCCCAAACAGCAAAAGTGCATTTCGTTCAAACTTTAGTATTCCGTGACGCATGACACCAATTTTGAGAAAAAAAGTAACTGGGGCACTATATTGCCATCTCATTAATAAATACACTGATAAAGATGATGAAATTACGATTCCACATGATATCTATAAAATAAATACTTCACAGAAGCCTTTCGCAATCAAAGTAATTAACAAAAGATTTGGAAAAGACAAAAGTCTTCCTGATTGTGTGAAACTTCGAGAAGTACTTGTTTACTGTTAGCAAACTTTGTATTTCGAGCATACTTCATTCCCTTGGAAGAATCGCTTCTTGAAGTTCTAGAAACATCAAATTAATGACATAATCATTAGCTCTTAAGCATCTTCAGCTAACTGATGAGACCCAGAAAGGTAGAAAGCTTCCATAATGCACCCTAAGTTGTAACCCAAATCCCAGTTGTAAAGAATACTTTTACTTCTTTGGATTCTCACACTTTTGCTTTGAACAAAGGGTCAACGCGTCAATTTATGACGATCCAAAAGTTCTTTGTTTTTGTCAAATGAATCCGAAGTTTGTAAGTTGGGATTCGGGTTTCAACTTAACCGGCTTAACCCAAAGATGTTTACGGTGCATTATGGAAGCTTACGACCTTTCTGGGTCTCATCAGTTAGGCGAAGAAGCCTAAGACCTATTGGTTATATCATACATTTAATTAACGATTTACTTTTTTTTAAATAAACTGAGCGAAGGCATTCTTGTTTAATATTTACGTGGAGTCGATTTAATATTAGTTGAATAAACCAAATTATTTAGCGATGCAATAGTAAATAATAGGAAAATTGTATATTACAAGATCATTCTTCTTGGCTAAGAACTACACCAGATGTTCCAGATTTCTGTAAAAGCTTTTGGAACAAATTCGTTTCGACTTTTTTATTTTTCTTACACTGTCACTTTCATGAACCCGAGCCGAACTTGTAATATACCATTCTAGTACTATTTATTTTGTTGCATCACTAAATAAGATATTATATTCAACTTATATTAAATCTACTCAACTCAACGTAAAAGTTAATTAGAACTCCTTTTGTAATTTATTTAAAAAAAAATAATGGTTTTATAGACACCACGAGGGATCATAATTTCATACGTTTCTGACAGTGTAGAAATGGGGTGAAATAGGTTTCATCCGTCACGGTCAAACTAAAGTTGGAACAAAGTTCCAGTTTCTATAAACGATTTCCAATTCGTTGATGTCGAGGTCTGAGTCTCCCCTGCTCCTCCGGACTATTATTATACTCGAAGTTTTCAAGTCCGATATGACGGAATTTTAGAGTTACTAGCTCCCGGACTATTTTTTAAATTAAATACTAAGTAGAAATATACTTCCCTTTTCTCGTTATCTCTGTTTCTCTTTCTTTGTGTTATTCTTATAACAGATATAAATTCAAGAGGATTAAAATAATTGTCACTAGTTTTTGTTACGACTCAAGTTTTAATCCTACTGCTATGTAACTTATGACGTGTAAGTTAATTTTTAATTTAATCAAACATACTTCACTTATTTAATATTCTGGCAATATATAAAGAGGTCACTTTAATTATAACAGATTAAATTATGGGAAGATTATTTTGTAGATCATTGTTTTAGGCACTTCACCTCCAGACTATTTATTCTCCAAAATAGTTGTTGCAATCATACACTTAAAAAAAATCGCCGTTAAATGCATTAAATTAGGATGTAGCAAGAGGGTGAATTTTAAACAGAATATCTCATAGATTTTAGGACAAATCAATGACTACTAATATAAATGGACCCAGCACTCTCATATACGACCAAAGGAAAAATGGGTTGAAACATGAGACAAAAATAGAAAGAGACACAACTATAGTTGTTTACAAATATTCCGGGTCCAACATTAGTGTCCAAAACTACATTAAATCAAAGGTCATGTTATTCAGATTGACAATATATGTTGAATTACGTACTTAATCCACAAATATAAATATATTAAAATCCATTAAAATATGTGCACCATAACAAAAATAATTAGTGTCTTAATTACTAAAATGTAATAGTAATTATCATAACATTTATTTCTTCACGTAAAATGCAGTTTTATTTACTGCTTTAATGATCTTTTGTAAAATGCAGTTAACACGTTTATGATATGACACTTCGCGGTGAGAAGGTAATTCGGCTAACGAATATACCGTTTTCCTGCATGTAAAACACTGAAATAACACTTTATTATTGTTTTTTTGCAATTATAAAAAGTAAAAACTGATTTCAAAATAGTTTCAACCCCACAACACTTTAAAAATCATTAATTACGAAGTTAACCTCAAATCAAAATGTAAATAAGCAAACTTGCGCTATAAACTGGACATAAACGACGTAAAGTATTGTCGTTCAAGCGTTCAGTCTATGCGTACTACCTAGATTTACGTCTTAAGGCGGGTCCAAATCTATAGCGTCTTCTTGATCTTTGTTTTTTCTGTTTAATATGGTCATACAAAACAATAAAAGCTGCACATATTCTCCTAATATCGGACATCACAAATTTGTTTATAAACACAACATGTCAAAAGTCAGGTGAAAGTGAGGTTAGTTAACAAATTCAGAAATTTCGTACGTCAGAATTTGCAAACGCGTCCACATCAATAACTGAATGCGGCGCAAATCCTTTGATGTTCGTCGAAAAACCGACTCTGTGCGGATCGCGTGCGTTGAATGTCAAATAAATTCTTGCGTGCGTCAAAACGTCCACATTAACACAAATTCTCCCGCACACACAAAAATTTAAGTTGAATTTGCCATTCGGCGCAAATTTTTATAGATCTGGACCCGGCTTTAGTGGTTACAATGGAAAGAAGTTTGGTATTGTTTACTATTTTCTGGCAAACATCTTTCAACCCGTTTTTAATGTAAACATGCAGGTCCATTTATATTAGTAGTCATTGGAAAAAATATATACAGTGAGGACGAGGTTGCAACAAATTCATTTAAGATTCAGTTGTTGGTTTTTTGGAAAAACGCTCGGACTCGTCGGTTTTTTTTGGACTGCGGTTTTAGTAATGATAAACTGATTTATATAGGATGGGCCAGAAATAAATTGCGACCATCAACTTAATTTTTTTAAATGGAAACATTTGTTTATTAATTTATTTTTTAATTCTGCATGGAATTCTAAGTATTTTTCATTTTTTGTTATTAAAAAAATACATTTATGTCAAAACTGAAGAATAACATCAACATATCAAATTAAATGTCCAAATTGTTGACCATTAACTTTCTGCCTAAGACCTAAGACGGTTTTCAAATACTCGTAACACTTCATTTAGCGTTTGTGGCAGGATTCGTTGTATTTCGGACCTAATTCTATTCTTAAATTCCTCAATATTTTCAGGCTTATTGAAGTAGACTTTCGATTTCACGCAACTCCAAAGATAAAAATCTAACACGCTTAGATCTGGAGACCTAGCTGGCCATTCGACATTACCTCTCCTTACGATCCATCTATTTGGGAAAATATTGTCAAGATAATCTCGCACTGTTCGAGAATAGTGCGGGGGCGCTCCACCCTGTTGAAACAATTCCGAATCTGGCAGTATATTGGGGTTTTCACCATTCGGGTAAAGTTCTGTTAAACAGGATGTTATGTCATTTTATAATAGGTCTAAATACTTTTCCGAGTTAAGTGTTCCCTCATTAAAAAAGGACCCACAATTGAAGTACCCACAATTCTGGCCCATACGTTAACTTTTTTGGAAAACTGTGTATGACTTTCCATAATCCAATTTAAAGAAAATGTTACTTGAAATCTTACTTGAAAAGTGCTGGGTGGCGTTGCATCTATCCATCATTATTTCGCCAGATTCTACTCTCCGGTCCAAATCATCTTCAGTAAGTTCCTGAACTAAATGAACTTTGTATGGGTGGCCTTTATTTCTATGTAAGCATTTTAGAACAGAAGATTTACTTATTGATAGTTCTGCGGATATTTGTCTAGTGGATTTGTATTTTCTTGTAAATCGAGCAAAACATTTAATTGTGTATCTTCTGCAAGTTGTTTGGTTTTGTAATTGTCTCTTAAGTGGCCAAATTTCAGAAACTTTTTATCTATTTTACTAACCACCGGTCGTGTAATAGGCGCTCCGGGTACTTCATATTAAACAATTCGCAAACTTCAGCTTGTGTTCGAGTTTTGTCGCCATATCCTAGCATCGTCAAAATTTCTATTTGCTGCTTTTAGTTAAACGCGCAATACTTTGAAACTTTGCAACTGCACTTGACAACTACTTATTTGAAGTAAAATTATAGTAGAGTTTCTATGGAAATAAACAAGTGTTAAAAACTCCAGCATTAAAAACAGGTTTCCATTCATGAGACTAAAATACCGTCAGCAATCATAAAAACCAGACGTAAATGAACAGGTTCAAACCTACAAACACCTTATTTTTACCTTCGTTTTCTTAACTTTAGACAGAAATGTATTTTTTTTTAATAACTGTTAATTTTCGGTATAGTACCTTGTACATGAAAAATACTTAGAATTCAATGCAGAATTCAAAAATAGAATAAAAAAAACAGATGTTTCCATTTGGAAAAATGAAGTTGATGGTCGCAATTTATTTCTGGCCAACCCTGTATTAATCCGAGCGTTTTTTCCAAAAAAACAACACCTGAATTTTAAATGAATTTGTTCTAACCCACGCGTCCTCACTGAATATTTTACATAGCTTGTTTGAATAAAGATAAAACCGGTGGCTTAACTTAACAATTCACATCATACCCTCTCTCTAATCCAGCGCCGTTCTGGTCACTTATTGAACTTGTCATTTAATGTTTTCAGCTGGACACTTTTTCAGTTTAATCCCCATATAACATTCTTGTCACTATCATATATAAACTTGGTAACGTTGACCTTTTTTGTGGAGTTCTAGATTGTCATCCTTGTCTTGTTGTTACAATCTATAAACTTTCCCTTTTTGCGCTGATCGATCTGACAGAAGTCTCTAATTTAAAATATTGCAAACACAGAATCTAAATGTTTATTAGAACAAAAAATAAATTATATGCAGGTATGGTATATTAATCGGATGTTATATTTGATCCTTTAATACTGATTATTAATTTTCTATAAACGAAGACTCTTATTATATTGACTGGTTCCTGTTTCTTACACAGAAGAACCGTGTCGTATGGATATTTAAAGATCAAGTATGGTGTCGCTTCAATAAACTTTCCCTTCGCTTCCTTGGTGTCCCACCATTCCTTTCGAAATGCAAGATAATTTACTCTAATGACTCGCATGTTAACAAGGTTGGGAACACTGTTTTTGGGTATAGTATGGGGGGATCGAAAATAGCAAACTGACCAAAATTGTTAACCGAGGTGTCATTTTACAAAGTTCTTCCTCGCTGAATTGAACAGTCAGTTTCAGATCGATTAAACCAGTTCATCAAAAGATATTTTGGATTAAATCAGAGAAAACAGCGTTATACTGAAAAATATAGATACATTGTTTTGATAAAAGAAAACATTAATGTTATATGAAAACCAAATATTGGTTTTTACGTTTTTTGGGAAATAACACCGCTTGAAAATAAAAAGAGTATATACAAAAATCCAAACGTTTAAAGATTATGACTTTGTTTTATAATTCAATAAAAAATATGTTAAATAATTTAAAGTACACCAGAATTTGGTTAACCCTTTAGAGCGATTAACTTGACAATAATAGGTTATTACTATTTACAAACGAGTATAACGTAGGACCACAGAATTGTCTGATATAACACATTTATAACTGTTGTACACAGTTTTATAAACTTAAAAGGTGGATACATCTTTTGAAATTATTGGGGAAAGTTTTTGTATAAAATCAAAGTTGTTACAAATACAGGAAAAACTGAACGCAATAAGATATTATGCACCATTAAAATGAATTATACGACCCCACATCGAATAATAACAGTGAAAAATTGCCGGACACAATTTGTCAAAAGCAAAAATAAAAATACCATAAACGACGACGATGATGACTGTTATTATTTTATACCAATTAAACCGAAACATATTTCGTTAAATTGATTCCGGATAAAATATGCGTTTCCGACAACCGCACGATCGCCGAAGAAGATGAAGCGAACAAAAAAAATAATAATAGAGGGGACATTTTTCCCATGGGCATAGCGACGAAGACCCCATAAACCATCTCGACTAAAGTTTTCGAATGCGTGGATGGATTCTTCTGAATGATACAATTAACGTGTTTCGTCTCATTCGTTTCGTTGTTTTCTTCGTTCTTGGTCGTTTGTTTCATGTTAATTGATTACTTGGAATCGAGTTAATTAGTGAATTCACGTCGTACCAACTAAAATACCCCACGAGGTGGACATCAAAATATACCGCGAATTGTGAAAAAATATGCTCGAGGCATAATATACAAAGTAATAACAGCAAACAATGATTATCTGATTTCAAGAACACAATCAACTCGGTAATGGCTAAGATGTTGATTATTCCATACCACTAAATCTATCAATAGCTCTAGTCGTATTTAATAAGATAAATGCTTTTTTGAGTCGAAAATTTCTTAATGGATAAGAGAGGAGATGCCTTATTAAATGAGAATTTTCGTAAACCGACATCTTGACCTTTGAAAAAGATAAATTGCAGAGCAATGTTAACGTTATAACTGAACTAAACTACATAAATAACGAAGGACAGTTTACATCAGAAATCCAACAAAATACCTTCCTAGACATATCAATAACACACAACAAATATAGCCAGAAAAGTCAACAAATCCAATAAAGAAAACAATTATAAAAAGTGTTGTTGTTGGAAATAATTTAACAAAAAGTTAAACACAGAACAATTATTGAGAAGAATCAATATTGTAGCATTTAGCCCCATTAATGTACAGATACAGTTGTAAAATTAAGTGGACTGTAGTTTTAAAGTTGTGTTGTTTCAAGTTAAAAATACTTCCCCAAGGACTAGTCGTGCCGCAAGCGACACGGATACTAGTGGCAGCTTTAACTTTGTTAGAAGCAGCTGGTCCGTAACCTCAAACGACGGCCTCAGAACCTGGCACCGCTGTGTTTGGCTCGGTCGTCCGACGAGTTTATCCTCGAAGCTCGAATGTACACATCACAGTGTTAGCCACTGTTACAGCATTTTATAAACCCACGGCATTAAGGCTTACGCAGTCTGCGGCAGGCGCCTGGTATAGCCTACACCTCGCCTCTCGACCGAATCAACCCGAGGACCGTTTCTCTAATGTGCAGATGATGGTCCCGGTCTACTAGCGGACCTGCTTTACCGACCGAGTTAAACACGGTTTGAGGTTGCAGGTAGGATTTGCCTCGGATCCTGGACTGGTCGTTCCCGCCAGGACGGGTCCCCCAGTCCGACACCTCAAACGGCCGTCGTCTACCATCCCATGCTACAAGGGTGAATGCGTTCGTACGACCGACAAACGAGGACCGACCATCCACCCAGGGGTACAATCTAGCTTTAACCATTGCCCGTGCGAGGTCAACCCAGTAGGGAGAGCCACCGGTAACCTCAGCCAGTGGGGGCTCATCTCTCCACTCGCACTCCCCATTTTGGAATCGTACGAACACCCCAGTTCGTTTAAGGTGGTCCACGCTGATGGGTGACCCGTTCGACTTTTATTTTTCTGGGCGAAACTGACATCCGCTTTCAAGTCGCCTCTACTTGCGGGACTCTTTGGCCAAATTTTAAGAGTAACAGGCAACAGGTTGGCAAAGGGCTCTCGCCTCTAATAATAGGTCGCGCCCCATATAGGGCGATGTTACGACATCTCAAGCGACGGTCCCACTGTTACCCGCAAGGTCGTCTCATCGCCACAATCCCGAAGGAAAGCAGGTCTAACGACTACTTGTATTAAAGGCTTAACAAGTCGGCCTCGTTCCCTAGTACTCAATCCCGAAGGAAAGTGATTTCGGCGAACTACAAGTCATACTCGAGGGTGGGGGCCCCCCTCTCCTTCCCTAGTTACTAACGGACACCGTCTTGTCGCCAGTAGCGAGGCCATGACTCCGAAAGTTTTATGGGTAGCCACCGGGAAGTATTTTTGACTTATAACTTTATATTGTATAGACTATTTCCTAAGTATATGTATATGTGTAAAGGTACAATTAACAATTTTATGAATACAAAATGAGCTGACTTACTGGAAGGGAAAAGGGTGTAGTACAATGCATTTCCAATTATTGTTGTTCCGGCTTAAATATCACATATGTGACTGCCAGATTAATTTGTAGAAATATCGAACCGTATTGCTCGATCCGGAATGTGTTTTTTTCCAACAAATATGTATAGTACGGGATGTCAGCATCCAATTAAAGTAAATAAACAAAATAGTATATATATTCAGTCTGAAGCACTGATTATGCAACGTATATAACCCGCAAATAAGTAAATAATTTTCGTTAAACAACACCGAAGACCAAACAAATATAAAACTATTATAAATAATATCAGTAGTTAGGACAACCATATTACAGTAACAATACCATAAACACAGGGTAGATCTGAAAGATGGAAGAGAGTTGGCAACAGATTTATTATGGAAACAACATTCAAAATAGGAAATATAACAAAACCAATTATGAGCAAACAAAAAAAAAACAAACAAAATTCAAATAAATGCATGAAAAAATTATTTGCAAATGTAATAATATTTATATTGGAGAAACATTTAGGCATATAAATGAAGAAATACATGAATATAAAAATTAAATGAAGAATCGTTAGTTCGATAAATCCAAAATTTGTTAACGTGCCTGGGCCTTGGTCATAAAACACAATTTCCAGTTCCAACAATATTATATAAAGAACAACCTAACACATAACGAAAATTAAAACTGTCTCCCTTAATTCTCTTAAATGCAAATTATTCTCAGGCTTCCACTTCAGTAGAATTCAATAGCGTGTGGTTACAGGTAATTAAGGATGAAATTAGTAGCTTTTAAGCACTCTTGTGTCAGGATAGCTTATAAGAATTATTTCTTATGATATAATTGTGAAATCAAGTCATTCAAGTTCTTCCAACTTGTAGTTGATTCCACAAAATATCTGTAAATTTATTTTAACAACTATGTATGAGTGTAATATACAGATTTTGCTTTGAATAAAAATACAGTAAAGGTAAGGATACAATCGCGGTATATAAGCAAGAGTCTCTTCGTGTCCGCCAAGTCGAGTTAATAAGCAAATATAATAGAAAACTAATATTCAATGACTTTTAATTGAGATATATAAATAATCTTTACACTTATAGTCATTTGTTTATTTTTAGATCTAAAATAACTAATGTTCAAAGATTTAAGCATTATTTAGATGAGATATTTTTTAAAATAATAATCAACTAAATTTGCAGCAAAACAGTGATAAGTATTTCATTATTCCTCATATTCATATCGTCTATCGCTCCTATGTGTCAGTCTCAATCTATAACACTTTTTTTATTAAAGTAATAAAAGTTGTTTTGATTCATTATATAAGAAGTGAACCTCGAATTTTTTTTCATTTAAAGGGTGTTTAGTTCAACAGTTACACACCAATGGAGACACGAAATCTTCTTACCAGTTCTCTGAGTTCTGAAAGGCCAAGTCTTTCTTACCTAAGTCTCGCCTTTCACTTGCTTTCGATCTTGTCAAAATATTTTTTTATCATCTAACCACTCGTGTCCTATCTTCGGAATGTTCGTCGAAGGTCTTTGCAACTTTTCATATAGGGGTATTTGTATCCAAATGTCTGTTTTCCCAAAATAAATTTTTGAACGTAAAACTTGGTAATTCTTAGAGTTGAATAGTTCTGGGATATGAACGACATATACTTTATATAGAAATATAAATTTGTAATAAACTAAATTCAGATAAAAAATATTTCACCCTATCTTAAATTGGGACCAAGAAGTTAAAAATTATTTACAATACAAAATATGGAACTCCAGATTAGAAGTTTTTTAGACACCAGTGGCGGTACGAGAGTGACGCCATAGGGGTCTTGATACACGACCCCCTTCCATTTTTGGCTGCCACCGCTCCTGTATGTAACTCAAACAACGTAAGCAGCACTCCTCAGGAAAGTTCAAGAGGTACGATTTTACCTGACTTGATCGCCAATCATCATCACAGCTCATCCAATTTGCATGAAATATTTACAAATTGTATACACACCTTTCTCTTTCTCATAAATCATTCTATCTATTACAAAATTCCTAAAATAGTTTCTGAGATTAGCGTATACAAACATAAAGGGCTTCCATTTATACGTTAGTTTAGAAACATATGTTGCAAAACTTAGTTTTGTCAACACAAATTAGAACATGTGTCGAAGAATTTCCGACAATCAACAAATTGTCTCTAAAATCGTTGGAGCAAATTTATTTATACCAAAAAAAACTCACAAAATTTGTTGCATGGCCTGCGGTATAAAGATTATTTATAGTAGAGCAGTAGAGTATTTTTTCCTGACTTTTTTTAAAGAATTACCCTGTAGTCCAGGACTTCACTCTAGACATTCTCCACACGTATAGTTCTTGAGAGATAAAACTGAGATTGAGCTCAGTTATTTAATAGGGGGCATTTTGGAGAACATAGTCGCGATGCGCCATTAGGCGTTTAAATGTATAGACCTGTATTGTGGGTCAGTCATTTTTCGGTGCAGTGCGAAGGAAGAGATAATAATGCTATCGGTTAATGCAGATTTTTGCTAATTGAATTACTTTTCTAACACACCTCATATGAGTACCGTAAAAAACGCTTAGTCCGACCTAAGATGACCATAAATTTCCAAATTGCAGAAATAAGTGTTTTCAATAAGACAATTTAAATTTACATGCAAATAAAAAACTGTCATTATATTGTCTTGAATAACAAATTTTTGATTTCGTGAACAAAAGAAAATTGAATAAACACAATTTTCGTTCACTCGTATGCAATTTCAAGACTGGAAAATCAATATCATCAAAATGTAGTCGTAAAATATGTGTTAAAAGTGTATACTCATTGGAACAGAAATGAGATTTGGGCCTGTTCGAGTTACTTTGACTGCCTTATGTTTGAAAATATGTTGGGCGCACGATGCTTACGAACAAATAAATGGCGAAAAATACGCTCTAGTTATGTGGGAGCAGAATATGAATGAGCCAGCTGATAAGTTAAGAATCCATTTTTACAACATCTTGTGTTAATGGCAAAATAATGTTCGAATTGAAGACTGCAACGAGTTGCCTTCTTCTTCCCGGGGTAAAGTTAATGTCCTAATGGTAAAAAAAGTTAGTGCTCTGCTGGCTAAAAGGAATGAGTTATTGGCTAAAATGTGACCGAAATATTTGGCTCTGCTCCAGCTTCTGTGGTAGGTACAACAATGATATCAATGAAGAACTTCACCGTACTAACTGGCCCACAAACCTTATTTCCATTTGTTGAGGTAACCAGCTTTATTTTAAATAAAATACACTATTGTATCAGAAATAATCATAGTATAAGAAATAATTTAAAACGGTCCTTTTTATATCCTGAAATATGTGTGACATCTGGACGGTTACAAATAACATGAAGAAACAATTTATATAGCTGCACTCGTCTAGGTGTACGTAATCAATTGTTATAAGTTAAATTTAAATTTAAGCACTTTCCGGAGTTCATTTGGTCTGCATACTATGTAAGTCGAATGACCATGAAATATTACATTGTTATACAACTTTTCAACTTTGGGCTACGTTTAATTTTTCTTGACAAGCATTTTGATTGTAGATGCTAAATTAGCCGAAAGCTGGCCACAAGATCTCAATAAAAAATATTTCTTGGAAGACTAGCTTCAATTTTTGGTCAACATAATCTTACAAGGGTGTTAATCGAAGTCTTTACACTCATACAAAAACATTTTCTTCACTTATTGCATTTGTTTTCTTATTGTCTTTGATCGAGTAACAGCCCATCTGAATTTACGAAGTCTCCCAAAATAGTTTTCAAGAGACAGACTGGGAGATACGTCCACTTAAGTTTATTTCTCTCTCACCGGGCGTTACGTTTTTCTCGATGACGGACTTCCTCTATCGTAAGTATTACCTCTATGGTATAAACTAATTTTTTGCAATGCAAGCCCCATATTTTGTATCTTACTATCGGATAGGTCAATAATTTAAAACATATCCTTATATATGTCACCGTTTTTAGGTTTCCGTTTATTCAATATACATCACATCAATTTTCTCTAAAACTACTGGACGAAAATGGTTGAAATTAACTATTAGTGTATAGTTTGATGACCCAAGCAGGGGTCCATCTCGTAAATGAAGAAATTTTGTTTCTAGGGTTACTTCTGGGAGAAAAATTTACAAAAATGGACCAATAGTTTCGGAGCTATTGAGCTATAAATTTTGAAAAAAAAGGGAATATACGACTTTGTCCTGGATAAAATTGGGGGGGGGGTGATTATAGAATTAAACGAAAAAAATTCAAACACATCATGTAATATATCACATGAAAGTAGTCATTCGGAGGAACACGAATATATTTATTTCATAGTTTAAAAATAATTGGTTTAAAAGATAATAACAAAAATATACAAAAATTTAACCATTCACCCATTTTATCTCCGAATCTACCAGGCTTAAAATTTGGATAAAAAATCTAGATATAAAGCCTCACCTGAACTTTGCAAATTACAGGATTAAAAGGAAAATAGAAATTAAACTTTTTTACATGCATCATGTAATATATCAAGTGAGGAATAGAAGTATATTTATATCATATTATTAAAATAATTTGTTAAAAAGTTAAATTCTAATATTAATTTGTAACCTTAAATGGAAAATAAAACTTTGTTTTTAAATGCACCCTTAACGTCATGTGTCAAATCAAATACAAATATATTTTATTGATATTATTATAATAATTTACCAATTTGGGCCATTCTCTCCTTTATCCTCCAAACTTTTGCGCCTAAAATTTAGACAAGAGATTATATAGGGCTTCACTGAAAGTTTTTTGGTAAAATAAAACGAAAATCCTAGTCTTAATTATGCGGGCCAAATATAAAATTAAATAAATATTTTTTTAATACTTTTTATAAATTTAAAATTCATTCCCTGCTTGCCTGAAACATTGTATCAAATCTTAAAGGTGGTTTGCAATGTTATGATCTCTCTTACTGATCATTTAAAGTGTCGCAGAGCTTTCCGCAAACAAGCAATACCATTGGTCGTCAATATAATGAACATCGCAGGACAATTTTAATTTTCATTAAGGTGGTCAACCTTTAAAGAGAATGCTATCTCTACCCTGAAGGGAACAACAGAATAATATTCTAAGGGTTAATTTACTGCAAAACCCAGTCCCACTGGACTATTAAAAAGAATTAAAAGCTTCACAAGTAACGTAGCTCTTTCCTTTTCAACACGTTTTTGCCTCACAACGCTGACGCTGGTTATTCGAGTGATGCTGGAGTATGAGTGGAATACGATAATTTCAAGTGACGAGTCAAGGTTCTGTATACACATTCACGAAGGCTGTATAATAACGTGAAAGAGGTATTAACGTCTTATCTTATCGTTACTTCTTTCATTCGAGGACTGCTCAACTCCATTTAAGAAGATAAGGCACATTCTCTTGTGAGAAGTGTTACCTCTAAACAACGCTGATTCGCGAAATACGAGTATTAAAAATCTTTAGTGATAAATTAGTGTCAATTGTTGATATTGCTTCTCTGCTTACCTTCTGTAGAACTCAACTGCTAGAAGTATTCCCGTTTTTCAAATGTGCAACTTAAATAACTCAAAAAGAGTTATATTCGGCGGTATTCTTGGACCCTAAGCTTTTGCTAAGAAACGATATGATATGAAATTTCTTTAAAAACGTTATTGTTAGGAGGACAGAATCTTGTAAATAACCGGTTTTTCATTCTGAATTGATTTACAATAAATTAAATAATGCTTCTGTTAACAAACCACGAGCATTAACGGTTTCATAAAAGAACTGGGTGCAACAAATCGTGATCGTGACTTTGCCACCCAAATACCAATTTTAAGTACGTTCTAGTCGAAAGAAAAAATCACAGTTTGTGATCAATGGCATTTAACACATTATATTACCAATGATCAAACGGAATTCACTGACAAAAATTAAATGAAAATATTGTATCAACTGTTGAATATCAAACTAAATGTAATTGGAAATATTTGTGAGGAATTTCCCGAAAGATCTAAGAAAAGAAAATTATGTTAGGTTAGGCATCTACATTTTTTTGGAACAAAGAATTCAAGGCATTTACAACTACGTTCTAAATTAAACGCAATATTAAGAATATAAGGGAAGAGATTCTTCGTATTACTGAAATGATCCTGTTTTACCTGCTATTACGTATTTTTGTTTGAATCATTCAGCATTTCTGGCGTGATCAGCTCCCTTGATTTCCCACTGTGTTTGTCCTAGCAGTTCGTATGGCCTCGCTTACACTATGAGATCCAATATTTTACTGTTATGAGGCTGCACCAGAATAGAATTTAACTCGGCTTTAATATTGGTTAGATTGAGGAGTTCTCAAATGAAAATATTGTTTTATATAAGGTTTAGCAATCTTTTCCATGTCTACAAATTCATGTATTCATTATTGATGACTACCAAACAAATACTAAACAAAATAACAGAGTCAAAGTTCCAAGGTTAATTTTATACGATTAATACTCTCTATCATGACACACTAGTTTAGATAGCAAAATTAAAGTCATTTTGGGACATACAAGTTACCAGCAATTCACTTATGCCATCACTTCCGTAACAGTTTGTACACAATAATTAATAACATTTTTACAAATTCGTAGAAGTAAGTTATTTTAATAATAAAAATCCTCAAAAGAATGTTTTTCCTTGTTTTTTTTTGCTTATTATGAATAGAAATGGGGCAAGTATTTTCGTTAAAATACAAACACTAACAAGTACATAAAGTGTAAATATTAATAATATTTAGGATATTTTTGATATCGGTGCCAAGAAAACCTAAAATCCTACCGTATTTAACTATCTCATATGACTTTTGAATGTATAGTAGCTTGACCGGACTTCAACCATAGGTAACAACATATTGAGTAACTTTTATTGGTTGTATGTACTACTACGTGTGTACGTATCTAAAAATCGTTAATGTTCAATTAAATCTTATAGTTGTTTTATACAGGTAGGTTGTAGGTACCTAGCCACGTAAGGGCTAATAAACTTTAATATTTTAGGCCTTTTTCAACTAGGTTATTTTTTTTTAAATTTGGTACTTTCTATTGTCTCACGCCTTAAAAGCATTATAATAATTAACAATTGGCGAGAAACATTAACATATGCAATAAGAGTGACAGAGAAAGATGACAGAACTGTCCAAATTCTTAGCAGAGTAACAATTAGAGTGAAGAAAATTCTTTGTACTAGCACCAGATTTTACAAACTGATATGACAACTCAGCCTCTGCCTTGTGAGAACATTTTTGCACATCTAAATGGAAGGAGCAAAGTAATCAGATAATGCTAGTAATTCCAGAGCTAACGAAACTGGAGAACGACGAGCAAGCTAAATGTATGAGATAAACCACTAAGAATAGTTGCAAATAATTTTTTTAGGTCTGATCATTTTTATACTAATTGATTCAAATTCTTATTCACAGTGTCAAAATTCTCTCCTACCCCTGGTATCTTTTGTTTATACATAATACATACAGGTTATACATACACTAATGAAATTTTGGAGGGTTGTAAACTTCTCTACTAGTGGTAAAGAATGACATACAGTAATGGATTAATTCACAGGCCCACTGTGGCTACTAATGTTAAATTATGGCAAGTGATAGCTCATTTTAAAGGTATTGATAATACCTACTCAGCCTTATTAATTTTGTTTGGGTGTAGGCCAATTTTAAGGGATAAATTAAATAAATACTCAAAATATAATTTCACGTTTACACTGTAATTAATTAAACGAATACTTACAGCTAGTGCTCAAAATGTGCTCCGTCTACTTGCTGACATAAATGCATCGTGTTAGTAAATTTTCGTTAGAATGTGTCAGCTGAAACTGACCTGCATTCTTCTATAAATCATTTTTTTAAAACGTTAATATTGTCGGCTTCCGTAGCGTAAACCTTGGTTTCAAATACCCACATAGAAAAAAATTGAATAGTGTGAGGTCCGGTGACCGAGCTGCCCATTCTATAGGACTTCTCCGTCTAATCACGATATTCTTCATTCAGGTAACGACTTACTGCATCATAATAATGCGCAGGTGCACCATCTTGTGGAAATGTAATTTCCAAATTGCTGAGTTCATCTAGATTAACTTTCAGAATTTCAAGAATTAGCGGCTCAATTGCCTAATATATCTCCAGATCCACCTCACCGGTTAAGTTTTTATTGAGGAACTTAGGTCCAACTATGTGGTTTCCGAAAATACCTGCGGAAACGTGTTATTCTATAAACTGAGTATGTTTTTCACGAAAGATACCGTACATTTTGTAGTTCACTTTTCCATTAAGGAAAAAAGTACTTTCATCAGTCAAATAAATGGTATTAGTGTAGTATTGAATTCGATTAATTTTATTTGTCATAATTTCACAGAATTCCAGTTTTCTATTGGGGTTGTCATCTGAAAATTGGTGCGCCATTTTAATTTCAACTGCTTCTTTGTCAGCCTGAGTAAGTACCATTTTGCGTATGTCTCGTTAAACAATAATGAAACTAAGTATTCAAGGTGTAAAATTTTTTTCAAAAAATGTGCAATGTACCAAGTACTGCAAAAATTAAAACATGTGAACTTGTTTTTGCTAATAACCAGAGGCGGACTGAATAATTTTCATTAATTAATTGTGAATTAATAATTTTAATATTTATTTAATTTATACATTAAAATTCGCCTAAACCCAAACAAATTAGTATGGCTTAGTAGGTATTGTCAATAAGCTAACACTTGCCATAAGGTCCTATTTACAATTGGTGGCCACAGCAGTCCTATGACGTCATCTATTACTGTTACGTCATCTTTTACCACTAGTAGAGAACCCTTTATTTTCACCTTCCACATTTCATTAGTGTAAGTATAACTGGTCAAAAGATACAAACGGGGAGGGGACTTTTGACTGGTACAGTATAATAAGCAGCATAATTTAATTCTTCGTAAGTAAATTAATGATAGCATAATTTTGACATATCGACATGTTATGTGTTAAACATTCTCAGTACTCCAAAATAATTCAGTCTCACATAATTTCATTATTACGTATTTTTTCAAATTAGCGTTATCAATATTAAAATGAAAACAGTTCAGATTCGTTTTGACACTTCACGGGCATTCATTAATAATGATCATTTTCCCAGTCCTCTGTCAAGTAAGCGTAACTACATACTTAAAATACTTTCAAGTCTGAAACCTTGTTGACGAATTCACCACACATAAAGCCTATTAATACAACTCGAAACTGCAATTAAAAATTAATTATGAGCGTATTACGGCTATTTTTGAGTCCAGACACTGTTTTAATAGTTTAAAATAGTTTCGAGTTAGTTTCATTGACGTCTACAAACAGTACAAACCGCGGGTAAATAATCAATACATCGATTCGATTCCAAGTTTACTTCAATGACAAAAAATTATTAACGATATTCAAATTTTTAAATGGGTCAGAAGTCAACGCTACTTACACATATGTGCATTTACAT
The DNA here is from genome assembly GCA_034190945.1 of Octodonta nipae. Classification (NCBI taxonomy): domain Eukaryota; kingdom Metazoa; phylum Arthropoda; class Insecta; order Coleoptera; family Chrysomelidae; genus Octodonta; species Octodonta nipae. Next base: position 37,629,479 of record CM067218.1, on the reverse strand, counting down.
ATTTAATCAAATATTTAACATAATTCAATATGTACAATTTTAAACTGGCTTAGAATAATTTATATTTAAAAAAGAACCGACTTCAACTGGCTGAAAATAAAAACCGTTTAGAAACCGTGGGCAATCAGTGACAATTTTCGACATATTTTTTTATTTGACTTAAGGTATTGATTATTTTAGCGTATTCTTATCTCTTCACCCTCCCCCTTTCTCTAATATGTCTTTTTTTATAATATCCACATATTTTTCACTTTTTTTTTTGTTTATTATTTGGCTCACTTTCTATAAGTATAACCCTAATTCACCCTATATTGCAACCACCCTGTGTATGTTTTTGTGTATTGGTCACACATTATAAATTATTTGTCTGTATAACTATAATTCAACTCTACACAATGTTGCAACCACCATGTATAAGTATTATAATCCTCTCCACTCTATTGAAGGTTTCTATTTTTCTGTTGTTTAAGTCACCCTGTATACCTATAAATTTACTTCGCCCAATATGCTAGGTATAAGCAACTACTTATGTTCCACACTATATAAATTTTTTTTAACCACCCTGAATAACATAATTCCACTCCACCTTATATTTCAATCATCCTGTATATGCAACTGCTTCTAACATTTTTAACCCTCCGCCATTTAACTCGAATATCCTTACTGCATATGTCCATTTAACAATTTTTTAAAGTTTTTTTTATCCACTCTATATAACTATAGTATTACTTCACCCTTATTTCAACGACCTTGTATACGCAACTACTTATGTGACACCCAATACAACATTTTTTGAATCACCATGTATAACTTAAATTCTATTTCACCTTATATTTCAACCATCCTATATATTGAACTGCTTATGTACCACCCAATATCACATGATGAAAATTTCACATTTACATTGATTTTTACCGTTTTTTGCACATTTTTTCCGATTTTCATAAAAACGGAATGTTTTACGTTATAGATAATTATACGGAATCAAGCTGGAACATCTCTTTGTAGAATACAATTTAAAATATTCAATTTGGTTGAGCCGTTTTAGAGAAAACTTCACAAGCGACTAGTGGTCTATCATAATGGAGATGCTGTGGAACCTTTGGTGTGTCACAAATGTAAAAACACAGTTTTGCACTATAACACCAAACCTTTAAACACTCAACGTCGTTTCTACAACAAGTTGTCATCATCAAAGAGTAACTAGTATGGTTTACTCCTTGTTGATGACAACTTAGACTTTAAAAATGGACCTATTATTGTTCATGTCTCCTGTAATTGTTTTGTACTCAGAAGATTTTGATTTGACTTATTATTTTAATTGCAGCAATTTTTTCTTTGCCTACTGCAGCTTTTTTGCCCTGAAATTTTCCAACGATTTTTATCTTAATAATGAACAACTACATATCCATGTGATATGTGATTAACATTCGATATTAATACAGCAATATCAGCTGGACAGATTTAATTTCTCCAAAACAGTTTTTATCACTGAACTAAATTCTGCTTGGTTAGATCTTATAATTACTGGTTTAACGCCCTTTATATTAAGTATTCTTTAACACACCAGGTTATGAACATTATTCCTTTTGAATAAAGTTCATTAGTTTTTCAGGCTTGTTTAATAAATCTCTTGTTTTTGCTTCGAGGTGCTGGTTTAGTTTTTTCAATTTTAATTCAACTTCTTATATGCAATCATTACCAAACCACTTACTATTATCACTTTCTTGTTTTAGTAACAAGAACCAACCATGTACTCTAGCTCGGATAAATAAGATATGTTTTTTTTTAACAAATTGCGCTTTATATACTTTATTATTAGTTGTTGGTGCATAGCTAACATATGTGTGAACTCGGTGTCATTGAATTATATATTCATTAACAACGCAACTAATAGGTATATACATTGTATATCACCCTATAACCGCCTTATTTTAACTTAAAATTAAAACAGAAATATTTTTTGTTTGGTTCCTAATAGAAAATCTGGAATCATAACATTGTATAAATTATAAACAAAACAATGAGATAGCCAGATACTTGAATAACAACCTAAATTAAACAATATTATAATAATACGAAAATTAAATACATAATTTAATAAAATAAATAACACAGAAGATTTCTCACAGACACGTCCGGGAGAGATCATTTGCACAGAGATGACTTAAGTTAGGTCGTATCGTAAATTTTTATAAAATCTCGGAGCGATTGTTAGGAATAAGAATTTCCATTAACTCCAGTGATACCGAAGAAAACAATTGTTGCATCTGAAAATTAAAGCAAACAATCTTTTTTGCTGTGTACAATTATTTTGCAATCTAGATTCATCCAAACATTTTACAAATTTTTTCGAAGTGAGCCAAATCTAGTATTCTATTAGCAGCGGATTTTTAGGGTTCCGTACATTTAAGCAACTAAAAAAAAATTTTACTCAAATAATAATTAATACATCAAATGAATGAGCTATGAGAAATACAAATATGTCTAAATGTTTCTAACATGTATGCTATTAAATTTTTAATTACTTATATTTAAAAAAGAACCGACTTCAACTGGCTTAAAATAAAAAACTTTTAGAAACCGGGTGCAATCAATCAGTATTTTCTGACACATATTCTTTTTCTCTCTCCCCAATTTGTATTTTTTTCTATATTTTACACATATTTTTAAACTTTTTTTTGTTTTATTAACTGGACCACTTTCTATAAGTGTAACTCGAATTCACCCTATATTGCAACCACCCTGTATAATTTCTGTGTATTGGTCACCCAATATAAATTATTTGTCTATAATTTTCTGAACCACCCTGTACAACTATAACTCAACTGCACACGATGTTGGTACCTCCCTGTATAAGTATTAATCCTCTCCACCTTATTGACTGTTTCTATTTTCTATTTTTCTATTGTTTAAATCAACCTGTATACCTTTAATTTTACTTCGCCCCATATGTCAAGTAACTACCTTATGTTCCACACTGTATAGCATTTTATAACCACGCAGTATAACTATAAATCCACTCTACCTTGTATTACAACCATATTGTATATGGAACTGCTTCTAACATTTTTTGAACCCTTCGCCGTATAAATCAAACATCCTTACGGCATATGCTCATTTAACAATTTTTCTAACGTTTTTTAATCCACTCTGTATAACTATAGTTTTATTTCACTCTTATTTCAACTACCTTGTATACGCAACAACTTATATGCAACACAAAACAAACCTGTATAACTTTAATTCTATTCCACATTATATTTTCAACCATCTTATATATGCTTATGTACCACTCAATATCATATTTAATTGTAAGATTTTTTGAGCCCACCTATATAACTGTAATTTTACTTCGCCCTATATTTCAACTGCGCACATTGCTTGCTGGTTGAATTTCAATGCACGCTCACACACACCTACCACCGTAAAGATCGCTCACATAACAATTTTTCCTTTCGATACACTAATGCAATATAAAAGCGTTACAAACGATATACTTTCATGGCATATCTTGACATTTAAGTTAGATATTTATGATGAAAATTTGACATTTACATTGATTTTTACCGTTTTTTGCACATTTTTTCCGATTTTCAGAAAAACGGTATGTTTTACGTTATAGAAAATTATACACAATCAAGCTAGAACATCTCTTTGTAGAATTCAATTTAAAAGTTCAAATCAAATGAGCTGTTTTAGAGAAAACAGTGTTTAGATTATCAAAATTGTCAAGCCGGTTTTGACTAATCACTGAGCACACATAAAAAAAACGTGCCGACAAATTGGTTATCAATTTTCCTTTTTGGAAGTCGGTTAAAAAATAAGTGCAAAAAATACAGATCAAATTTTATATAATTTCAAAATGCCTGGTTGAAAGTAATTCACAAAAAATACGAAAATCAACAATTCCTCATTCTCCCCTAAACTTTACGTCTCAAACACATAGCTTGCAAAAAAACATAGCTTGCAAAAAAAACGTCAAAGATGGTACGCAACCCTTTGTGAAAATGTCTTATATATAGTGGAACTTTCAAACTAATTTTTAAAAATTAGTTTTTTAAAAACCTATGCTATTTTTATGCATTTTTAAAAATCATTTTAAATACCTACATATTTTTGATTTCACTTTTTCAATTTATTTTAAAAGATTTGTTAAATTGTCGCCTACAATTGAGGGGGGGGGGCATGACTCGTATGACCCCATTCGGACCGCCATTGTTTGCAAGTAATATTTTTATAGTTTGATGGATACTCTGACAAAGTAGGAAAAAGTACTTGCAAACAGACGTCGCAGAAAAGCGATAAAAATATGACATGAATTTGACTTAACAGTGACATCTACAAAATCTTAAGATATTTTTTTCAAATAACAAAATTTATCCCACAAATTACACGGTTATTCTTGGACTGTTACACAGATGGCGCCACCAATGCCACGCCGCTTTTGTTTTGCGGTAGTACCAACCTTCAAAGGCCACGTAAAAATTTCATGACATTCGGCAAATTTCATGACATTCGGCTAAACAGTTGTCGAGATGTCGAAGTTAAGTGACGCTACATTTCTTGTCGTTTGGATAAAAAGGAATTTCGTCTTAATGAAACACTGGGTTGTAAAATGCTGTTCAAGTTCACCAGTTCCTTAAAAAAATGTTATTGGGAAAAGTGGCATGATTTTATTCGCGGTCGAATCACAGAAGTCGCGAGGCTATGTAAATGGTCTATTCCTCAGATTAATTGAATGAAAACTGATATTAAAAAAAAAACGAAGTTAAATCCGTATTCACGAAGGTGATATATGATAGAACTAATTTAGATTTATGAGAAGAAACTTCGTGTATCTACGACTGCAGGTTCATATACGTCCATTTTAGACGCATCACTTTCTACAATTAGAATCCTGGTAGTCAAATTAAAGAGAATACACCCGATGATACCAAAAAAAAGATAGCTAATATCCTAATATCAAAAGTCACCTTGTTCAAAATTGTGCATGCAGATTTGGGTACAAAAAACTTTTTTAAGTGGGTGCCCTGCCCTGTTTCCTCACAGTATAAAAAACAATTAATTCCAAAACAAAGTAGGACTTTGAAGATGCAGATGTCGTGTAGTCAAAACAGCTATAGAAATTGTATAAGATACTAAATCTATTATAATTAACATTAATTAAAACAGGATACATAATCATCCTGTTTTAACTTAAACTTTCCTGATGGAACAATTTCTTTCTTTGGATTCTGTTGACCTATTTTGCATAACGACATTCTTTAATGTTATTAGCGAATTTTCATTATTGTGACAAGTTAATTTCAATTCATTTCTAAAGTACTTAGATACAATAGCTGACACGTTTTGAACTAAAATGTCAAAAAGAGCATTAGCATAGGTTTTTGCACTGAGGCAAATTCTTATTCCTATCCTGGAGACATATCTATAAAAAATTACGGTCCAAGTGCAGCCAACTCACAACAGAAATTGCCTGGACAACAGGAAATAATTTATTGAAGCGAAAGCTTCTTAACGGGGGCCCACATTTACACATGTGAAAATAGAAGAGCACGGGGATGAATTGGATAACTTGAAATTTCATTGTTTCGACACCGACACCACACACTACCTTGATCTTGAAATATTCATAAAATTCAGTTCACTGTGTATTTTATAGAAAATCAATACTAAATAGGAAATACACTAATATAACATCTAAGTAATATAGAATATCTGAACAAAATTTGCTTTTAATTCTAATAAACAATCCAATTCTCTCTTTGTGATAAGTCATACGTCACAAATTACAAATAATACCACACAAAAAGGCAACTTGGCATTAAACTTTCATATTATCAACGAATATAGACGCATAGAATACACATTAAGCAAAACATGTCCTTTGTTTACATCGTTTTGATATAGTAATAAATAAAGTAGGTACTCAATAGAGGGCCTGATGTATTATATACATCGGGAGCTTTATATCCACCGAAAACAGGTGGTCCAGTGTCTAAGGCGCACGGCTGCAAATCCAAAGTTTTCGAACCCGAGAACAATTATACTTTTTTTTAAATATTGTCATTATTAATTAATTTTTTGTACTATTTGCAATTGACATAAAATGAGTAAAACTCATTTTAATATTACATAGAATAGAATAAGAACTTTTTTTTTAATTCTTGCTACCATTGAATATAAAGGTAAATCATTTATTGTTTTGAATAATTGTTGTGTTTGTAATGATTTTAGCTAAGAACAAAACGAACTTTTCTTTGACATCTTGTCTTCAAATACTTATTCAGATGAACAAAACTATTTACAAACACTTACTCAATATATATAAACTTATAGGTACTTCTTTGCAGAGATATTTAATTTAAGAAATAAATTAGGATTAATACTCGACTCGTAACAAAATAGTGACAATTATTTTAATCCACCTGATATTTCCATCCATTACTAAGAGTGACACAAAAAAAATAGAGACAGTGAGATAACGAGAGAAGGGAAGAATATTTAGTAAGAAGCTTTCGCTTCCATCGTTCAGTCTCTCAGCTCTTTTTTTTGATATTCGAAATAACAAATACGTATCTGAGGAGTGAAATCACAATGAATGGGAAAAGTTAAATATCTATTTCCTCCTAGTTGGTTTGAATAATGTCAGGCCTACCTTAACGTACCTTAAAATATGGGAATTCCCCACTTGTAATAGAATTTGTCATAATAAATATTATGGACTTTTTTAATTCTCATCGGATTTTCACCAAGCAATTACTAAAATAATCATGTAGTTGCCATGAAATTTAAATTTATATTAATTGTATTTTCCACGCGAGCAGTCAACGATGTTGAAGATGTATGTTGCAGTTACCGAACAAACGTTCGGAAAAAAATCAATAGAGGACGGCAAAGTAGCTCGGAAAACCAGAGTTTATCCATTTTTTTAAACAATATTCGGTATCGTTAAAAATAAAAATTCCCAGTTTTAGGCAAAAAACTCAAATCGTTTTACAATTCTCATATACTAAAAATGTGATGTCAGCAGCTATATTTGAAGTTTCAAAATATACTGAAGTGTTTATGAAGAACCTTTTTTTTATTAATATCTATTAGTGATGAACAATGACCAAGAATACTATGTCAACTTGAATAAATTCACTGAATATATAATATACAAGCCATTACCCGCGGTTTCACCCCCGTATGGAATGTAGAATTATGAAATATATGGGTTATCCTATATAACAACTTCTTGTAACTTTGTTGAACCACCTAACATAACGATAAATCTACCAATCCCGAATATATTTCACCCAAACTGCAAGTGCTTATGGGCCACATTATATAACAATTGTATTCAACATTTTTTTGGAACAACCTTGTATAATTGTTACTCTGCTTCCCCTATAGTGCAACCATCCTGTATATGCTACTGTTTATTTGTCACCCAATATAACATTTTTCAATTACCTAACTATAGTTATATATACATAATCGCTATATAACAATTATTTCTGATAATTTTTGAGTCACATCGTAAACTATAATTTTAACTGGCCTTTATATGCAACTTTTTTTTAACAAAATATATAAATATAATTTTGCTTCGCTCCATATTTCAGGTATTTCATATAGCAGGATGCAACTGTTCCTGGTCTAACCTATATAACAATTTTTGTTAAATATTTTTTAATCCACCCTATGAAACTATAATTCTATTAAGCCCCGATCTCAGCAACCATATATATACAACTACTTATAACCCCCCATATAACTTTTTTCGTACCACTCTGTATAACTAAATTCACCCATCCCCAACCCATTTCACCCAAACCCCAACTATTGATGGCCACACTACATAACAATTTTATTCAATATTTTTAAGAACTTCCTTCTATAGCTATACGTTTCATCTATATTTAAATTATCATGTATATACTGCTGCCAATTAGTCACCCATTATAACTTACTGGTCGATCAGTTTTTGAATCATCCATTTATAAGTTTATGTATAACTAGCCCGTATATGTAACTTTTTCTAAAATGTTTTAATCACAATGAATAACTATAATTTTACTTCGCCCCATGTTTCAGATATTGCATACATGCAACAGCTCATGTTCTATCTTAAAAAAAAACTAGAACAATTTTTTATCCACACTATTCAACTAGAATTCATCTCCACCCTCTATTTCAACCACCTTGTATGTGCAACTACTTATCGGCCACCCAGTTTGACATTTTTTGTACCACACATTATAGATATTTCCAATAAATTTCACCAAAACTGCAACTGCTTATGGAGCACCCTATATAACACTTTTTAAAGATTAAACTACTTAACTCTACTTCCTATATTTCAAATATCCTATCTGTGCAACTGATTATGAGCTACGCTATTTCCCATTTTTTCCTCATATTTTTTAAAGCACACTATAAATTATAATTTGTCTTAATTTAAACCATCCTTCATTTGCAACTTTTTCTAACCTTGTTTGAATGTGTAACAACAACTTGACTTCGCCCCATATTTCAGGTACTCCATATATGCAACAACTCATACTCTATATAACAAAATTCTTCCCAAGTTTTTTACCCACACTGTATAATTATTATTTTACTCCACGCTATATTTCAATAACCTTGTATATGCAACTACTTATGGGCCACCAAATATAACATTTTTTCACCACTCTGTATACTTAGAATTCTAGTCCATCCTATAAAAGAGCTTAAACCTTCATGTATAGCTGTAATCATACTCTGCTACATATTTCAACAATCCTATAATATTCTATTTGAATACTTGTGAACTACTTGTGGATATAAAACATTTTTTAACCACCCTATAATTCCACTCCATCTTATATGTCAACCACCCAGTATAAACAACTACTTCTAAAATTCAAATATCCTAACTTACATAACATATTTTTTTATTCACCCTATATAAATGTAATTCTATTTTATCGTTATTTCACCCACATTTCATATGCGACTACTTATGACTCTAATAATATAACATTTTGTTATCTACCCTGCATAAGTATAATAATTTAATTCCACCCGTTTTCAACGACTTAGTATGTATAACTGTTTATGGTCCACTCGATATATCTTTTTCGAACCATCCCGTATAACTTCCCCCTTATTTCATCCACATTGTATATATCCAGCTACTTACGGGCCACCTAATTAATACCTTTTTTGTCAAGATTTCTTAAATACATGTAATTCTACTCCGCTCTCTAAGTTCTATCTATCCTATATATTATTTACACTTGATAGTTCAGTTGATTTTTTTTTAAGCGAAACATCATTGGCATATTCCGAATTTTTAATAAAAGCTAAGCTGATGCAAGTATCTAATATTTGGTGCATGCGGTGGAAACAATTAACTAATTGTGTATTACCGAACATGGTAGTAGTTTTTTCCCTATATCTACTCTTTCTGTCAATGTAGGGAGATAAAATGTATACCAGATTTTAAGTCAAACTATAAGCTTTGCAACAAAAAAAGATTCGCAAAAACAGTTCAGTGGTTATTACGTGATGAGGTAACAAACAAACAAACAAACAGCCAACTACAATTTTATAATAGTTATAGTATCAGGGGTCGGCAACCTTTTTTGGCCGCGGGTCAAAATCAACCAAAATGCGAGTATTAAAGATACGTTTGGGTCAGAGATATTTTTGTATGAGAAGATAATTCGGCAAACGAATATGCCATTGCATATATAGCACTGAAATACCATTGTTTTATTGTTTTTTTACACGTACACAAGATAATCACGGATTTCAACACCAAAAACAAGCTAAATAATACGAAAATTGAAATTAATTAGAGTTACACTTATAAAAAGTAGTCCAATTAATAAAACAAATAAAAAAGTTAAAATATATTTGGAAAATATATTTTATCTCTTTATTAACGGTTATCTCTTCATTGGCTGGAAAAAGTCAAAAGTGGTAGACCATCTTCGTATCAAGAAATGCCTTAAGTGCTATGGTTACCTCAGTAAAGATTGTAAGTCAGATCAAGTTTGTACGAGATGAAATGGAAATCATGAAAAGAAAAACTGTACATCTAGGGACAAAAATTGCGTTAATTGTTTAAATTATAATAAGATTAAAAAGAAAGATCGGATCATGCTTGTGATGATAGTAAATGCCTAGTATATAATAACTATGTAAGTATATTAAATAATAGAATTAACTATGGTTAACATTTATCTTAAGTAAAGAATATGATGTGATGGCGGTAACTGAAACTTGGTTGTCTCCTACTGCTCCTTCTCACTTGATAAGTGTTGATGATTTCTCATTTCATCGCTTTGACAGGTGTACCAGAGGAGGAGGTGTAGGGGTTTTCGTAAGAAACTGCTTTTCAGCTGCAACTGTGATCGTACCCTACTACGAGACAGAGGTAGTTGAAATGATGTGATTAAATATTACGATCGGTCGTAGCAATGTTCTAGTGGGGGTTGTATATCGGCCACCTAATAGTAGCATAGAATCCTTCCTAAGTATAATCGACGATGTGTTATCCCATGTAACACCCACATACGATAATATAATCGTAATGGGTGACTTCAATATTAACTTTCAAAGTCCAAATAGAACAACGAATTGTTTCCAGTCATACGGTCTAGACCAGATTTTAAAAGAACCTACACGTATAACTGCGAGTACTCCTAATTTATTAGATCCCATTTTCGTAAGCTGTGTCGATATATGTCAAGATGTAGGAACCTATAATGCTGATACGATCAGTGATCACATGGCAGTGTATTGCAAAATTTCTTTGAATACATTCAAAAGAACAATTAAGCAAGTTACATTTCGAGATTTCAAGAAATTCAATGTCGAACTATTCCATCAAGAACTTTCTTCTTATGATTGGTCAAATATTCTTTATATTCGTTGCATTGACAAAAAAGTTAGCTTCCTGACAGAAAATTTGTTAAGAATAATAAACAACCATGCCCCTAGACTCAGATGTTTGGCAGCCGTACCTGCATCTGCCATTGTTAATAGAAGGGTCTTTAACGATGTACTTTAGATAATTCTTAGTTGGGATTACTTGATCTTGGATTGCCAATATAAAGCCTTCCGTTTCAGGAAACATATGACCAGAGATCAACCAGTAGTTCGACGCTGCACTGTCGACATAATCTTGGTTGACGTAATTTATATGTCTTTCCATTTCAGCAGTTTCTGATCAGTGGTCTGGTGGTGTAATTGGACGTGTTGTTGTGTCAGTCGCAGTGGTGTTGAGTCATCAACCTGGCACATGACTGTGTAGATCAGACAATTCTGCGAGTTTCTGGAAATGACTACGCAAAATAGAAATTTGTTGATCTAATAGTTTGCTTAGATCTGCCAATCCTCTTCCTCCTTCATACCGTGGCAAAGTTGTACGTTCAACAGAGCTCTTTGGATGGTGATCTTGAGCATTTGTGAGTAAAACTCGAACTGTTCGTTGTAATTTTTCAATGTCAGTCTTGCATCAATTAACTATACCGAAAGAGTAACTGAGCACTGAACATGCATAGGTATTAATAGCCTGAAACATATTTTTACTGTTTAGTTTGGTTTTCAACGGTCGTTGTACCCTTCTATAAAACTCTGCTGTTATGTCCTTTTTCATAGTCAAGTGATCAATACATTGAGCCTGCTATATTCCAAGGTATTTATAAGTATGACCTTCCCCCATAGATTCAATTGAGGTGCCATCTCCCATTTCGAAGTGCCCCTGCTGTATTTTGCCTTTAACTATATTAATAATTCGGCATTTGTCTAGGCCAAATTTTATGGATGTCACTAGAGAACCCCTCTACTATTTTAAGCATATCATGCAGCTGTTGTTTCGTTGCTGCCATCAACTTTAAGTCGCCCATGTATAAAGTCGTATATTATTATTATTATCCCGACTTGACCATACAATGTATGGCATCACACTCTCTCTAAGGCATGCTATGAGTGCCTTTAGGGGGAAATTCACTAAAACCCAGGTATCAAAAGGGTTTAGCTCTGTGGGAGGCCTTGCCAGGTTTTCAGGCCCGTGGTTGGAGTCGTGGCGGCAGTTTCCCATGAATTTCCTGACCGTCCGGGCTGTTCCTAACAGGACGGCTTTTTGCATTTGTTTGTAAAGATGTTCGTCCAGACCGAGGTATTTTAAATTGTTTAATAGATGTTTTGGGACTAGTCCTGTCGTTGACATAACAATTGGTACAGTTCGTATGTTGTTCATGTCCCACTGAGTCTTTATTTGAAATTCCAAATCTCTATATTCGGTTATTTTCTCAGCCTGCTTGATATTTATATTATTGTTGTTAGGAATTGCTATGTCAATTAAAGTTGTTTTCCGAGAGACTTTATCTACCAAAACTATATCTGGTCTATTGTGAGCAACAGTCCGATCGGTCAGTATCGTGCGGTCCCAGTACAGCTTGTGGTTGTTATTTTCTAAAACAGATTCTGGTTTGTATTTATAGTATTGTAATCTTACCGAATGTGATAATTCAAGTTTCAGTGCTAGTTCCTGGTAAAGCCCGACTTGAAGTATACCGACTTGACCATACAATGTATGGCATCACACTCCCTCTAAGACACACATAGTGTGCCCTTAGGGGAAAATTCACTAAACCCCTAAATATACTACATATCAAAAGGATTTAGCTCTGTGGGAGCCCTTGCCAGGTTGTTAGGCCCGTGGTTGGCGTCGTGGCTGCAGTTCCTCATGAATTTTCTAACCGTCCGGGCCGTTCCCAACAGGACGGCCTTTTGCATCAGTTGGTAAAGATGTTCGTCTAGACCGAGGTATTTCAAATTGTTTAATAGATGTTTTGGGACTACTCCTGTTGTTGACAAAACAATTGGTACTGTTCGAGTGTTGTCCATGTCCCATTGTCTCTGTATTTGAAATTCTAAATCCCTGTATTTGGCTATTTTTTCAGCCTGCTTAATATTTATATTATTGTTGTTAGGGATTGCTATGTCAATTAAGGTTGTTTTTCTAGAAACTTTATCTACCAAAACTATATCTGGTCTATTGTGAGCAACAGTCCGATCGGTCAGTATCGTGCGGTCCCAGTGCAGCTTGTGGTTGTTATTTTCTAAAACAGATTCTGGTTTGTATTTATAGTATTGTAATCTTACCGAATGTGATAATTCAAGTTTCAGTGCTAGTTCCTGGTGAAGCCCGACTTGAAGTATATCGACTTGACCATACAATGTATGGCATCACACTCCCTCTAAGACACACATAGTGTGCCCTTAGGGGAAAATTCACTAAACCCCTAAATATACTACATATCAAAAGGATTTAGCTCTGTGGGAGCCCTTGCCAGGTTATTAGGCCCGTGGTTGGCGTCGTGGCTGCAGTTCCTCATGAATTTTCTAACCGTCCGGGCCGTTCCCAACAGGACGGCCTTTTGCATCAGTTGGTAAAGATGTTCGTCTAGACCGAGGTATTTCAAATTGTTTAATAGATGTTTTGGGACTACTCCTGTTGTTGACAAAACAATTGGTACTGTTCGAGTGTTGTCCATGTCCCATTGTCTCTGTATTTGAAATTCTAAATCGCTGTATTTGGCTATTTTTTCAGCCTGCTTAATATTTATATTATTGTTGTTAGGGATTGCTATGTCAATTAAGGTTGTTTTTCTAGAAACTTTATCTACCAAAACTATATCTGGTCTATTGTGAGCAACAGTCCGATCAGTCAATATCGTCCGGTCCCAGTACAGCTTGTAGTTGTTATTTTCTAAAATAGATTCTGGTTTGTATATATAGTAGGGTGTTCTTACCGACTGTGATAGCTCGAGATTCAGCGCTAGTTCCTGGTGCAGTATTTTTGCCACAGCATCGTGTCGTTCTTTGTATTCAGTTGCAGCGAACGCTTGGCAACCTCCTGTGATATGCTGGATAGATTCAGATGTTTGGCAACCATATCTGCATCTGTCGTTGTTGATAGAAGGGTCTTTGACGATGTACTTTAGATAGTTCTTAGTTGGAATTACTTGATCTTGGATTGCCAATATAAAGCCTTCCGTTTCAGGAAACATATGCCCAGAGATCAACCAGTAGTTCGACGCTGAACTGTCGACATAATCTTGGTTGACGTCGTTTATATGCCTTCCATGAAGCGGCTTCTCTTTCCATTTCAGCAGTTTCTGATCAGTTATCTGGTGGTATACTTGAACTTGTTGTTCGGTCAGTCGCAGAGGTGTTGAGTCATCAACTTGACATATGAATCTGTGTAGATCAGAAAATTCTGCTAGTTTCTGGAAATAATTACGCAAATTGGAAATTTGTTGATCACGTAACTTGCCTATATCTGCCAATCCTCTTCCTCCTTCATACCGTGGCAACGTTGTACGTTCGACGGAGCTCTTTGGATGGTGATTTTGAGCTTTTGTTAGTAGAACTCGAACTTTTCGTTGTAGTTGTTCAATGTCAGTCTTGCACCAATTAACTATTCCGAATGAGTAACTGAGTACTGAGCACGCGTAGGTGTAGTATTATTATTATTATTAAAATATAGACAAAGAATACAAATTAGAAAGGGAGAAAGAGAGAGAGATAAGAATAGGCTAAAATTTTCAATTGAATTGTACCTTAAATCAGATAAAAGGGTAGATATCTTTGAAAATAGTGATTGATTGCACACGGTTTCTAAACGGTTTCAATTTTAAGTCAGCTGAAGTCTTTTTTAAATATAAATTATCCTTGGCCTTCAAATTTTTGAATATTAAGCTTTATAAACAAGGATCCGGAACGTTTGCCCAATGAAAAAAAAAGAACGGCTCACATATTTTGCAATTAAAATTTCAGAATTATTCCGCGAACGATCTGGATCCTTGCTGATATTGCTTCAAATTATAAAACTGAAGTCTAACGTAAAATGCACTAATTACACAATTTCCCAACTACTTCGCGAACTGTTTGGATCCTTGGTAATATGTAAATATGGCTTCAAAATACAAAACCGAAGAAAATCACGACTCACAAATTTTGCAAGTCAAAATGATAAGCATTTCTAATTTGATTTCCTTTTTTTTGATTAATATTTCACCGTACATATGTCGAGTATAAATATATGACTTTTGTGGTTTATGTCAGATTAATATTAGGCACGTATAGGTAAATAAGGCTTTCCTGCATTTCGTCACTGGGCAGTTCTATGTCAACCCTTTAAATTTAACAAGTAGCGTCAGGATCAGCGCTGCTAAATTTTAGGCCAAAAATTGGTAATCATCTAAAATACCTATACCTAATAAAAAAAGTTACGTAATTTCACTTTTAACTGAACATAGACTAGAAACCCAACCAACAGGATTTTTTTCGTAGGTTAAACTGCATTTATTTTTCGGCTAAGAAACAGACTGACAGGAAAAGTAATGGATAAGAAGCTTTGAGGAAACTAGAAGAGATTACTATGACAGATGTGAAACTCCTTCAACATTGGGAAAACTTAAACACGTGTAACATTGTGAAAACCAATCTGAATCTTGAAAAGGCTGCTTATATGTAATTATAATGATCCTAACCACGACGAAATACCAGCAACAAAATATATAGGTACTTAACTATATTGATATTAGAAATTCTGTGTCTCATAATTTAAATTTATGATTTTTTTTGTCTCATATAAATCGCATTTTATTAAAAAGACGATTTCAAAACTAATAACAAAATACGATATTTAAACAAGCGTTATACAAACTGATACAATATTTATCTAACTCATTCGTTTGCATTATTTAATCTCAATTTTGAAACCAACAATGTTATTTTATATTCATATTTGTCCGTTAATTGAATAACAAGCAACTAGAGTATCATCAAGACTGCGATGAACTTTGACTTTCTTGGGCACAAGGTTACGACTTCTATTTCCACGTCAAGAAAATAAAAAAACAATACATTAAAATGGTCCTTTTTCTCTCGTTTCAAACAATCGTCGGGAATGATAATGTAGTCTTGTTCGTCGAAGGCAAAAATTCTCGAAAACCAGTAGTACATTGTTCTACCGAAAAAGTCACCCGAAACATACCGGTACGGTATAAAATTCGATTAATTAGCCAAAATTGACAAGCTGCACGATGTTTTCCGGGGGTTGATTGCAACTAATACTCACTTTTTCGTTCAACAAATAGTCAAAAAAACAAGAACAATGAAACTTCCACACTACAATGTCAAAACACACAAAACTTTGCAATTTGTCCGTCAATAATTCAGTATACCGCGATTTTTTGTATTTTATTTGTTTTGTTTATCGCGTTAAACGTCAAAGTACGTGCATGCCCGACGCCATCTCGCCATCAACTGCTTGATTTTCAAGACGGACTACTGGACGAGAATCCACCACTGATCTTTGTGGGTTCTTTTAGCGACAAAGCCCGTGCAGCGAGACAAAAATAAACTTGAAATAATCGATACTGATGCATGATGCAAAGTTACATTAAATATATGTGAAAATTAATTATTGTTGAAAGCTAAAGTGTTTTGCCTTATTTTATTGATAAAGCTTTGCTCTAAAGGTATTACAATTTAAAGCTCCTAATTGGCAATTAGGTATCAATAATTTTGAATCGCGGCAACTCTAAATACAACTAAGAGTTTTGCTGGTTGTGTGCAGTTAATTTTCGTGTAAAATTCTGAATAAACCAGGAATAAACCATTCACCACAAGGCTGTTGCCAGTGGGGAGTCAGAGGGTTCACACTCCCCGCAGCTGAAATTTTTGATTCAGAGATCATATCAATAATTTTGTATTTATACATCTTATATACTAGAAATGTTGAGCGTAGCCAGGTTTGTATTTAGGCTGAGACAAATAATTATGACGGTCAAAAGAGGTCATAATTAGGTACCCAAAATTGGTTTACACTTTTTTCAACAAAACCATTATATCGGTATAGATAGAAATAAAAGTTGTTATCTTTTAATATGTAATTTTTTATTCAATCAGGCGTTGACTATAAGAGATTACGATGAGAGCCAGTCCAGCACCAGCGTGGCTATGCCCATGATAGAAATATATGAATAAAAAACTTAAATTTGTGGTCCTAATCAATTTATTGCCACTCAGAACACGAAATTTGTATGAAAGCTGAATGACTTTTTAATCGAACAATAACTTTAAGGTGCCTGTTATAAACGTCATTGGTAATTGTTTTGGTAGCTTTCTGAATAAAAGGTGTGACATCTCTAGTTTGTATTTTTATAATTTCTTTGGAATTATACCACAAATACGTGAAGGCCTGTATATTTCAATAATTCCAAACGTTTCAGGGTGTAAAACAGACCCCGTTCTCAATAGCAAAAAAATAACACAACAGAATTAGAGAAATTTAAAAAATAAAAAGTTCGTAATGACATTTGTAGAATACACAGTTTGACATTAAAAATGTTTGACAATATGATCTGAGGCAACTAAAAGAATAAACTGCTAATTTGGTATATACCAATGACTACTTATATTACTAGTCATTGGTATATACAGAGTAGCACATAAACATTTTAAACATCATGCAAGGAATTTGAAAGAGTTATCATCAGAATTTAATATGGCTTTCCTAGGGGCGCCAAAAATGAAATCAAAAAAAATCTTATATTCTCTAGATAAACTGCGAAAAAAACCTTACGAACTATCATAATATAAAGTTCTTCAAAAAGAACATTGCCACTAATTATTTCATAGTTGATTATTCGTAACCGGGAACGGCTGAATTACAGGGAAGTACTAGAGATACAACCGCTTTTATTTAATAAAATTAAAGCAGACTCTTTCAGGTTTCTTTTATATTGTGTTTTTTGTATTATATGGTGGAATTTTGAAATTGAATGGTATGCCCAAGGCTACAGGCATGTTCACAGATTTTTGACTAATCGAATTGTCATTCCTTTATATTGATACCCTTAATTTGACTACTAATAGATGAAGTCTCACCAAATTATTCATCGCAAGAAAAACCGAACAAATAAACAGTTAGCAAAAGTTAACGTATTCCTAGTCTGTACGATTGCGAATATAAAAAGAGGGACGGAAGTTTCGAGTACGAACGGGTTTTCGAGAACAATTGGATTATAAATACGGCCGCTCAAGAGGAGCTGGTCAGTAGTAGAACAGCTGCCTGCGCTTGAGTTATCTGTCTTAGATTAAAAACAGTAGTGTGTTATTGATTGTGAATTTTTGGTGTGGAAATAAAGAAGATTATTTTCGGTGTAAGAATTGGTTTTGAAAATGTATAGCAACCTAATTTTTGTGTTCCTTTATTCGTACATTTAGATGTCTACAGGTTTCTCGAATATAGAATTTTTTACATAGGCAATGAATTTTATAATTGAAATTTTTTGAGCTTAATTAAGATTCTGTTATTTGATTTAGTTTTTGATATATGTAATTGATTTCTTGTTTTGAATGTTGTTTCAATATTAAATCTGTTTCACATGTTGGTATGGTTGTTGTTGAAATGTGACTATCTCGAGTATCAGTACTGCTTGGACCAGCTTTATGTTAGTGATTGTTTTGTATTCGATTTTATTGATGATGATTGAAGAAGATAATTGTTAACAAATTTTTTATAAATGTTTTTTCTTGATTGGTATTTGTTAGATAATATAAAGATTTATAATGATTCTGTGGACTTCTGTATTAAATTATATAGTTGGTTCTTTGTTTTTGTTGTCGTTTAATAATGCATGTAAGTCTACAAAAAAGTGTTCCAAAATAGTTAAAACATGCCATAACGCCACCAAACTAAAGGTTTATTCTCTTTTGTAATGATTATTTGTTCTTAAAATTTCACCATGAAAAAAATACTTAAGGCAGGCGACAGATAAGAACCCATGGTCATGCCAAAATCTTGTTGGTAGCAATCATCGTTAAGTTGAAAATATGTTGTTTTTCTACAAAATGTTAGTAATTCCATTACTGTGTGAGTGGACAATGTTAAATTAGTAAAGAATCATCTTCCAATCGTTCTCTTATTATTATAAATGTTTTGGCGACAAGGACAAGGGTTATCATATCAAAAATTGCTAGTGTAGGTAAAAGTATTTGTATATTGTATACGGGATAATCTTTCTTAAAATTGTGCACTGTTTTTACGATGAGAATTGGAATTACATGTAAGTGAAGAAATGATTTTTAGGAGAAATTTTGAAGTTTACTATTTTGAGTCTTTAGCGAACTGACAATTGGTTTTAGAAAGATGTAGGGTTTTAAGTAAACCATAGAAATTTGTATTTTTCTGATTTTTTGGGAGTAACACCACAATTGTTGAAAACTATGTATATTTCATATATAGTCCAAACATTTCAGGTTCTAAATCAGATCCTGTTTTTAATTTTAAACAATATAGAAATGTGGTGACTTAGAATAATGTGAAGTAAGAGTTATAGGTTCTAGTTCAGTAAATTCATGTCTGTGATTGTATAGTAAGCTGTATATTTTGTTTCTACAGAACTTGACGAATCTTTGTTTGATTTAGTGTTCTGTCTTTGACTGATTTACTTCTAAAATTTCACATCTACTAATTTTTATTTATAATTACTGTGCCATTGCCTTTATCTATAGGTAAAATTTTTATAGTATTGTTACGAAATTTACCTAACCGGCCCTGGCTTTATTGCTGGACTTGTTTTTACAAGAACTGGAATTTTCTAATGCTGACAAAAAAAGTTAATCTAGAAATCACTCGGCAGCTGAAAAGTCGATTGTACGGGAAAATTCGATGCTGATTTTAAAAGGAGCAGCCCATCTTCGCAGGAGTTAGTTCGACGGCGAAGAGCTTATGTCCTGTTATTATTGTGATATTCGAATCAGCTGTTGTGTAAATTTGATGTAAATAAATGTTCTAGATAGTGCTAGTGAATATTAGTTTTTCAAAGTAATTAAATTTATATAAATTTGGCGATAAAGAAGTGGGATTTAGTGAACAGGATACGGATGGACTAGACGACAAATAGCTCAGATCCTGAAAAAACGTGACAAAAAAGAGAAACAACAGCAAGAGGAAATTCAACAAATGTTAATGAAATCTATAGATGAAAAACAACATAATTTAATTGAAGGAGTATTCTCGAAATTTGAATAAAAACGACAAAATGATTTTAAAATTTTTGAACAAAAACAAGATCAAATTGAATTAAAACGACAAAATGATTAAAAAGTGTTTGAAGAGAAACAAGATCAAATTGAATTAAAACGACAAAATGATTTTAAAATATTTGAAGAAAAACAAGGCAAAACGGAAGAAAAAAGACAACTGTAATTTGAACAATTAATGCAAATAGTAGCACAAGTTAATGAAACAGTTAATGAAAGAACACAAATAGTTGAGTTGGACATAAAAGAGATAAATGATGACATTAAGACCATAAAAAATACCGTGGACACTCTTGAAACCAAAGTAGATGACCTCGATTCCATCCAAAGCCAGGTAAACTTTGAAATCACTTCATAATTCAAAACACAGTTCAAAACCAAATCAATTCCTTTAAAAAAACAGTACAAAGTGAAGTTCAAGATAAAATCAGTGCCATCCAAAACAAGGTAGAAACAGAAATTTGAAAAAATGCAACAGGACTTACACCGAGGAAAATACCAGAACACCATGAGTACCAAAGGTTCCGTTAGCAAACCACCCACATTTGATGGCAGTTTCATCTTGGCCCATGTATAAACGGCAATTTGAAGCAGTGGCTACAAGCTATTGGATGGGATAACCAAGAGAAATCTACGTTTCTTGTAACTTCCTTAAGAGGACCGGACTTAGAACTCCTCCAAAGCATTCCAGTCGATGAACAAGGCAATTTAGACAAGATCATCGTCATCCTGGACAAGAGATACGACAATCAATCCCTGAGCCAAGTATACCAGGTGCAATTAAGTGGGAAAATGCAAAAATCCGGAGAGAGCCTTCAAGAATTCGAAGCAGAGATCAGACGGTTAGTACACTTGTCCTATCCAGACCTGCCGAGGAAACGAAAGACCAATTGGCCACACAGAGTTTCTTAGCGGTATCAGGGATGTGGAAGTACAAAGAAATCTAAGACTTAGTGGCATCAAGAAAAGTAATGAAGCTTTTGAACGATATCACCGACCAGGGCTAACCAACCGAACAGCCACATGTCCAGGGACCGTCAGCCAGTCAGCATCAGGGGGCTGACTAACCCTCCACCAGCCCCCAAAAAGTTATCCATTCGGGAATTTTGCCGAGACAGCAGCAGCCTAGTCATTAGGGGCATCCTCAATGGCCGAGCAATTACCATCAACATCGACACCGGCGCCGCTGTGTCCATTGCCAAGTCCAGGGTTTTGAGGTGATCAGAAATCCGTCCAGTTAACAGTAATATCCAGCTCAGAACAGTCACCGGAGAGTCCATGTCACTACAGGGTGAATAAGATGTCGTGCTACGGATAGGGAACAACATGATCTGGCATAGGGTCCTGGTAGCGAATATTGAGGACGATTGTATACTGGGTATGGTCCCATAATTAGCCAGCAGGGATTTATGTTCGACCTGAGATATGATGTTCGTCGGTTCCTAAACGAAGAATTTGTATTGACACGAGCCGTTAACAGCTCATCGACCTCCATAAAAATTGTAGCAAAATCTCCAGCCAGAATTCCCGGTCGAACGTAACAGATTATTCATGGACAGCTAAAAAGCAATTCTGGGAGCTGTGTTGGAATGGTGGAGCCCGGACACCTAGCTCATGACTACTTATTTGGACGGGCTATAGTTAAAACCGGATGAAATATACCAATTAGAGTCCTGAATTTGTCCAACAGCGATATCAGAATTGATAATGGTCAAGAGACATCGGTGAAGGAGACAGGGCCCAGTAAAGAATTCCTACAACAGTTTGCTGACAACTTGACACACCTTACACCAGAGGAACGAAGAAAGTCAAGCAGTTTATCACCAGGCACTGGCAAATTTTTAACAGTCAAGATGGAACCACCGGTCGTACCAACATCATCCAGCACCGAATAGATACCGGTAAGGCTCAGCCCATCAGAATACCACCTAGGCGACTACCATTGGGGCAACAACAGGCAGTCGAGGAAAACATCGAGTTCATGTTACAGAATGTAGTTATTGAGCCATCCATCAGCCCATGGTCTGCTCCCGTTGTGCTGATTAAAAAAAAGGATGGAACCACCCGATTTTGCGTGGATTGTAGAAAGCTGAATGATGTCACGAAGAAAGACAGCTATCGACTACCCCGAATTGATGACACTCTGACCACACTAGCAAGCTCTCGTTGGTTCTCCACACTTGATCTCAAGAGTGGATATTGACAGGTTGGTCTACACGATAACGACGGAGAGAAGACAGTGTTCTCCACTAGTAAAGGGCTGTTTCAGTTCATGATCGTGAGTATGTCCTGAGCGGGTTAACATGGAGGACCTGCTTAGTATACATCGACGACATTCTGGTCATGGGTCAGACATTCGACGACCATTTGAAGAACCTGGGCGAAGTATTCTCCAGAATTAATAACGCCAACCTGAGACTCAACCCAAAGAAGTGTTCCTTGTTCCAAAAAGAAGTAGAATTTTTGGGCAACGTTGTTTCCGAGTCTGGAATCCGCACCAACGAGGACAATATAGAAGCCATTGGTGATTGGCCAGCCCCAGGAGACAAGCATGAACTCCGAAGCTTCTTGGGGCTCTGTTCATACTACAGGCGATTTGTTGAGGGATTTGGCACCATTGCCGCGCTTTTACATCGGCATACCACTGAGAAAGAAACCTTCCGTTGGAATCAGAATTGCGAAACATCATTAAGGCGACTGAAGGCAGCACTATGTTCCAGCCCAATCTTAGCCTTTCCTACACAGTCCGGCAAGTTCATTTTAGACACCGACGCCAGCAACACAGGTTTGGGGGCCGTCCTATCCCAGGTACAAGATGATGAAGAGAGGGTGATCGAGTACTACAGCCGTGGATGCTCGAAACCGGAAAGAAATTATTGCGTCACCAGAAAAGAACTTCTTGCAATAATGAGGGCTGTAGGCCATTTCCACAAATACCTCTATGGTCGTCATTTCCTAATCCGAACAGATCATGCCGCCCTCAAATGGCTGCTGGACATGAAGACACTGGAAAGACAACTGGCCAGGTGGATAGAAAAATTACAGCGATAATACGATTTCAAGGTTGAACATCGTGCCGATCGTTTGCATAATAATGCCGATGCCCTATCAAGAAGACCCTGTAGAGCAGAATGTGGACATTGTCTGAAGACGGAACAGCGAGAAGGTATCTCCATCAGGCAGATCCGAGTGCAGGTCAATGAAGACTGGACAATGGAACAGTGCATCTAGGACCAAACGGCTGATCCAGACATCGAACCAATCCTGTCACTCAAAAAGAGAGGGGCACCCAGGCCACGATGGGACGAGGTAGCTAGACACTCGGGCGTTCTGAAATCGTTATCGACCCAATGGGACTCTCTAAGAGTTTGGGAAAGCACTGATGGCCGAGAAACCAAGTCTCAACTGGTAGTTCCGAAGAAAAAGGTATCAGCCATCCTGAGCGAAGTACATGACGGGATTACCGGAGGTCATCTGGGCATGAATAAAACCCTAGACAAAGTTCGCCAGCGGTACTAGTGGGTAAATTACTTCGAAAACATCAGAGCTTGGTGCAGGAAATCTGACACCTGTGCAGCCAGTAAGGGCCCGAAAACCCGGACCAACGGCAGAACGCAGCATTACAATGTTGGAGTGCCATTTGAGAGAATTGCCATCGATGTCGCCGGTCCGTTTCCTGCGTCTGAGAGGGGGAACAAATACATTCTGGTCGCAATGGATAACTTCAGCAAATGGCCTGCGAGGCATATGCGATAGCCAATCAAGAGGCAACCACGGTAGCGACGGTGCTGGTAGAACAGATATTCAGCAGGTTTGGCGTTCCGATGGAACTATATTCAGACCAGGGGCCTAACTTCGAATCGAATATATTCCAGAAGGTCTGCACGATGTTGGGGATCAGGAAAACGAGAACAACACCATTGCACCAACAGTCAGACGAAATGGTGGAAAGATTCAACAGGACCTTGAAACAACACCTATCCAAGGTCGTTAACAATAACCAGCATGATTGGGATGAACATATTCCAATATTCCTCTTGGCATATCGCTCAGCCGTACATAATAGTATAGGCCTGGCTCCAGCCAGGGTTCTATTCGGAAAAGAGCACGATTACCCTGCGATTTGGCTGCCCGAAGAACCTTCCCAAGACATCAACGATAACATGCTGACAATACACGAATTAGTTGTATAATGATGTTGTCTACTGTATCCGTCGAAACCCCAGGGCTAAGTTGAAGGTGGTTAATTTAGATCGACTCGTTCCCTATCATGGAGAGGATGTTTCTGACCGGGATGATCAGAATTAAAGGGAGGGGGGGCAGTGTTACGAAATTTACCTAAGCCGGCCCTGGCTTCATTCCGATAAATCATCAATTGCTGGGCTTAAAAACAAGAATTGGAATTTTCTAATGCTGACAAAAAAAGTTAATTTCGAAATCGCTCGGCAGCTGAAAAGTTGACACTCTATTGTACGGGAGAATGCGATGCTGATTTTAAAAGGAGCAGCCCATCATGGCAGTAGTTAGTTCGACGGCGAAGAGCTTATGTCCTGTTATTATTGTGATATTCGAATCAGCTGTTGTGTATATTTGATGTAAATAAAAGTTCTAGAAAGTGGTAGTGAATATTAGTTTTTCAAAATAATTAAATTGAACCCACGGAGTTTATAACAGTATGTACAGTCATTTTGTAACTTTGTTACAAAATTGTTAAATAAATTATAAATAATTTATTTCTAGGAAGATTATTTTTGATATAAGGTTTTTCCTAGGTTTTCCTTTATGACTTTAATGGGCTATCTGGGACATTACAAGTTCTTTGATCTCTTTTTAGGCGATTACGAGATCTTTCAAATTCCTGAGAGAAGCTTTGTTATTTTCATATGATCTTTAGACTGTATTGATTAATTTAGAAGAAAATTATGATCATTGTAATGTCAATATAATATTACATTACAATTTTTTTAATGTTTTATTTCCTTTAATTCTTACTACCATTTAGATGTAGTCTGATTTAGATCCTGAAACGTTTGGAATATTTGAAATATACAGATTTTCCCATATATGTGGTATTATTCCCAAGAAATTCTACAAATTAAAATTGTTCTGGTATTCTTTTCTATATTGCACTGTCAACATTCCCAGTAGCTTTCGAAAAATTAATTTTTATGTCATGGAGTAAACCAAAATTGGTTGGAAAACTCCATGAAGACAGCTTGGCTACTGAAACGGTTTTGAGTGTAAAAAAATGGTGTACGTTTTGGTCTGAGAGTACATACAAAATTTTGTGTTCATTCATCTGTCACAACCGTGGTCACACTTCCTGTGTGTGATCTGTGATCACACTAAAGGTCCAGCAGCTTTGGAATGCTCGAATATATTTCGCATCTCGGATAATATACCGGGTTGGAGGGTACTCTACACCACGGATAGTACACAAAGGATTGCTCATTAGATTCCGAAAGCAGACGTCACGAAGTGGCTGCTAGTATTTGCAACGCAACCTTTTCTAATTAAGTTGTTATGCCTGCAATACACGTTGGCCGAGCTTAGGCCAACGCGAGCGTAGTGAAATTAATATAAGGCAAGTGGTACTGCGTCGACGTTTGGAAAGTTTGTCGAAAACCAATGCAAATGGCCAATATCCCTGTTGAAAAAATCCCATAGATTCCAATAAAAAAAAGTGTATGAATCTAGTGTGCTTTTGTCGCTGTCATTCCAGATTAATACCCATAAGTTTCCAAGAGAAACAAAAGACCCTTAATTTATTGGAATCTATCTGCCAGTGCAATATAGGGAGTTTTCTTTATTGGAATTAATGGGATTTTAATGTACTTCGTAATCGTATGGATTTCTGTACGCACGTAACCTATGGGATCGTATCTGTTTCTATTGTAGTCTGTTTAGAATTACGGTGCTTATGCGTATTTACTAATAGAAAAGAAAGACCGCTAATTTATCGGAATCTATCTGCGAGTCCAATACAGCGAGTTTTCTTTATTGGAATTAATGGGATTTTAATGTACCCTGTAATCGTATGGATTTCTGTATGCACGTAACCTATGGGATCGTATCTGTTTCTATTGTAGTCTGTTTAGAATTACGGTGCTTCTGCGTACTTCCAAACAGAATAAAAAATGTTTAGAATGGTTTGTCTATAATCAATAAGTTTAATGTTTTCTGTTTGTAATAGCTATATTGAAAATTTAAAATTTAATGTTTCGTTTAGAAACTTCTATGGTTATATATATATGGTTCGGGCAAAGTCACATCTGCCCTCTTCAGGTCGGTTCGCATAAGTCTCGTAGCCTTCTGTTTTCGCTTCTAGTTACTCGAATAACTGTATTCACACACCAAAACACTTCCCATAGTAAAAGAACGATTAGAACATGATTCTTTACTAAATCTACGTACACAATTGTCTATTAATACAATAATGGAACTACTAACATTTTATATATATAAAAACAACATATTTTCAACTTGACGATGACATCTACCAACAAGATTTTGGCCTGGCACTGGGTTCCTGTTTCCTGCCTTAAGCAACATTTTTAAGGAAAAATTTGAAGAACAATTTGCTCAAAACAGATAAGACCTTTAGTTTGGTTGTGCTATGTAGATGTCATATTAGTTATTTGGGAATATAATCTTGAAGACTTACCTGAATTACTTAATGGCATAAACAACAAAGAACAAACTATTCAGTTTACACTAGAACTTGAACAGAACAACAAATTATCTTTCTTGGACAATTTAGCAACAAAAACACAATCGACATTTGAAAAAGAAGTTTACAGAAAACCGACTTACATTAATAGGTATCTCAAATTTTACTCTAATCAACCACATTCAGTAAAAAGAGGTATCACCAAATCTCTATATGACAGGGCAAAAACCAACTGTTCTAACACCGATGATTTAATGAAAAAAAAAACGTTTATATGTGTTCTCTGCCAATAATTACCCTGAAAAATTTATTAATAAGAGTTATACAAAATCAAATACCAAACGATCGCTACCAAACTTCACCATACAACAATATCTCCCAAGATAATCACATTACTACAATAACTATACCATACATAAAGGGTCTCTCAGAAAGATTAAAAAGAGTGGGCTACAGATATAATATTAAAACATCATTTAAAACAAGAGACACACTAAAATCAATTATATCGAAAACAAAACCAAAAAAGACCCAACTCAAAATACAGAAAATTGCATTTATAAAATTCCTTGTGAATGTAATAAATTTTTTATTGGAGAAACCTCTAGACCTCTAAATGTTCGAATAAACCAACACAAAAATTACGTTAAAAAAAGACAGTTTGAAAAATCCAAAATGTGTGAACATGCTTGGGACCCTGGTCATAAAATACAATTTAATTTAATCATCATAAGGAAGACCACAACATGAAGTGAAAACTAAAGGTGTCTGTTTAATTTTGTTAAATGAAAACGATTGTATCGCTACTACCTCCGTAGAATTCAATTGTCCCTGGTTGCCGATGATTAAGGAAGAAATTGCTAATGATCATGTGCTGTGAACAATAATAGTTCATAAGATTTTTCCTAGGTTTTCCCTTATGATTTTAATGGGATCAGTGAATCAACAAAATTCTTATATTATCTTATAACAAAGTCGCACCTAGGAGCGCTACACAAAATTCTGAAGATCACCCCTTTCTAATTTTTCCAATTTGAAAGGAACTTTATTATTACATTATCTTTAGAAGTTTCTGTACTACCCTGTATATTATCAAATTAAATTATCTTAGTTACTTCATAAGTCAAATATAATTGTCAAACATTCTAATTTTAAATTTTAGAACTGTGCCTTTTTTCATAGTTTCTTTGCCATTGACAACGGTGTCGGACCTAGACCGAAACCTTTGGAAATATACAGTAATTTCGTGAATTATGGTATGATTTCCCCCAAAAAAATGCTTAAACTTTAATTGTTAAAACTCATAACCTTAAAATGAAATCATAGGGAATCGACTGGAATATCAAGATTCAACCCTGTTTCAGATTCTCTGTCTTTATCTGTAAATAACAAATAAATGCACCACAACTTTAAATAAATTAAATGGTAAATTGAAGTGAGGCTTTAAAAGAGGACGTTAATTAAGTGAAACTCAATATTATTAGTATACTTTATTTGAGCATAAATTTATAGGTAGGTATGTTTATTCAATTATTCTTTTATTTTAATATTATTTTTGGATTAATCTGTATCTCACTTACTATCCTCGGAGCTGTGGCTGGACTGCGGCATTCTTTACTATAAAATATTAAGTAACTATGAAAATACACAATATTTGTGGTTTTTAGTATGTGTTAATACCGAATGTAAATTTTAGAATCATTAGAAATTAAAATATGGATATCTTGTTACCTTCGTTACGTGTACTAATCCTTCATAAAGTATTTACACAATTATCATTTTAAACCATTTATATAAAACTGGTTACTATATGAACAAGCCTTAAGGTATACAGAACATAAATTTGAACTAAATTAGATTTGTAATTATGATCAAGGCTGCAGCCAGCTAGGGGGGGGGAACGGGTTCAACCCCCTGAAATCACCAATCAAAAAAATTACCCAACCCACCTCGAATAAATTTTCTGGCTACGGCATTGATTATGATTTAAACAATACTTACTTGAAAGAATGAAAAATCACAAACACTTGTGTTCACAATACATCCTCAGAGTCTTTCAGATCACACAGTATACTAGACAGAACGTCTTGAAACAGATAACGCAGTAAACAAATGATGACCCATCATACTTAACAACTCAATTAACAAATGAACAATGAACCCACAGATCATTCAATAGGGAACCACCAATAAACTCAATACACAATACATACACAATGAATATCAACGGCCACAGCTCAACTCTCAACTGCTAAAAATCTACATTTTATTGCCCTAAATCCCCAGAAAGCGAGGAAGGGAACCCAATCACAAAACTCATGTGAAAAAATATATTGTAATGTTTTTATTTTCACACACGGGTTCTGTTCAGTTCTTGGATTTATTTAAAAACACAGTCCAACTCACTCTAATTTATTTCCACTACTTTAACATAATTTATGTTAACAGAAATTACTATTTACATTTTATCTTAACTATGCAATACGACCGACGAAAACTGAATGCCTCCTATCGCCTATCGCCAGCTGTTTCTTGGAATTGTCTGGTACGTCCACGAACCATCGGGAAACTCTTTCATGTTCTGGAAGCTTTAAGGGAATTCCCAGTAACGGCAGCGGTCCGCCTGTTGAGAGACAAACATTTCGGGTTCCCAGAATTTATCGGAATAATGTCCCTTCCACGAATTGGTTGATGGCCGGTTGCACCAGCTGTCGGATGAATTCTCGTAACAATATTGAAATATTTACAGGTACAAAAAAGGCCAACAAGAGGCTATTAATGTGACAGAGGAATTCAAAACTGCCAACTATTAGTATTAGGTAGAGATCGTTTTTCCTTGGATTCTCGTATAAAAGACAGTTGAAAACATGAATTTTCATTGCACATTTTCTCATATAAACTTCTGCTTACACAATTTGTCGTAATCTAAACTTTTAGCTTAGAATCTCGATTTGTATGAATATTCAGTTAAATTTCATACAATTTTAGTGTATATTTCATATGTATCTACAGATAAAGACATATTAATTTTATTTTTATCAAACCATACCCATAAAAACCTATAGAATATCATGGCAAATTGCTTATATGGTTTGGCTGTTAGATCCCTATGGCTTGATACTTGTACTGGATTTTAAGAATTTTTAATGTGTCTTTGTCGCTGAATTTCCAAAAGTATTCCATAAAGATTATGGCAACTTTGATGTATGGTTTGGCTAATAAATTCTCATAGAATTCCATAGTTGTAAGGGATTTTATGAATTTTTAGTGTGCTTTTGTCGCTGCAGTTCCAATAGTATTCCCATAGATAAACTAGTTCATTGTTACCGTAGCTTCCTATAAAAACATATAAACAAAAATTTATGCTATTGGTGTTTGCAGTTAGATTATACGTTTCAAATTTATATGGAATATCATATTAGTTTCTATATCCATTAATTCCAATAACGAAAACTCGCTGTATTGGACTTGCAGATAAGTTCCGATAGGCCCAAAAATTACTTTTATATGCCACATTTTCTTGACAGAAAGACTACATACAAACTAATGCAGATTCTGTGGGTGTGTAACGGGCTGTATGGGATTTTTTCAATAGGGATAGCCGAGTTTTGAAGAGATGCCCATATGTTGGGCTTGGTCAGTTTATATTGTGAATTGAAAGAATATGGACGACGCTATTTCAGCTGCTGCTATATACCTACGACGGACGCCAACAATAATACGCGGACAAACATGTGAACACTATTGGCCGAGTGCGCGCGAGCGCCTTTGATTTGTGCCGAAAAACAGACAACGTTCTCCGGAGTGCGGCAAGTGGTCGCGAGTGATCGCCAGTTGTAACAAGCTACGCTAAAAGAACCGGTTGATTTACCTCGGCCAACTAAGCGAGCAACACCGAGCGACGGCAAAACAATGCAAATATACTGCCTATACCTTGATATTGGCGTTCACTCGGCGACGCTCGGCTAACGTGTATTGCAGGCTTAACATTTCACGGTTTTAAAATCAGTCGCGGGAAAAAACTGCAAGTGCAGCTGCTTCTATTTGTTTTCTTGAATCACAAAATTACTCAGTTAAAAACCTAGGCGGTAATGCGGCCTAGGCCTTACAGTGGCGTAGCTAGTTAAGCTGTGGCCCTGGTGCAAATAAAAATATATACAGGGTGCGACGCCGAAAACGAAAAATCGATTATCCTTATCACACATTTTGTTTGTAAAAAATGAGATTTTTGTTTCAAAGTGTGCGTATTTCTATCGTGTCAACAACTTTCATACCCCTAAATCACTGTCACCAATATAATTTAAATAGGGAAAGTATTAATGGTGGTATAGTACTTAAAATGTCATTTTATAACGAAATCAGCCATGTTACTTTTCATGATGGCGCCGTCTTACGGGAACAACTAATATCCCGTCTTCAAAATTATGATTTAAAGCACATACTACGCCTATGTTTATGAAATACATTTTTTGTTCCCATAGTTACTATCTGTCATTTTATTCAGAAGAGAGTAAGTAATCTTTGAATATTACTTGAAAAATAATGAATTTGCCTACGAAGCGTTTACACTTTTTATTGATGAACATCCAGAGAAATACGTTAATCTTAAGCACGTTTTGAAATTAAAATTTTAAACAAAAGAAATCAACAAAAAGTAAAAAATGCCGGATTGAAAATCCATTAAGCAACGAAGAAACAGAGAGAGCCGTTTTAGGACAGGTTGTTGCAGATCCAATTCTTAGTACAAGAAGGAGATCTTGCAAAATTATCTGACTCAATCAACGTAGTATCGAGCATTTTATCCTGACCGGACATATTCAACACCTAGAAAAGTTAATTGTTTGGGGGAATATTTGTCGATCGTATCATTGGTCCCTTTGTAAGAGGTAATTTGAATGAAGACATGTACTTAGAATTACTCGAAGACACCACTGATCCAAGATTAACAAATATAATAGAAAATCATAACCGATACCTTGATCACCTAAAATTCCAACAGACGGGTACGCCTCCACGTTATGCTTTAGCAATATTTCTAAAAATAGGATTGAACGCAGGGGATTCATCGAATGACCCCCGCGATCTCCAGATTTATCATAAATACAATAATTTCTGGGGGATTTGAAAAGTACAATATACGCTACTCGGCGAAGCTCTTTAGAAGAGTTATGTCAACGTATCACCGAATGGGGTCAAATAACTCAAGAATTACTACAAAACAGAAAACGTTTAGGATAAATTGTATTTATCCATTGTCGTTACTCGTGAACAGTGTGAGCATCAGAGGTGAATTTATTTAGCTTGCACTTTGTAACCAGACTATAAGATGCCGTATTTATGAAAAATCGTATATTCTCTCTTTTTAAGTAGTTCAATTATTGTTACGTAACACAGTTATAATTGTCGAATACAAATAGTATAATGATTAGTAATATAGTATTTTATTTTGTAACGTTTAATTTTTTAGTGTAAAGCTTGTACATGCTCTAAGTATTTTACAGATATTTATACCACAAAACGTTCGTTTTCTCGTTTTGTGACCTTTTTGCATTTCGTTGTTCTATAAACATTGACAATTTTGTCTTTGACGGCATCAACGACAACAGCGCTCTTGTCGGCATTGTCTTTACAGTAATATTCAACGCCATTGTTCAGTATACCGTAGTTCCATCAATTATCAAGAATATTCGTTATATTTAATGCAAAATTCTGTGAAATTGCTGAATTTTCTTATATGTTGTCGAGACGGAAGGTAAAAACTGTTTAAAGAAACAGATTTTTTAAATTTCGCGGTGTGAGATTTGTCGAAGTAACTTGGATCACGTGACCCACGCTCGTCGCCCTTTCCCGTGTATAAACAACGACCGGGACGTTTTGTGAGTGTTGTCTATACGTTTTCTGTTTGTAAAGTGTGAAAATAAATAGTGAAAATGTCCGAGGTTGATGCTGTAAATACGAGCAATGCCGTAAATGAAGATACTGTACAGGTATGGCTATTAGAAGTAACAGTTTTGTAGATATTTTCTTAAACAATTTGGGCAATGTGCACGTAATAGGTGACTGATGTTAGAATGTGACGTTACGCGGTTAAACCCATCGCGATGGTAACGTGAACAACAGTTTTGTGATCAAATCGATCACATTCTAAGATCGGCAAATGTCCTGATAATGAATTTGCAAAATTCATCATATATTTCTATATATCCCTGTTGCGAATTGATCCCAAACGATGTCGTATGTTCTATAAATGGCGGCAAAAATAAATTTCAACGTCGTGAATAGGTAAAAAGCGGTGCCAAACCGAATATCTTAAATGTACGCCGTGGTTTCCGTATATAAGAATGCACATACGTTTCAGCTTGGCATCTTTTTCTTTCAAATAATTTATTACTGGATCGTTGCGTCTGTGTGTTGATCAACGGCGTGCAGTTGAACTTTTGGAGGGAAAATTCAATTTCATTGATTTTAGAAGTATGTATATTCTATTTTATTATTTTTCAGAATGACAAAGCAGCCAAAGGTAGGAAATCCAAGTCTCCTAGGGTGTCTACAATTGATAGGGCTAGAGAAGAGAGTGAAGCCATAACAAAGGTAAAATTTCAACAATTAAATACATAAAACTGAATTTAAATTTAATTTAATTAAGTTTCAAATAGTTGAATGAAATAGAAATAGACCTTTAACATTTTTGCAGTTTTTCGGACACCGATTTAGATTCAGATGAAAGCAGTTATTGCAATTCTGCTTTCTTATGCTGAAATAGCCAAGTTTGCTTTCAAATTTACAAGTCATTTTACATGTAACTTCAATTATTGGCATTATTAAAGTGTATTAAACTGCAATAAAATTGGTAGGCAGTACAATTTGAAGAATAGTACTTTTTCAATTAAATATAGGTATTAATTTTTGCTTAAAGCTGAATTAGTTGATAAAATTATTAACATCCCCAATTTTGGGATTGCCTTTGAAAATTTATTCACAACTTGAGTGTTGGTGCAACCAACTGTCAAGATTACTAATTTGGAATTATTTTCACTAATTGAGCAAACCTAGGTTGTCATAATAAAGAGCACCACACATTATTATTGCCTGATCATTTGCCCTTTTGTGAATTCAGACCAAGTTATTACAAGTTTTGAATGCAATTTGTTTCTCAACAATACCTTACAGTTTCTCTCAGACATCATGATCCACATGCTTACCAATCCATTCTTGAAACCCTTACTTTATGTAATCAGTCGATTTCAGTTCTTGCGTTGATTGAACTTAGTAAGATTTGCTGTTTTTGTGAGAATATGTTGAAGTAGCTTCTTGAAATGGCTAAATTGACACTCTAATGAACCCCTTCAATGTTTGGTGTTGAACCAACCTCAGTAACCTAACTGTGTTTGATAGAATAAATTTGAACTGTAATTGTCAGACCTTCATTATTTTCAAAATATTGCATAATAGTGAAAACATATTCTACTTCCATGTAGTGCCCCTTTTTAATGACATTGCCTGCAAACATTATAACAAAATTGTGTGAAAATTTAAATAAAATTTGGGACACTTTACCAGAAAGGGCTATTTTTTGACATTTTTATGATATCTTTGGGATTAACCAAGACTACTTGAAGTGTGTTTAGCATATATGACCAATTGCAATTGGTTGATCTCTTTAAATGTATCATATACATAAGATGTGGCATTTTGGGAGCATGTGTTATATCTGAGATCTAAAGTTATAGCTGTTTAAATGCAAAAATGTAAGTAACCTGCAATTTTAATTTTATCTCCATCTTCATGTAGGGTTTGGGACCTGAAGTGGAAGGCAGACGTCGTACAAGATCGGCAGCTAAAGGTGTTCCTGCAACACCTCCACCACCAGCTAAAAAAGAGAGAAAAAGCTCTAGTACTGGTAAATGTAAGCATAATATCTAAAATAAAATGCAAACAACTTTTACATGTAGGTACTTAATCCCTTTTATTTATTCAGCTCGAGGCAGGCCGAAGAAAAGTGCAGAAGAAAGTAGTGATTCCCAAACCTCTGAAACTTCTGTCACTGAGAATGAAGAAGCTAAAAGCAATGATGAGAGCAAAAATGATTCAGCAGAAACAAATTCTCATGAAGAAAAAGAAGAAACTGCAAACAACAATGCTGAAGCTTCAAAAGTAAGCAACCAATATTTTAAATATCACAATTTTACAAACTTTTTAGTTGACTAAGGAATCTCACATCCAGATTTTCAGTAAAATCACGTAAAATAATTGTGTTTGCTTAATTATCTTCCACTAAATATTTGAGCAATTGTTTTGTATATTGCAAGATCTTGAGCTGATCTGTTTAATTGTAAATAGATTGGTGTGGTTTCCTTGCTAAATAAAAAAGAATATGGCTTATGTGAAATTATTAATGTAATAATGTAGTCGCCATTTTCTTACAATATAAATTATATATTTTTGAAATAGATTGTGCAATTTCAATTGAAGTTTTAAAAGATTGTTTTCTGTTTATCTCTTCATTAAGTACTGACATAAAAAATTTACATCTGAAAGGAAACACCTGCAGATTGAATTTTCTCACGTACAGTTTTAAAAAGTATCTCAGGATTTTTTAAATAAAAATTAAATAAATTTTACTTTCAATTAGTCATTGCACCATATTCTCTAACAGAATAATAAATAATAATGGTGTACCAGAATATTTGGTTATATGTTATATTATAAAGAAAAAAAAACTTAAAATTAACATTATAAAGAAGCATATGTTAATTATTTATAAAATATAAACCATTTAAATGGTAATTTATTATTTATTAAAAACATGCACCTAATAAGTGAATGTGTTGTGGAAGGTTGTAAACATAAGCCAAAGTGGTGGAATGTTAAAAATTCAGACAGTGTAATTTACAAAAATGGGTTTGAATCTGAGTTGTGGTATTTTTTTATATTATTCATTTTATTTAAGTAGATAATTAAATGCTGAAATTCTTAACTTATTCATGTTCACATAAATTAAATAACATATTTTTTACCAAATTTTCACTAAAATTAGAAAAAAAAAACTATTCATTCTACACATAATTAATTACCATATCTTTACAAATTTTGCCCATAAGTCATGTTAAATGGTTTGATAAAATTCTGAATAAAATAATCCTTAGCATACATTTTATTGTGAAAATGGATTTCAACACCTAGAAGTTTCAGGAAAAACTAGCTCATAGAATCCATATTGGGAGTCATACTGTGTTTAACGCCATTTCACTGTGATTCCTATAATTGAAAAATGATAAAAGAATTTACATTTTTTCGTTTGTTTATATATTGTTATGAAATTCCAAATTACTACTGTGTATAACTTATTTGGGGTACACTTTCGAAAAACACTTAAATGTTTATCATGAAATTTTCTAAATGTTTCTAACTACACCAAACCTATGTACAGGTATAACTACCTCTATAGGATGTAATTGCATTATTTTCCTTTTTGTTTAATCAATGTATTACTTTTTTTTGGTTTAATAAATAAATAAATAAAATGAAGTAACCTCCCATAACAAAATTTAGTAGGAATCTATATTGCTCATTCAGGATATTGCCAACTTCACCAAAATTGTACCACAAGTACATTTATTAAATTTCCATCCACTCTGTACCAAGTATGTCAGTACACAGCATGTAAAGCTTTTTCATTACTGAAATAGATAAAGAAATTGTAGGCTCTTAGATATATTAAATTTTTTTTGAAAGATAATGTCTTTGAATTGCCCTTACAGGTCTAAATTGTCTATATATACAAGCCACAAATGACTGCCACTAGAAACAAAACTTATTCTACATTTTTTATCAGTTTATTATAGGTTTGTTTCAACAGAACAAATTACCGATACACAACCGATAATCTTCGTGCGGGATGACGAATTACCGTTTAGAATGATGTTAAGCGCAATACGATTACCAGTTGTTATCGGTTTTATGTGGTGTAGGAACAGGCCTTATATTTATAATTCAGCTACAATTTATACACTGAATATATGACACAAGCAATAATATGTATTGGAAATAATTTTGAATTTACTACAATCAATCAAAAATTGTAATTGTTAGTGCACCAAAAAAATTAAGCTGACCCTTATTACTGAATTACTAAAGATAATGATTTAAATCTAAGTTATTGATAACTAAAATATCTAAAGTTTTGTGTTTAATATTTTTTATAATGGTTCTAAAAGATTCAATTGTCTCCACCTTAATTTCTGAGTGTACAATTTCAAAAATTTTGATAAAAATCTGATTTTCTTTCAAAAAAAGTTCAAATGTTTGGTTTATAAAAGAACTATGCTACTTATTTAAGCTTTTATCTTGTATTTTCATTTTACTGATACTAAATACTTCAGTTTAAATTTTAAATGCAATATTAGTTTCAATTATAACTATTTGTATAATTGGTTTGCCTTTTGAGTTGAAACATTTAAATGAATTGTTAGTGTTTTTGATCTGTTGTATGAAGGTATTCTAATGCCATTTTTTGTTTTACTTATTTGTGTATCATGCTTAATAGTTGAACTATTTCATTAGGTAAATTATATTTAATCATTTATGAATAATATTTCCTGAAGTCAGGTTAAATAAGGACTATGTATCTAGCAATTCCTTACTTTTGTCTGTTACTGAGTGTAGCTATTTCTGCTTTTAAGTTTTAGAAAAGTCATACATTTATAAAACCTTATGTAAGTAGCTATTGAAACACAATTTGCGGGTGTTTTTGCTGTTACATTGGAAATTATATTCCTTGAGTGTATTATTCAGGTAATATTAGAATTGATGTTTTTAGAACCCATGCACAAATCTCAATCTCAGATATTAGTAAAAATAATAAAATTATCTAGTTAAAACTTCTGAAATATCCCTAATGTAAATCACATTCTGTTACATACCAAAAATTTTATTAAATGAGTTGTTCAAGTTCTTGAGTTTACTCTGTACTCAAATGTTTTCATCCTTTTGTATTTATATTTTTTTTATTCCAGGATTCTTCAGAAGCCACAGAAAACGGAGCAAAAGAAGACAGCGTTGACGCTGCCGCTTCAGAAGATGAAAAAAAAGACGATGAAGAAAACAAAACAAATAGCAGTAGTTCGGCCGCGGCGGCAGATAACTCTACGGCGGACGAAACTGAATCTGCCCCCAGTTCAGCGGCTGCCACCACAACGGAAGGCGATACCGCATCTAATGATGAGAAACCGGCAGAGTAAGGTTGGGGGTTCGAAAGTCTGATTTTCAAGAGATGCATGCGTGCGATCGCCCCTTCCCTTTTTTGCCTGCGTTCCCTCTTCTCCGAACCCCTAATTAATATTTTGGAAATTACACATACATCGCATTAAAATCTCTTATTAATATAATAATATTGATCATTAATTTTTTTTTATTTATAAGCAGTTACGATGAAATACGTAAAAGCATTATCAACACAACCAGCGTTTTTTTCAGGCACAAAAATTAATAAAACAATGTGATTTTCGAATTTAAAACTTGGAAACTAAGGGAAAACCATTATACTTTCGTTTTAATTTTTCGGTTTAGCTTATTGTACAAACGGCGAAAAAAGGATGATTGCAAAAAAGAAAAATACTGTTAAATAATTAATAATTACTTATAATATATTATTAAAAATAAATACAAAACATATATAGGTTAGATACGCCATTTCTTTTGTATATTTCGTTTTTCAGACTACATGTAGAAAATATGGAATCATTCATTTTTTTAAAGGTTAGACGTTATAAGAAGATATATGTAGATTTTAGTTGGTGTTGACAGAATTTTTGATGATTAAAATTTGTTCTGTATTTAGTAACTTGTTTTTCTTCACTTTTTGAAATCGGTTTAGAAGTATCAAAAATGAGAGCATCTTTGGAATTCCTTGAACTGTGATAAACAGTTGTGAGAAGTTTAAATAAGAACACTAAAATGTGAGCCAGTTATATATTTTTGACAGTATCTGGTTTTAAGTGACGATGGTCGGCGTCATGTTCGGGCGAAATTTAACAATTTTTGATTGTTATTTTTCGAATTAAGAGAAAAAAACGAGAAAATTCTGTCAACATACACAACGTGACACGATTGCTCGTCTGAATATTGCTTATGAACATTAACAAAATAGCGATTCGGGCAGACAAATTTGAAATTTACTTTCAATAATGATATTTCAACGAAGAATCTGAGTATGTGAAATAAAATGTTGAGACTTTCTTCTATGAAATATTTTGACCATAATTTGATGGTATATTTCAAGTAACATAGCCAATATATGTATGTACAATTGCCATTGCATTTTTCTTCACCATTAAGAAACCACATAACCATAGTTTATTCCAATGTAAGATCAAATATATTAATTTTTTATTATAAAGTACATGCACTAAAATCACTTGTATGTACTTGAATCTCCAGTAGTTCATCCCTCCCATCATCAGTGATCCGCGAATTCACCCAAAAAGCTATTTGTTCCATATAGTTTTTTATATCTTAATTATAAATTTAACTTTTCGATACATACAATACTGAAGATGGCCAAGTTTTCAGTGACGAAACGTCACATTATTGGTTATATTTTAGAGTGCAGCAGAAATGTGTAAATTGAATATGTAGCGTATTTTTTCCTTTTAGAATTAACATTGTAAGCAGGTGTTTGGTTGTTTTTATTTTTCTAGTTTTTCATTTTGTCATTTTGTACTGCACTGTATAGACTTAATGTTAAGGAAATGAAAAAAAATATTGATAAGACGGTATTGAAGTAGAATTTTTCATTTGAAAACCAGATTTTGCTTCATTTCTAAATATCTCTGACCGATTTCAGTCATATTTTTTCTTAATGATTATCATCAGTTTGTAATTTTCATAGGATGTAGTAAAATATATTTTCAGTTTCTCGTTTAAGACGTCAAACAAATTGATTGTCCTGATTTTATATTTATGTAACTAAACTGTATGGTTAATTATAAATGTGAAATAAATTTTGAATTAGATGATTATAGAAGGGGTTGATTTTTTGTTTATTTCATATCCTTTGCCACCATTTCCAGATAATTGTGTGTAATGTAGTTCCCAATTTTAAAATGATGTTAATTCTAGCAACAGCTAGTAAAAATTTGTATGAGAGTTTTAAGTGACAAAATTCAACAGCAAATCAGTTACGCCATCACGTAAATAATAGTTTATAGGCAATAACTGACATAATTTTAATATCAAACTCTTAGAAGGAAATTATTTAAACAGTAAAACCCAATAAGATGTGTTTTTTTCACAGTCGAAAAAATCAGTAAAAGGTGATTTCTTTAAAGTTTTTACCTTTAGTTGTAATTAAAGCAGGACTAGTAATCTTTCTCCTAATGATATAAGATTGAGATAAATTTGATACAGGATATACTGTCCGTTAAGTAAATCTTGCAGAGATACAATTTAAATTGTAGAAATATTTTGCAGAACGTACCGTATTAACGACGATGGTTCGATCGGAATAAGGCAAATAAACTTTGAAAGTACTTAAAATGCACTATATATAATTTTCGTTACAGTACTAAAAAATGTATCAATGCCTCTGATTATTTGTTTAAAGTAGGGACCTTTACTTTTAATCATATATCTAACAGTAAACAAGTACCCGTTAACTTGAACCAACAGTAAACTAAACTAAATTTTCATGTGCCCCCAACTCAAGAAAATCTCGGATCCGCCCAATTGCGTTGACAGCTTCTGTCAGTGCTCCGTTATCTGTTTGACTTATATTCGCACTTTTAATGCAATCACGACTACTAGTTTAAATGGATTTCCCGCCATTATAAGTAAACTCCAAGATAGTGAACTGAGTGCATTACATAAGCTGCAAAATATTGTTACGAAATTTACCCAAAGCCGACCCTGTTTCATTTCAATACAACAAAGGCTTTGAGATAAAAAAATGGTTCTCGAAAAGACTCGGCACCTGTAGGAGTGATAATGATTTTACGAGAATTTTTTATGCTGGTCTTATAAAGGAAGTAGCCACGATGGAGAGTTCAGTTATACCGCGACGACTAGCGTATATGGGAATGTTATTGTGATATTTGAATCAGTTGTTTTAATGTAAATAAAGTTGTAGAAAAGTGAAAGTGAATATTAGTTTTATAATTTTAAATTGAACTCACGGACTTTACAACAAATTTGGTGTCAGAAGTGGGATTAAGTCCAGTTAAAATCCTAATTTGATTTATGGAAACCCGTAGTATGGACGAAACTACCAAAAAAATAGTCTAGCAGGTTACGGAGGGACTAGACGAAAAAATAGCACAGATTCTAGAAAAACGTGACAAGAAGGAGAAACAACATCAAGAAGAAATACCACAAAGGTTAGTAAAATCTTTTGATGAAAAACGTAAAATAGAATTAGAAAATCTTGTCACTACGATGAAAAGCGAACAACAAAATCTTGTTTCCACGTTGGAAGAAAAACAACATAATTTAATTGAGGGATTATTCTCGAAATTGGATGAACAGAGACAAAATGATTTTAAAATATCTGAAGAAAAACAATGCAAAACGGAAGAGAAAAAACAACTGCAATTTGAACAACTAATGCAAATAGTATCGCAAGTTAATGAAACAGTTAATGAAAGAATGCAAATAGTTGAATCGGACATAAAAGAAATAAACGACGACATAAAAATCCTAAAAAGTAATGTGGAGACTCTTGAAATCAAAGTAGATAACATGGATTCCATCCAGAGCCAGGTGAAATTTGAAATCAGTTCCATTAAAAACACGGTACTAAGTGAAGTACAAGATAAAATCAGTGCCATCCAAAACAAGGTAGAAACAGAAATCAAAAACATGTAACAGGACTTACAGCGAGGAAAATGCCAGCACACCGTGAGTACCAAAGGTTCCGTTAGCAAACCACCCACATTTGATGGCAGCTCATCTTGGCCCATGTATAAACGGCAATTTGAAGCCGTGGCTACAGTTAATGGATGGGATAACTAAGAAAAATCCACGTCTCTGGTAATTTCGTTAAGAGGTCCGGTCCTAGAACTCCTCCAAAGCATTCTAGTCGATGAACAAGGCAATTTCGACAAGATCATCGCCATTCTGGACAAGAGATACGACAATCAATCCTTGAGCCAGGTATTCCAAGTCCAACTGAGTGGAAATACGCAAAAATCCGGTGAAAGCCTCCAAGAATTCCTACCCAGACCTGCCAGAGGAAACGAAAGACCAGTTGGCCAGAGTTTCATAAACGGCATCAGAGATGTGGAAGTACAACGAAATCTAAGACTAAGTCGCGTCAAGAAAAGTAATGAAGCTCTACTTCGGGCTTTGGAAGTAGCGGCCGTCATAAACATGTCCAAACCGAGGGTCCGAGCAGTTTCCTTCAACCAGGAAGAGTTAGAGTCACCATTTCAAGCGCTGCTGGCTGATGTGAACAAAATATTACAACGGTCACAAAGAACTAACACCAGAGGGGCATGTTACCGCTGCGGAAGGACAGGACACTTCCAACGTGATTGTCGAGTGAGGCTACCTGAACGATCACCGACCAGGGGTAACCAACAGAACAGCCACATGTCCAGGGACCGTCAGCCAATCAGCATAAGGGGGCGAATGCTGACTGACCCTCCACCAGCCCCCAGAACGTTATCCATCAGAGGCACCATCAATGGCGAGCAGTTACCATCACCATCGATACCGGTGCCGCTGTGTCCATTGCCAAGTCCAGGGTTTTGAGAGCATCAGAAATTCGGCCAGTTACCAATAACATCCAGCTCAGAACAATCACCGGCGAGTCCATGTCAATACAGGATGAGGCAGATGTCGTGCTACAGATAGGGAACAACATGATCCGGCATAGGGTCCTGGTAGCGAATATTGAGGACGATTTTATACTGGGAATGGACCTAATTACCCAGCATGGATTTATGTTCGACCCGAGATATGATGTTCTTCGGTTCCTAAATGAGGAATTTGTATTGACACGGCCCCTCAACAGTTCAGTCACCTCCATAAAAATTGTGGCAAAGTCTTCAGCTAGAATTCCCGGTCGAACGGAACAGATATTCATGGGCAGCTAGACAGCAATCCTGGGAGCAGCGTTGGAATGGTGGGGCCCGTACACCCAGCTCATGACTACTTAGTTGGACGGGCTATAGTTAAAACCGGACGAGATATACCAATCAGAGTCCTGAATTTGTCCAACAACGACATCAGAATTGCCAATGGTCAAGAGATAGCTTGTTTTGAGCCAGTAGAGACCATCATCAATTGTGAAGAAGAGTACCAGACGTCGGTGAAGGAGACAGGGCCCAGTAAAGAATTCCTCCAACAGTTCGCTGACCACTTGACACACCTGACATCAGACGAAGAGAAGGAAGCCAAGCAGTTTATCACGAAGCACTGGCAAATTTTTAACAGTCAAGATACCGGTAAGGCTCAACCCATCAGAATACCACCTAGGCGACTACCATTGGGGCAACACAGGCAGTCGAGGAAAACATCGAGTCAATGTTACAAAATGGAGTTATTGAGCCATCCATCAGCCCATGGTCTGCTCCCGTCGTGCTAGTTAAAAAGAAGGATGGAAACACCCGGTTTTGCGTGGATTACAGAAAGTTGAATGATGTCACGAAGAAAGACAGCTATCCACTACCCCGAATCGATGACACTTTGATCACACTAACAGGGTCCCGTTGGTTCTCCACACTAGACCTAAAAAGTGGATATTGCCAGGTTGGTCTACACGCAAACGACAGAGAGAAGACAGCGTTCTCCACCAGTAAAGGGCTGTTTCAGTTCACGGTCATGCCCTTTGGGTTATGTAATGCACCCGCTACATTTGAGAGGCTAATGGAGTATGTACTGAGCGGGTTAACATGGAGGACGTGCTAAGTATACCTCGACGACATTCTAGTCATGGGTCAGACATTCGAGGACCATCTGAAGAACCTGGGCGAAGTATTCTCCAGAATTAATAACGCCAACCTGAGACTTAACCCGAAGACGTGTTCCTTGTTCCAAAAAGAAGTAGAGTTTTTGGGCCACGTCGTTTCCGAGTCAGGAATCCGCATCAACGAGGACAAGATAGAAGCGATCCGTGATTGGCCAGTCCCGAGAGACAAGCATGAACTCCGAAGCTTCTTGGGCCTCTGTTCATACTACCGGCGTTTTGTTAAGGGATTTGCCACCATTGCCGCCCCTCTACATCGGCAGACCACAGAGAAGGAGACCTTCCGTTGGAATCAGGATTGCGAAACATCTTTCAGACGACTGAAGGCAGCACTATGTTCCAACCCAATCCTAGCCTTTCCTACACAGTCCGGCAAGTTCCTCTTAGACACAGACGCCAGCAACACCGGTTTGGGGGCCGTCCTATCCCAGGTGCAAGATGGTGAAGAGAGGGTGATCGAATACTACAGCCGTGGATTCTCGAAACCAGAAAGAAATTATTGCGTCACCAGAAAAGAACTTCTTGCAATAATAAGGGCTGTAGACCTCTATGGTCGTCATTTCTTAATCCGAACAGATCATGCCGCACTCAAATGGCTGCTGGACATGAAGACACCGGAAGGACAACTGGCCAGATGGATGGAGAAATTACAGCAATACGACTTCAAGGTGGAACACTGTGCCGGCCGTTTGCACAATAATGCCGACGCACTAACCAGAAGACCCTGTAGAGCGGAATGCGGACATTGTCAGAAGACGGAACAGGGAGAGGGTATCTCCATCAGGCAGATCCGAGTACAGGCCAATGAAGACTGGACAACGGAACAGTGCATCCAGGACCAAATGGCTGATCCAGACATCGAAACAATCTTGTCACTCAAAACGAGAGAGGCACCCAGGCCATGATGGGACGAAGTAGCTAGATACTCAGGCGTGCTGAAATCGTTATGGGCTCAATGGGACTCTCTAAGAGT
This sequence comes from Octodonta nipae, assembly GCA_034190945.1. Taxonomy (NCBI): domain Eukaryota; kingdom Metazoa; phylum Arthropoda; class Insecta; order Coleoptera; family Chrysomelidae; genus Octodonta; species Octodonta nipae. The sequence goes on along the minus strand of CM067218.1, from coordinate 37,584,764 downwards.
AGACAATGGAATGCTCAAGCCAGTTTGGGAAAGCGCTGATGGACGAGAAACCAAGTCCGAACTGGTAGTTCCGAAGAAAAAGGTACCAGCCATCCTGACCGAAGTACATGAAGGGATTACCGGACGCCACCTGGGCATGAATAAAACCCTAGATAAAATATTTAAAAAAATATATAACCGACTTCTACCTATAACTAAAAAGCTAAAAATAATTATAACAAAATACAACTCTAGCAAATAAATAACACATTCAATGTTGTTAGGTACCTACATAGGATAAAAAATGTAAATATTAAAAGGTGCTCATTCTGTACAAATTATTACCTACCAATCTAGTATATTTTTGAAGCCAGTGCCAAGCAAATCTAAAATCCTTCATTGCATACTTATCTACTAATTCATCAAACTTGATTGTTGCTTGGCACCGACTTCAAAAATATACTAGATTGGTAGGTAATTAATTTGTACAGAATGAGCACCTTTTAATATCTACATTTTTTTACTTCCTGGGTAGGTACCTAACAACATTGAATGTGTTATTTATTTGCTAGAGTTGTATTTTGTTATAATTATTTTTAGCTTTTTAGTTATAGGTAGAAGTCGGTTATATTTCTTTTAAAAATGTTTTATTTTCAACTTTTTAGTTTTTTTTTGAACTCAGGTAGTTTTCATTCTCTATTTTTTATTTTGTATGTATAACCTTAATAGGCAGAACCAGGTAACATCGAAAGCCTCAACATTACACGATGATACTTTCTCATTTAAATTGACAGGTAAATCTTTACGAACAAAATGTACTAGTACGCGTTGACTTAATAAGCCCAAAATATATTTATGCCTTATGGACTACGCCATGTAACCCGGTATAACTATAGATAATTCCACTCCAACCTATGTACCAACCATCCTGTACATACGACTGCCCACGGACAAGCATAAATTTGTTAGCTGTCTTCTGTAAACTATAGGACGGAGTAGAATCCATCCCATATTTACGGAGTCAAATACGGACCACTATCATTTTAGTCCGTTCTATATTTCAATCTTCATATAAATGCAACTCCTATCACTTTACTTTGTGATTTTGTTTGCTATAACTAAACACCCTGTGTATAAACCCACCAAATAGCAGTTTTTAGAGTTTGACATGTGTTGTCACTGAATTTTTTATTAGTCCGGGAAAATGTGACAACCAAAAACACCGTCTTCGCAAAATGGAAAAATTTTCATTTAAATAGGTATTTGCCTGGTATACAAACAAAGCGAGCTTGGTACTCATTGATTTAAGGAGCCGAAAATACTATGCTTTACTACCTATATGGTTGAAATGTACATATAACATTTTCAAATTCGCAATTAAAACTTCCAGTGCCTAAAATTACCGCACTATTACGTTGGAATTAAAATATTTATGAGGAAATGTCCGTTATGTCATTTCGATGAAATTTTTGATAATAATTTTGGAATTTTTAGCGAATTTCTGCAAAACTGCAAGTTGCACGTCGCAGTAAAGTATATGAGATCACCTAAGGATCTTCCTTAATAGTTTAATCGTTAAAAAACTATACACATCCATAAGGAGTTATCGAAAAATCGACTAAAATATTAGGGATATTGGTCGATTTCATTCACAAATTTTATCACTTTACCAATTCTTTTCCAAAATTTGAAGTTTCACCAATCCGGATATATACTCTATTAAACAAGACCATATTCATTCAAAATGGTGCAACACAGGAGAAGAAATCGGGTAACATGCCTACAAAAAAAAGCGAAAAATACGCGACGAATTGATAACCTCCTCATTTTTGGAAGTCTGTTAAAAAAAGAAATCACTCATAATTCTCATGGCTGAATTGGTTCCTCAAAAATAGTAAATTTTTCATAAACATCTATCCACCTGCCCCCATGAAATAACGGAATTTTCACAAAATGATTAAATTCGATTTTATTTATTGGGGCAGAAGAGTACATACGCCAATTTTCAGGGCTGTCAAATTTGGTTTGCAAGATACTAAATTCAAGGAAAAACATCCACCCCCATGCCCACCCATCCATGCATAATCAAACATAAATTATAGCATGTTACACACAGCTAGTGTAGCAGCTTTCTATTGATGAAATAATTTTTATTTTTTATCAGTTAACAAGTTCCAGAGATCACCCCCTACAAACAAAACCAACAAATTTTACCTCTTTATATAATAGTACAGATATAAAATATCTAGCCATAACTTTATAAGAGACATACTGTTTTGTACTATAATATAGCTTATTATATTTTCTTGCTGCCATCCACATAAGTTTTTTGTTACAATTTGTTTCAGATTGCAAAAGTTGTACAACCTGTACAAACAAATACTTCAGATGAAGGAGAAATTATTCATACTAGAACTTTTGATTTACATATCACCTATGATAAATATTACCAAACACCAAGGTTGTGGTTAACATGATATAATGAGGTATGCAAATAATATTACATTAGCTCATCATTAATATTTCAACTTCCTATATTTGATTCTATCATATTTTAGAAACGGCAACCTCTCACCACAGATGAGCTCTATGAAGATGTCAGCAAAGATTATGTCCAAAAAACTGTCACAATGGAAACACATCCACATCTTAGTGTACCAAAAATGGCGTCAGTTCATCCTTGCAGGTAAATAGGAGCTATTAAGTGACAATACATTAAATACATTTTTAACCAAACATTAATGTGATGAAAATTAACAAAGTGATCACTCATTTATATCTTAGAGAACTTTGTTTTTTTTTACTGTAAAAAAATCCCCAGATGTTTTATTGGTTTTTATTCAAAAATATGGATCAAGTAAGGCATAAAAAGTGTTATTAACTACTTTTAGTTCTTAATTAATTACTTGAAGTGTTTAAAGTTATGCAACTAGTAGTTTTTAAAAAATTGTGATTTGTAAACAGAATTAAAAATCTTACATGTTTTTAAAACCTACAAAATGTGAGATTGACTGATCTGATTGCTTAATTAGTTAGTGAGTTATTTGCAAAAAATTATAAAGACGCATTACACAATTGTCTGTAGCAATTGTTAAAAAAGTTGAGCTCTGACAAGATTTAAATTTCCTGTTTAACAATTATTATCATTACAGAACAAAAAAAAACTAACCTAAGGATCTTCCTTAATAGATTAAACGTTAAAAAACTATACACATCCATAAGGAGTTATCGAAAAATCGACTAAAATATTAGGGATATTGGTCGATTTCCATGCACGCATGTGTTCATTCACAAATTTTATCACTTTATCAATAGAATTCTTTTCCAAAATTTGAAGTTTCAACAATCCGGATATATACTCTATTAAACAAGACCATATTCATTCAAAACGGTGCACCACAGAAGAAGAAATCAGGTAACATGCATACAAAAAAAAACGACAAAAAATACGCAACGAATTGATAACCTACTCCTTTTTGGAAGTCGGTTAACAAAGTTCGCCAGCGGTACTACTGGGTGAATTACTTCGAACACGTCAGAGCTTGGTGCCGCAAATGTGCCACCTGTGCAGCCAGTAAGGGCCCGAAGACCCGGACCAAGGGCAGAATGCAGCAGTACAATGTGGGGGTCCCATTTGAGAGAATCGCCATCGATGTGGCCGGTCCGTTTCCCGAGTCTGAGAGAGGGAACAAATACATTCTGGTCGCAATGGATTACTTCAGCAAATGGCTTGAGGCATATGCGATACCCAACCAAGAGGCAACCACGGTAGCGACGGTGTTAGTAGAACAACAATTCAGCAGGTTTGGCGTCCCGATGGAATTACATTCAGACCAGGGGCGTAACTTCGAATCGAATGTTGGGGATCAGGAAAACGAGTACAACACCATTACACCCACAGTCAGACAGAATGGTGGAAACATTCAACAGGACCTTGGAACAACACCTATCCAAGGTCGTCAGCAATAACCAGCCTGATTGGGATGAGCATATTCCCCTATTCCTGTTGGCATATCGCTCTTCCGTACATACTAGTACAGGCCTGACCCCAGCCAGGGTCCTATTCGGAAAGGAGCTGCGATTTGGCATTTGGCTCCCACGAAGAACCTCCCCAAGACATCGACAATTATGCCGACCAGCTCCGACATAACATGCTGGCAATACACGAATTAGCCCGAACGCAGATGTTGGCCACCAGTGACCGGATGAAGACGCGATACGACCTCAAGGCCAATTCAGTCGGGTTCCCGGAGAGGGACAAAGTCTGGCTGTACAACCCTCAACGGAGCAAGGGTAAATCCCCAAAGCTTACACCCGCCTGGGATGGTCCATACGAGGTGGTCAAGAGGCTTAATGACGTCGTCTACCGGATCCATCGAAACCCCAAGGCTAAATTGAAGGTGGTTCATTTAGATCGACTAGCTCCCTACCATGGAGGGGATGTTTCTAATCGGGACGAACTTTGTGTAGGGTTTTGTTCATGCCCAGGTAGCCTCCGGTAATCCCATCACGTACTTCGGTCAGGATGGCTGGTACCTTTTTCTTAGGAACTAGCACTTGGGAATTGGTTTCTCGGCCATCAGTGCTTTCCCAAACTCGCTTGAGCATTCCATTCTCTACTCTTAGAGAGTCCTATTGAGCCCATAACGATTTCAGCACGCCCGAGTATCTAGCTGCCTCGTCCCATCGTTTTGATTGACAAGATTGGTTCGATGTCTGGATCAGCCATTTGGTCCTGGATGCACTGTTCCGTTGTCCAGTCTTCATAGGACTGCTCTTGGATCTGTCTGATGGAGATACCCTCTCGATTTTCCGTCTTCAGACAATCCGCATTCTGCTCTACAGGGTCTTCTGGATAGGGCATCGGCATTATTGTGCAAACGGCCGGCACGGTGTTCCACCTTGAAATCGTATTGCTGTAATTTCTCCATCCACCTCGCCAGTTGTCCTTCCGGTGTCTTCATCTCCAGCAGCCATTTGTGAGCGGCATGATCTGTTCGGATTAAGAAATGATGACCATAGAAGTATTTGTGGAACTGGTCTACAGACCTTATTACTAGGAGAAGTTCTTTTCTGGTGACGCAATAATTTCTTTCCGGTTTCGAGAATCCACGGCTGTAGTACTCGATCACCCTCTTTACCATCTTGCACCTGGGATAGGACGGCCCCCAAACCTGTTTTGCTGGCGTCGGTGTCTAAAATGAACTTCCGGACTGTGTAGGAAAGGCTAGGATTGAGCTGGACCATAGTGCTGCCTTCACTCATCTAAATAATGTTTCGCAACCCTGATTCCAACAGAAGGTCTCTTTCTCAGTGATCTGCCGATGTAGAGGCGCGGCAATGGTGGAAAATCAGAGGCCCAAGAAGCTTTGGAGTTCATGCTTGTCTCTTGGGATTGGCCAATCCCGGATGGCTTCTATCTTGTCCTCGTTATTGCGGATTCCTGACTCGGAAACGACGTGGCCCAAAAACTCTACTTCTTTTTGGAACAAGGAACACTTCTTCGGGTTGAGTCTCAGGTTGGCGTTATTAATTCTGGAGAATACTTCGCCCAGGTTCTTCAGATGGTCGTCGAATGTCTGACCCATGACCAGAATGTCGTCGAGGTATACTAAGCAGGTCCTCCATGTTAACCGGCTCAGGACATATTCCATTAGCTTCTCGAATGTTGCGGGAGCATTACATAACCCAAAGGGCATGACCGTGAAGTGAAACAGCCCTTTACTAGTGGAGAACGTTGTCTTCTCTCTGTCGTTTTCGTGTAGACTAACCTGCCAATATCCACTCTTTAGGTCTAGTGTGGAGAACCAACGGGAGCCTGTTAGTGTGGTCAGAGTGTCATCAATTCGGGGTAGTGGATAGCTGTCTTTCTTGGTGACGTCATCCAGCTTTCTGTAATCCACGCAAAATCGGGTGGTTCCAACCTTCTTTTTAACTAGTACGACGGGACCGGACCATGGGCTGATGGATGGCTCAATAACTCCATTTTGTAACATGGACTCGATGTTTTCCTCGACTGTCTGTTGTTGCCCCATTGGTAGTCGTCTAGGTGGTATTCTGATGGGTTGAGCCTTTCCGGTATCTATTCGATGCTGGATGATGTTGGTGCGACCGATGGTTCCATCTTGACTGTTAAAAATTTGCCAATGCTTTGTGATAAATTGTTTAGCTTTCTTCTGGTTCTCTGGTGTCAGGTGTGTCAAATGGTCAGCAAACTGTTGTAGGAACTCTTTACTGGGCCCTGTCTCCTTCACTGACGTCTGGTACTCTTCTTCGCAATTGATGATGGTCTCTACTGGCTCGAAACAAGTCTCTTGACCACTGGCAATTCTAATGTCGTTGTTGTTAATGTCAGGACTCTGATTGGTATATCTCGTCCGGTTTTAACTGTAGCCCGTCCAACTAAGTAGTCATGAGCTGAGTGTACGGGCTCCACCATTCCAACGCAGCTCCCAGGATTGCTGTCTAACTGCCCATGAATAATCTGTTCCGTTCGACCGGGAATTCTAGGTGAAGACTTTGCCACAATTTTTATGTGGGTGACTGATGTGTTGACTAATTGCTCGGCCATTGATGGTGCCCCTGATGACTAGGCTTCTGCTATCTCGGCAAAATCCCCGGATGGATAACGTTTTGGGGGTTGGTAGATGGTTAGTCAGCATTCGCCCCCTTATGCTGACTAGCTGACGGTCCCTGGACATGTGGCTGTTCTGTTGGTTACCCCTGGTCGGTGATCGTTCAGGTGGCCTCACTCGACAATCACGTTGGAAGTGTCCTGTTCGTCCACATCGGTAACATGCTCGTCTTGTGCGAGTTCTTTGTGACTGTTCTAATAGTTTGTTCATACCGGCCAGCAGTGCTTGAAATGGTGACTCCCATTCTTCCTGGTTGAGGGAAACTGCTCGCACCCTCGGTTTGGACATGTTCATGACTGCCTCTACTTCCAAGGCCCGAAGTAAAGCTTCATTACTTTGCTTGACGCCACTCTGTCTTAAATTCCTTTGTACTTCCACATCTCTGATGCCGTTTATGAAACTCTGTGTGGCCAACTGGTCTTTCGTTTCCTCTGACAGGTCTGGGTAGGACAAGTGTACTAACGGTCTAATCTCTGCTTCGAATTCTTGGAGGCTTTCACCGGATTTTTGCGTTTTTCCACTGAGTTGGTCTTGGTATACCTGGCTCAAGTATTGAATGTCGTATCTCTTGTCCAGAATGGCGATGATTTTGTCGAAATTGCCTTGTTCATCGACTGGAATGCTTTGGAGGAGTTCTAAGGCCGGACATCTTAAGGAAATTTACAAGAGACGTAGATTTTTGTTGAATGTCCCATCCATTATCTGTAGCCACGGCTTCAAATTGCCGTTTATACATGGGCCAAGATGAGCTGCCATCAAATGTGGGTGGTTTGCTAACGGAACCTTTGGTACTCATGGTGTTCTGGTATTTTCCTCGCTGTAAGTCCTGTTGCATTTTTTTAATTTCTGTTTCTATCTTGTTTTGGATGGCACTCATTTTATCTTGCACTTCACTTACTTCCCTTTGTATCGTGTTTTTAATGGAACTGATTTCAAATTTCACCTGGCTCTGGATGGAATCGATGTCATCTACTTTGATTTCAAGAGTCTCCACATTACTTTTTAGAATATTTATGTCGTCGTTTATTTCTTTTATGTCGGATTAAACTATTTGCATTCTTTCATTAAGTGTTTCTTTAACTTGCGATACTATTTGCATTAGTTGTTCAAGTTGCAGTTGTCTTTTTTCTTCAGTTACTTTAAAATCATTTTGTCGTTTTAATTCAATTTGTTCTTGTTTTTCTTCAAATATGTTAAGTTGATTTCGTCTCTGTTCATCGAATAATTTAAATTCATTTTGTCTCTGTTCTTCTAATATTTTAATTCATTTTGTCTTGTTATTTCAAATTTCGAGAATAATCCCTCAATTAAATTTTGTTGTTTTTCTTCCATCGTGGAAACAAGATTTGTTGTTTTTCCATCAAAAGATTTCACTAACCTTTGCTGGATTTCTTCTTGATATTGTTTCTCCTTCTTGTTACGTTTTTCCAGAATCTGAGTTATTTTTTCATCTAGTCCCTCCGTAACCTGTTCGATAATTTTTTTGGTAGTTTCGTCGGTTTTTCCATACTTCGGGTTTCCATAAATCAAATTACGATTTTAATTTCACTTAATCCTGCACTTCTAATCACCAAATTTGTTATAAATAGCTGATTCGAATATCACAATAATAATTCAACATAAGCTGCGATGATGGGCTGCTCCTTTTAAAATCAGTATCGAAAACTCTCGTACAATCTATTATCAATTCTACAGTTGCCGAGCTATTTCGAGATTTTTTTTTGTCCACTATTACTAACTTTGAGGCTCTCGGTGGGGGGCAATCGCCCCCATCGCCCCCCCTCCTTTGATCCGCCCATGACTCCAACTCTGGAGTAGTTATCTCAATCGCAAAATCGCCCAGTAAATTTTAAAATCTCAGGCATTTAAATTAAAATCGAAAAAATCGCGATAGTATCAACAACTATATAAGATATATCGATACATTTAGTGGGTACATATGTATAATTTGTGTAAATAATTTACAACTAAATTATAATGAAAGAAATAGTTTCTGTAAATATAAATTGTGTTAAAGTAGTGGAAATAAATTAGAATGAGTTGGACTGTGTTTATAAATATATCCAAGAACTGACCAGACCCCGATTGTGAAAATAAAAACATTACAGTGGTGTCAGGTGTTCGGGTATTTGTGGAACTTTTGAAGTGAAAAATAAATAGACGGACAATGTTTAAAGCAGTGAATTTGGACCAGTTAAAAGTGACGGAAAAATAACTGGAGGAAAGGGATTTAGAAATTAGTATGAAGAAAAGTGAATTAATACAACGGCTACGAGATGCACTAATAGATAAAGGTAATAATCCCGATACTTATTTGTTTGGAGTTTCTGCTAATGGGGAAATGAGTATACTACTTAAAAAAGTAGAGGACAAATTAACAGAAAATTAACAGAAAATTCAAAATCCCTAGAAGATAAATTACAAGATAGATTGTTAGAAAATTATAAGTCTTTAGAAGATAAACTTCAAATATTACAAGAAAACTCTAAAACATTGAAAGACAAATTACTAGAAAATGCTAAAGCCCTAGAAGACAAATTGCTAGAAAATTCTACAACTCTAGAAGACAAACTACTAGAAAATTCGTAATTCTGGTTCGCCTTGCCTATCCAGCTACACCGGAAAATGTGTTGGAAAGGTTAGCAGCAAGCATTTTTGCATAGACTTCGGGATCACGAGGCCAGACAAGCATTTACACTAGCTCGACCTACACACTTAGTGGATGCACTGGCTCGAGCTCTAGAGTTCGAGGCTGCGAAAAATACGTGTGGAGGTCAGGGCAGAGTCCAAATCATTAAAGGAGAGTCAGAAGACGGCGAAAATGATAGGCCTCTGTAAGGAAGATAGTAGAAGAAGTCCTTACCAAAAAAAGACTAGTGAGATGTCGGAAGTGTCATAAGCTAGGACATGTTCAAAGTCGTTGCAAGGAGAGCAACGGAGTACAGACTTCCTCGTCGGAGAAACTAAAGAAGGTCAATGTAAGGGGACCATCGTCGACCTGTAACCAAAACCAGTCTCAACTACCAATGCATATGTCGCTTCGCTACACAACCACGTTAACAGTGTCTTTGTAGATGACCTTATTAATAAGACGCAATGTGCAATGCTGCTGGATACGGGTGCGACAAAAACAGTTATAAGGCCCAACATTGTTTTAGACAAGACAATGATAAAACCAACAAAATGGCAACTGCCAACAGCGACAGGAGAAGCAGCTAACGTCCATGGTGAAATAGAGGTTGAAATGGTCTTGGGCAATACAACATTCTGACATCGGCCATTAGTGGCGGACATCGAAGACGAAGTCATCATTGGAATGGATGTGGGAAAGAGGACAGCAATCTTGGGAGAGGATGTAAATGTTCCAGAAAGAGTTGAAATCATCGTAGATGCTTACCTAGAAGAGAAAGCTAAAGCTGGAACAGTAATGATGTTTGATCCTGAATAACGACGGGAATGAAGGTAGAAGAATCGCACTGGGGAAGTCTGTTTCGTGCCAAGGAGATTGTGCCAGTAAGAGTAATGAACCTGAATCATTAATCAGTTGCGTTAAAGAAAGGAACAACTTTGGGCCTTTGTTCAACTGTTTCCTCTGTAGTTAGAAGCATACAGCATGCCACCAGGTAAATTATTTGAAGAGCTGAAAAAACTCATAACAGATTATTCCAAAAATTTAAAACCAAACCAGAAAGCAAAATCTTCCATGATATCTTCCATATAGAGAACGGAAAAAAAGGACGAACCGATCTGGTGAAACATAAAATTAATACCGAGGACGCTCATCCTATTTGACAGTCGGCGAGAAGACTACCCCTAGCTAAAAGAGAAGGTGTTATTGAACCATCCAATAGCCCTTGAGCTTCTCCAGTTGTCTTAGTTAAACATAAAGATGGTTGGACCCGATTTTGCGTAGATTATCGGCGATTTCACCACGCTACAAAAAAGACAGCTATCCTCTCCCAAGAATAGATGATACTCTAGATACGCTGGCTGGATCGAACATGTTTTCCACCTTGAACTTGAAGAGCGGTTATTGGCAGGTAGGACTTGCTAAAGAAGACCGAGAAAAGACTGCTTTTACTCGGCTCAGGACTTAAGAAATTGACGGTGATGCCGTTTGGGTTGTGTATTGCTCCAGCGACCTTTGAACGATTGATGAAAACAGTGTTAACAGCCCTTTCATGGAAAACCTGCCTGGTGTATCTTGACGACATTATAGTGGTTGGAAGATCGTCTGAAGACCACGTGAAGAACCTGGAGGAACTAAAGTTAAGCCCGGGGAAGTGTCAGCTGTTCCAGGAAAAGAGGTGCAATATCTTGGACATGTGGTTTCGGAACAGGGAGTAGAGACAAACAGAAAATCAAAGCCGTCAAAGAATGGCCGATACTTAAAGATATCCACCAGCTGAGAAGTTTCCTGGGGTTATGTACGTACTATCGTCGGTATGAAGCAGGATTTGCTAATAACGGCAAGCCACTCACTAGACTGACTCACAGAAAGGTAGGTGCGGTACCAATGGGACGAAGAATGCCAGCTATCATACGAGACCCTGAAAAGAGCGTTGACCACTGCCCCCGTTTTAAGTTATCCTTTATCAGATGGGAACTTCGTTTTGGATACCGACGCAAGCAATGTCGGAATTGGTGCAGTGCTTTCGCAGACCCAAGACGGTTAGGAGAAAGTCATCGGCTATTTCAGCAAGACCTTGAGCAAGCCTGAACGAAATTACTGCGTTACTCGCAGGGAACTCTTTGTTGTGGTAAAGGGGGTAGAACATTTCTACAAGTAGCTCTATGGTAAAATATTCCTCTTGAGGACTGATCATGCAGCACTGAAGTGACTCTTGCAGTTTTAAAAACCCCGAAGGACAAGTGGCCAGGTGGATTGAGCGTTTGCAAGAATTCGACTTCGAGACTGAACATAGAGCTGGAACAAGCTCTAAGAATGCTGATGCCTCATCGAGAAGACCATACCATGATGATTACTAACATTGTCAGCGAGCTGAAGAAAAAGCAGCTGTTCTCTCTGGAACTAACGCCGTCGATGACCATTGGCAATCTGAGGTTATCCAGAAAGATCAGAAATTGGATCCGAAGTTAAAAGTTGTTATTCGGTGGAAGGGAGAAGACCGCAAACCTATGTGACAGGAAATTTCCCGTTTCTCGCCCACCATTAAGTCATACTGGGCTCAGTGGAACTCCCTCCTCCTGGAGGCTGGACTTTTGAAGTGCATCCAATAGCCAAGGTGTTTGCCAAGAAGTACGGTCAGTTCCAGAAGCTAAAGGAGCAATATCCAGTGGTAGGGAAGGACCTTCATCTCGATGATAAACAACCCGTGGGTACCAGAGACATCTCAGGACAAGCCAACGTATAGCGATCTTTGGAAGATTGGTAGAATTCAGGACTGTGATGATGGAGAAGAACCTGATGAAATTAGCAGTCGCAAAGATAGCCTGTAGGTTGCATGGACTGAATTGGAGGGTGGTGAGAAGTATGATGGAAACTATCTTTCGATTCAGTGGCATCGACATCCTTGTATGCTGTCTCAATATTCGCAGACCAGATTCGAAGACCGTTGACTGTTGCTTCCACCAAACTTCCCGTTGTCGAAATGGAGAGTCCTGCAAATATCGCCACACCAGGAAGGATTCTGGGACATTCCGGGACGAAATGGTCTTAAGGAGGTGGCAATGTTACGAGAATTCATCCGATAGCTGGTGCAATCCGCCTTCATCCGATAATTCGTCGAAACGACATTCCTCCGATATTTCTGGGAAGATGAAAAATTGTTAGTCTGGCGCATCGAGGTCGGCGGCTTGCTTTGTTGTATTTCTCGAAGAATCTAGTCTAGTCCCGGCGGCTCTTTGACATTTTGGAGAATTCCGAGAAGAAATATATAAATACGGAGAGCTGAGGAAGCATTCATTCAGTATTCGACTGCCGTATGGTTAAGTAGAGATAAATTGTAAATAGTTCTGTGAATATAAATTGTGTTAAAGTAGTGGAAAAAATAGATTGAGTTGGACTGTGTTTTTAAATAAATCCAAGAACTGAACAGAACCCGATTGTGAAGATGAAAACATTACTATAATTTATTTCCACGAATTTTATATTTACACAACTATATCTATATAATTTATCTTGAACACCTGATGTTTACTATACGACAATCGAATAATCAATGAATCCTTTAATTAATACCGATTTAACTAAATTTCGGATGAATTCCCGTCACAATATTTTCAAAATTAGCATTTAAAAATAGAACACATTAAACTTACTGATTATGGAAGAACCATTAAAATTATATTCTGTATTAGAAAACACGAGTAAGCTCCATAATTCTGAACAGACTACAATAGAAACAGCTACATTTCCACAGGTTACGTTCATATAAATTCATACGATTACAGGGGTACATTAAAATCCCATTAATTGCAATAAAGAAAACTCGCTATATTGGACTAGCAGATAGATTCCGATAGGTTCAAAAATTGTTTTCAGGAGTCTCATTGGGCCCACAATGACTTCAGGATGCCCGAGTTTCCCGCTACCTCATCCCATCGTCACCTGGGTGTTCCTCTCTTCTTATTTGAAACAATTAGTTCAGTATCTAATACACTATTTTGTGCAGTCTTCATTCACCTGTACACGAATCTGTCGAATGGGCATAGTCCTGGGGGCTGGCGGAAGGTTAGAAAGCGCTCGTACCCTTAAATTGATTCACTGCCTGTTCCTGGTGATGTATGCTTGCGATGGCCAATTCTGACTCGTGACACAGGTTCTTCCTGACTGACGGAAACTAATTGTACCTCTAGTTTGGTCACATTCGTGATAGCTTTCTCTTCCAAAGCATGTCGCAGAACTTTATTACAATTCGTTAGATCACCACGTCTACGTTTTGTTAAACTTCGACATTTCTGATAACATGAATAAAACTTTGAGTAGACAATTGTTCTTTACGTTCTCTGGTATGTCTGGCTACGTTAACTGTGTTAATTGGATAATATTTGCTTTGAATTCTTCCAGACTTTCACTAGATTTTTATGTTTTTCCACTCAGTTGCACCTGATATACTTGACTTAGTGAATGACTGTCAAAACTTTAATCTAGAACTGCAATGCTCTTGCCGAAATTACCTTTCTCATCCCCTAGAATGCACTGAAGAGATGGACCTCTTCGTATATAGGCAGAGATGAACTACCACCAAAGTTAAGTGGTTTTATAAAGGAACCTTTGGAACTTACTGTGTTCTAATACCTTCCTCTTTGGACGTCTTATTGGATGTTTCTAATCGCCATTTCCACCGTAATCGGCATAGTGCTAAGTTCTCATTGTACTATGATTTTAATTGAATTGATGCCATATTTGACCTTATTTCTAGACTAAACATTTATCCATTTATATCAGATCAGAGCTGTATTTTGTGATTAACTACCTTCTTGATTTGTTTTTCCGATCGCATTAAATTTTCAAACTGTACTTTTGAATTTTTTATTCATATTGCTTTTTAATTCAATTTGTTCTTGTTAAATTTTGTGCTCACCTTGCAATTTCGAGAATAATAATAATATATTCTGTTGTTTTCCATCCAAGGGAATAACAAGGTTTTGCAGTTTATCTTTCATGGAGGTTACAAGATTTTGTTGTTCGTCATGTTTCAAAGTATTCAGAAGAATTCACGTCTAAAGTTTCTTGAAATTCTTATCGTATCTGCAACTCTTTTTTTCCCCGTTTCTCCAAATTTTTATTTAAATTTTGGTCCAGTTTATTAGTTATAATTTAAATCCACCTAATCCCACTTCTAACTCCAAATTGCTGGAAAACCGTGGGTTGAAACAATTCAATTACACCAAAAATAAATCCTCTCTCCCAACAACTTCACTAATTTTCTTATACTACATCACATTTCGATATCAACTTCTTCACTACGTCGCTATCTACTGAACTCCACGTCGTACTTTATAATCCATCGGGAGGATACAATTATAGATTTCTTAAATTTTATAAGACAATGATTTCCGTAAACTTTATCTCTGAGTAGGTAGTGAGACTGTTGTTAATAGTTTCCTAGTCTCGAGTTTGCAGTAAAACTATTTTGTATGTAATCCTTAGTCCCCCCATCGGTTCACACCTTTCCCCGGCTAATATTTTCATGGAACAAATCCATATCCAAGCAGTACCTTAAAGCCTTCTTGTTGGGTTAGATATGTTGATGACATTTTTGTCATTTGGCCTCACGGCAGACATCAACTAAACTCCTTTTGACAACATCTCAATACTATACATCTAAATATCCAGTTTTAATGTTATTATAATAATTAAAATAGATATATCCCTTATAATTGTAAAGACTTTTTGCTATTACAACAAGGAAAATGAAAATGGATTTTAAATCATTTTATTACAACAGATGTTCGATATGTTCTCCATTGTATAACCTCTTTGGCGAAGAGTAATATTTGGACGTATAATTTTTGAGATGCGCCAGTGTGTATCACTTCTCATATAACAAAAAATTTAATAACTTCATTGGTTAAACAATTTTTTTCTAGTAAATGTCTTAGTATCTTTCCATAGTTGCTTCAGTGTAATTAAGTTTTACTTCGTTATTTTTCTTACTCGAAAAAATGGTTTTCACATTAGCGGGAAAAAATGAATTATCATTCTTTGTGTTCATAGTAATAATGTTGCTAGAGCAACTTCTCGTACTTTCAATGAGAGGCATCCAGAAAGACTCGAAAGGCATAAATACTGTGATATTTCGTGGAATCGGCATTCAATTCGTGGAACCCCGAAATGTTAGTCTGTCGACCCGAGACCGGCGCACACTAAGAAATTTAGACATAATTTGTTTCAAATTTTTTTTGAACCATGTCTATAATTATACTCCGTCCTACATTCTATAACTCAAATATCCTAACTGCTTATACTTATATAACAAATTTTTGATACATCCTGAATAACAATAATTTTAGCCATATTTCAAACACCTCGTATGAGCAACTACTTATGTTCCAAACTATATAACTTTTTTAAACCGCCTTGTATAACTGTAATTCTACTCCAACTTATATTTCAACCATCCTGTATATTCAACTACTTCTGATAATTTTTAAAGCCTTTTGTATAACTGTAATTATTTGTATACCTTGTATACGCAACTACACCCAATACAATATTTTTAGAAACACCCTGTATAACTAATTCAATTCCAACTTATATTTCAACCATCCTATGTATACAACGGCTTATGTACTACTTAATATCACATGCACGCACGCAGACACCTACAATCGTTTACCACATAGGTATGTCCCAACTTAATGTATACACCGTACATGAATCGTGGAGCGCATGCGCAATATTAAAAAGGGGATGCCTTTTTAATAATGCGCATGTGCTCCACGTTTCATGTACGGTGTATGCATCAAATAGCAAGCATCTAATAGAAGATTTCGCAGACATATCTAACAAATTTTCGTTTCGATAAACTAACGGAATATTTTCTGTCATTTTACGCGACTATAACTTCGTCTCTAACAGAAACTGACTTTCAAATGCATCAAATTCAAAACCATTAAAAACACCCTGTACGATATACTTTCATGGCATACGATGACATTTAAACTAGATATTTATGATAAAATTTGACATTTACCATGATGTTTACAGTTTTTTGCATATATTTTTCCGAATTTCAGAAAAATGGTATGTTTTGCGTTATAGAAAAATGTACGGAATCAAGCTGGAACATATCTTTGCGTGAGCACTTTTAGAGAAAACAGTGAAGATTCATTGAAAATCGCTGAAATCTAGTCCCTTATTTACTTTTTTTTCTGATTTTTTAGAAAACCGCAAATCTCATGTTATAGACAATTATATGGGACCTTTCTGTAATGTTCCTTAATATAATGCAGCTTAAATCATCAAAATACATAAAAAAAAGTTGCATTCGAATTGATAACCTCCTCCTTTTTGGAAGTCGGTTAAAAAGGCTCTGTGTGAGAAATAAAAGTGAATATTTTTTATGAAACACTTAGTTTAAAATTTATTAAGGTAAATTTAAGAAAAAGCACTAATTCCCTGCTTGTCTGAAATTGGAATTGGAAAAATATATACTTTGATTTATCAACACTGTATCAAATCTCAAAGGTAGTACAGAACCCTTAGTATTCGAAACTAGCATTTGGCCAAATTATTATATATTTAACTGCACTTTTTGTACTGAAATGTTTTTATTTTCACACTCTTTGGGTTCAGTTCAGTTCTTGGATTTATTTAAAAATACAGTCCAACTCACTCTAATTTATTTCCACTACTTTAACACAATTTATATTCACAGAACTATTTCCAATTTATCTTAACTATACGGCAGTCGAATACTGAATGAATCCCATCGACAGCGGTCTGCATTTATATATTTCTCTCGGAATTTTCTAGTAGGTCAGCGAGCCATCGGGAAATTTCTTTCATGTGTTCCCGTAGATGCGTGGAAATTCTGTGAATGTCTGTCAGAGCCAACTGCCGGCCGCGGGTCGACAGACAAACATTTCGTGTTCCACGAAATATCGGATGAAGGCCGATTGTACCAGCTATCGGATGAATTCTCGTAAAAGAATTTTTTTGAATATGGATGAATGAATGATTCAGGGGCCCTTGAGGTAATAACTACCCCTAATAAAATTAAATTAAAGAGTTAACGTGTGATATGTTTAACAACTTTTTAGGGAAATAACACAACACAACGAAATTACTGTATATTTACAAACGTTTCGGAGTCTAACTCAGTGACAAGGAAAATATGAAAAGAGGCACCATTATAAGATTTAAAATTAAAATGTTTTGACAATATTATTTGACTTATTGACATAACTAAGAGAATTTAATTAGATAATATACAGGGTAGAACAGGAACTTCTAAAGATCATCTATATACTATTATAAAATTGTAGTTGTCTGTATGTTTGTTTGTTTGCTTGCTTGCTTCATTCCTGGCTTGCTTGTTTGCTTGCTTGTTTTTGTTTGTTTGATTGTTTGCTGTTTGTTTATATGTTTGTTTGGTGGTCGCTTGCTTGTTTTCTTGATATGTAGGATGGTTGAATTATGTAGCGGAGATTATTATTACAGTTATGCAGGTGGGTTTAAAGAATATAAAGAGATGTTATGATCTACAACCTGTTCCATATACAGGATGGTTGAAATATAGGGTGGAGTAGAATTATAAGTATACAGGGTGGTACAAAAATGTTATGTTGGGTGGCCCATAATTAGTTGCATATACAAAGTTGTTGAAATATAGTTAAGTGTTTAAAAAATGTTATATTTGGGGGCCCCTAAGCATATGCATATACAGGATTGTTGAAAAATTATGTAGAATAAAATAGAGTAGAGTTATAGTTATACAAGGTTATATTGGGTGCCCCATAAGTAGTTGAATATACATATACAAATCGAGGGCTGAGTAGAATTATAGATTTACAGGGTAGAAAAAATTGTTATATAGGATAGTCCATATGTTTCCTAAGCTATTTCTTTTTGCAAAGAATTGTAGACTGTAGATTCCATACGCGGGTGAACCTGCGGGTAACGGCTAGTATAATAATAAAGTATCTTTCAAATGGAACAAATTGAATGGGGGAATCTTCAGAATTTTATGTGGCGCTCCTAGGTGCGACTTTGTTAGTGAGATAGTGCATCCGCCAAAAATGTGATAAAAAAATTTTGTTGATTCAGTGATCCCATTAAAATCATAAAGGAATACCTAGGAAAAACCTTATGAACTATCCCGATACTGGATTGTTCACAAGGACGTGATCATTATCAATTTGTTCCTTAATCATTCTACTGAGGTACTAGCGATACAATCGTTTTCATTTAACAAAATTAAAGCAAATTCTTTTAGTTTTCGTTTCGCGTTGTGTTCTTGTTTGTGTAATACAACTGAAATTGTATTTTATGACCAAGGTCCCAAGCATTTTCACAAATTTTGGATTTTGTTTAATGTGATTTTTGTGTTCATTTATCCGAACCTTTAAAGATCTAGAGGTTTCTCCAATATAGTATTTATTACATTTTATAAATGCAATTTTTTGAATTTTTTGGCTTTGTTTTTGATATAGCTGATTTTAGTGTATATCTTGTTTTCAATGATGTTTTAATTTTATATCTATTGCTCACTCTTTTTAGTATTTCTGAAAGACCCTGTATGTATGGTATAGTTATTGTAGTAATGTGATTATCTTGGGAGTAAGTGTTGCTTGGTGAACTTTGACGATCGTTTGGTATTCGATTTTGTTCAATTTATTATTAATACATTTTTCTGGGTAATTATTGGCAGAAAGCACATTTTTCATAAACTTTTTTCCTTCATTAGATTTCTTGATTTTAGAATAGTTGTCATTTGCTGTGTCCTATAGAAATTTGATACCTTTTTTACTGAATTTGGACGATTAGAGTAAAATTTGAGATAACTGTTAGTGTTAGTCGGTTTTCTGTAAATTTCTGTTACAAATGTCGGTTGTATTTTTGTAATTAAAATGTTTAAGAAAGATAATTTGTTATTCTGTTCCGGTTCCAGTGTAAACTGAATAGTTTGTTCTTTGTTGTTTATGCCGTTAAGTAATTCATGTATCTCTTCAAGATTATGTTCCCAAATAACGAATATGTCATCAACATATCGCCACCAAAGTTTAATCTGTTTTGCTTAATGCAGGAGACAGATAAGAAGCCATTGATTGTCGTTCCAAAATGTTGTTGGAGAAGTCATCAGTAAGTTGAAATTAGACTTTAGTAACTAGATTACAAACACTAACTGATCTGGATAACATCCAAAAGGACATTGAACAGTTGAAACATAGCTCTAAAATAGAACGGATTTACAGACCGAAATATACAAAGAGCCCTAAACCGAGACCAACTGACGAGAAAAGTGAGGTACCAATAAACAAGACCGTATGTCAGGGTACCAGTGGCAGTATTGCGAGAATTCTACATAGGCTCAATATTGATACTATTTTCAATACCGACTGAAAGATGAACACAGTGTTGAGGATTCCGAAGACGAGGATCCCTTTAGAACAATAGGGAGTTTATGAGATTCCATTTGCAGACTGTCACAAAACCTATGTTGGGCAAACTAACAGACGAATTCAAGCCAGAACGTCATAAGAAAGTAAGAAAAAACAGCAGCCATTGTGGAATACGCCACCATGACGTCACGGCGAATATATTTTGAAAGTACAAGAGTACTGGCAAATATAGAACACCCGAAATCGAAACTCGTAAGAGACGCAATTGAGATCGAGAGACAGGCCTCACAGGTAAGTTTGTGGGTTGTATCAGGTTGTATACAAAGCCATAGAGAAGATAATTTCATACGAGATCGCCCCCACTGAGGCACGACATGGTCCCTCCGAAGCTGGTCACCCTGGTACGACCTTATCTTAATCAAATTTTTCCGCATTATGGATCGGTATAATCCATTGAATTATGTTTTGTGAGTCTATTTAAAATCAAAATTGGACAACAGTAAACCAGCTAACATTCATGATTTAAAACACCGTATGAGGCAAAAAATAAGGCAAATCATATGAGCGTATGACTTAGACTGCGTCACATTTTATTTCGTCCTGTGGCACCATTAATTATTTTACAAAATAAATGAAAATTGATTTTTCTTATTATTCAAAAAGTGCTGTATCTATTGCTAAATAGAGAATTCAAAACCCTTTTAAATGCTGCATCACACCCTACACCTACACCTTGTCAATTGAATTTTCTTTAGTTCTTTAGGGATAGTTATTATCCTAGGGAGTTGAAGGAGCAGGTGAAGAATTTTATTCTATAAGTGCAATTTCATACATAAAAATGTACCTGTTTTTAAGTAGAAAATGAATTGATCCGTTACTTTAGGACCTCACTGCATAAATTTTATGAATATATTCCATCTTTAAATCTTTATTTATAAGGAAGATCCTATAAAAATATTAATAAACGCCTAAATGTAGACAATTAAATAAACCCATAACTAATATTCCACCTGTCCACTATCTCTCACTTGGCGCTGCGTGCGCGAAAACAGATAAACTAATTATTTCAGGTAACAGCACTCTTGATCGTGACAGTATCCGAACACTGACAGCAAAGTTCGTTTAGGAAATTCAACTCTAACGACAAATCTGAGTGATTTTCAAGTGTGAAAAGTTGCGATTTTTTCTATTTTTTCTTCGGTGATGGTGTAGTGAGAGAAAAGTACGTGTTTTCAAAAAGCAATGAGTGAAATTTAGCAGTGATCAGTGTTAATTTTTTCTTAAAACAGGTGAGAATTGTTTAACAAAGTTTAACACGTCCACAAATCTTTGACCGCTGAACTACCGCTGCCAGTTATCAAGGGTACGCTGGTACAAATTTTATTATTGCACCTTGGACAGGTTACATATAATTCCGATTTTTATTTGGTTTCAAATAGATTTTAATGGGGCAAATTCCAATGAATTTTTAACCAGTATTTTACTTTATGAGTCTTGTGTGAAGATAACTTTTACTGTTATCTGTTGGAAGTTGAATCCTATATCGTTTGAGCGTTGCATATGAATAAATTTGATTAACTGTATCCCACATACCTGCTTATTCGGAAAACCACCTGTTGTCATGTGCTCGAGTTGTAAATATTGACATAGACGGGCGTAATATTATATGCAAAAATTGTTTAATTTCAGATAAATGTTTTTTATTACAAATTACATGGTTTTGGTGAGCTAAGATTTTTAAAAGTATTTTAAAATTAGGAATTTGCTAATGTTCTGTAAATGTGGTATTTCATATTTATCTTTAAGTGATCGTGATTCATTGTGTACTTAATAATTGCGCTTTTTTACTTAAACATGGAATTGTTTGTTTCCCCATAAATGCTCCAGACTGGATGTTCAAAAAATCAGGAATTAAATATGTATATACCTACTATCTATTTAACCGATATCACAAAGAAGGAGGTTCTCTGTTTGCCTGTATATATGTTTTTTATATGTTATTAGCCATTACTAGAAACCGGCTCAACAAATTTGGATCGTTTAAACCGAATTCTGTTAAGAGGGATGCCAAAGTGGTTCCGTATTTCTTTCAAGGGCATATTATTTTTTTATTATAAAATCGGCAAAACTTGTTAACTGACTTTCTTATAATAGTAACGTTTGATTGAGATGTTTAAAAAAAGGAAATGTTGGAAGCTGCTAGCTTCAAGCCCAGCTTGAAGCCCCTGCAGACCTTTCCTCTCTACACGTATAAGAACGCCCCTCCTCCCTTTGTGGTTCCCCCTTGTAGAAGATAATCACAAAAAAGCTACAGTCAGGACATGCTACTCCTGGTTTGAAAGTCACTGTAAGAATTTTTAATTATGCTAGTTAATAATTAAGTTCAGGAAAATACGGGTAGGTAGATTCGTAATTAACTTGTCCAAACCAAGATCTGTTTTTTGATTTTTTTTTAGTTTTAATTTATTCGCCGATTGTTCTTCATTGTTCGATCATAAAAACTGTTCGTCTTTGGTATATCACAAAATAATTAAAAGAATTGGCATCTTCAAGCTAGCCTCCTTACTAGGGATTTTCTTTTTTATCTGTTAAATCAGTGTATTTTTATTAATTATTTGTTTGATGATTATTGACAGATGTTCGATCATAAATATTGTTTATTTACTAACTTTCAATCTTTAAGAAATTATTTTATTAACTTTTTAGTGGCACCTATTTACTACTAATTGTGTGTAGTATGTAGTTCTAATATAACATATCAACACTGATCCAATTTCACACTACTACCTGATGGTTATACACTTTGTAAAGTAAAAATTTAATAAATATTATATTTCACTAGTGCTTTTGAACGTGAAGTTTACAAATATATTCAAATATATCAAATTAATGCCCAAACAAAACTTTAATTTGTGTGTATTTGAGAAATATTAATTTGGATGCTTGGACAGTAAGTCAGAATATTAATAGTCACTTTATTTTTTTATATAACTATCAAATGAATAATTATGTATTATTTACTACATTTACTATATATATACCACGTACTGTTAAACAAATAACGTGTATACACATGCGCAATATATCTCTATTTCAGAACTTAAAAATATGCACTAATTTGTAAATACACAATATTTATGATCGAACAAAAAATAGTAAAAAACATTGATTTAAAAGAAACAAAATAAAAGTACATGGGCGCCTGCTTGATGAAAATTTGTTGAATTATTTACAGATAAACAAAAACGAATAAATAATTTTTATGATAGAAAAATGAAGAACAAACGACGATCAATAATTTTTTTAAAATCAATTCACAAATTTTGGTGTTGCCAAGTTGTATATGCCGAAGGTAGAGATGGTATTTGGTTGTTCTGCAGCCTTGCCTTCTTTAGTAGATACATGGGCCCAGCTTCTTTTCAGTACCGAACACTCTGTTTAGGGTCATTTCTGGGAGAAGGAGGGGTGGCGGTAACAACTCTGGAAACTGTTGTAAATACCCTTCGTATCTTACCTCCAAAATCTGCCTTCTCCCATTCCCTGTAATTTTCTTAGGAAATCTCAACAGAATACTCCTCTACCTCCCATGAAATGTTCGCTCTTACAGGGGCGGATCCAGACAAGTTACTTTGGAGAGGGATTTTATGCTTCAGGGGGGGGATTTAAACCCATAGAAGTGACCTTCCTCTAGGCTCGTAGAGTTAAGATTACGTCGTTTTAATATTTAATTTACTAACTTTGAGGCTCTCGATAGGGGGCGAACGCCCCCATCGCTCCCTCTTTGGATCCGCCCATGGGTTCTCATTTCTTAAGTTAAATTCTAATCTGAAATATTTTTGTATGTAGATTGTTTATAATAGAAAATTATCAACTTACATTTGATACAAATTGGGCTCCATTTTTCTAGGCAAAATTAACCAGAATGAATATAACAGTTACTGTTTAAACTTTGTTTTTCAAGACATTTTAAAGCTTACGTTTAACATCGTTCTTAGTATATATTCTAAATGTTTTTTTTTCGCCATTTACAACTATTAAACAAATTTCGTTTCATTTTCCGCTTAAATTTCCCAGAAAAATCACTTTTCTATGATAAGCCAGAAAGGCACTTACTTAACTCAAGTTTGTAATTTAAAGTGATATTTTTTCTCTATTTTTGTAATACAATGGATCATGGCGAAATAAATTTTGTAATCCACATACATTTTCGATAGGCCTAAACAAGGTACTCGCGCCTACCCAAATTGTTTACTAAAAACCATTAATTCTACGAAGAAAAAGTTCTGCTATAAATCTTAACATCTGGAAGAGTGATATCATCCCTTAACAGGTGCTTTAATATTGCATTTTTTACAAAATCAGCATATAATTATTACTGCTTCTGTGATTAACAATAGTAAATGTTTAAAAGTGAAATTTTTAATTTTAATGTAATTAAAAAAGAATGATTATCATAACAATGATTCAATTCTCCTGAAAGATTATTGCAATCCAAGCTTTGTGTTGATATATGAGAGTATTGCTTTCAAATAAAAAGCAGCCGGCTGTTTATAGAAGGTAATATCTTTGCTGCATCAAAAAATCTTCATATATAATCTTACGTAAGAGGGACAAACAATGTTGTGTTATCATTTACAAATGTTTGGAACGCTATATTATCTAAATGAAATGTTCATTAGTGCTATAATAGTGGCTATAAATGTGGAAATAAAATGACGCCTGTCATATGTAGCTTCACATTTCCGAATAATTACACCAGTCAATAGAGATTTTTCAATTTTTCAACAGCAAACTGCGTACGCCACCACGTAAATAATAGTTTTTAACCATAACGTATAACGTTGACATTAATAAAGCTGAACATCGATATTGTCCGTTAAGTAGATCTTGCAGAATTGTAGAATTATTTTGCACAACGTATCGTATTAACCATGATAGTTTGATGGGGATATGCAAAATATATTTTGAAAGCTCATAAAATGCATTTCACCTTGTTTATCTTGGATTTTTGTTATGCTAACTGTCCACGTAGCGTCGCTTCATACGCACGCTTTCCTCTTTTTCCGGTTGTTGTACGCTTACTTGCATCTTACATAATATACAAATAAAACTGTGTCTACGAGGAAACATGCCACTACTACGCAAATGCAATCTGTCGCCTCGTGGACACAGTTCCAATTATTTCCTCTCCAAGATGCACGGAAGCGTAAAAATGACAAAAGCGTGCGTATGAAGACGCTGATAGGACAGTAACGGCGTGTCCCACGTAATCGCGATTTACGCGGTGCGTTGCGTCTAACTGAGAGCCGCAAACTAACAAACACTTAAAAAGAATTCATGTTTTCCTTACTGGAAAGTTTGCGGCTTTTTTGTTTTGTCGCAACGCTCATTTGGATTGTTTTCGCCCTAGTTTGCAGATTATTGTTGTCATATTGCCGCATCTCACCCCCCGCAACGCACATATCGCGTTTACATGTATTAATACTGCCTGTGAATTTTGGCTTAAACGACCGACTATTTCATCTTCTCAGATGTCTTGATCCAGTCAGTGGAAAATGGTAATTTAATTAATAACAGTAAACAGGTAACCATTAACTTATAAACTCGAAAAAAAAAACATAATATAATTTAATATAATTTATTTCGATGGGTTGCAAAGAACAACTGATAATTGATTCCGTTGTCTGCAATCAAGCCCACGCCAAACGGCGAAATCTCT
Source organism: Octodonta nipae (assembly GCA_034190945.1). NCBI lineage: Eukaryota > Metazoa > Arthropoda > Insecta > Coleoptera > Chrysomelidae > Octodonta > Octodonta nipae. The sequence goes on along the minus strand of CM067218.1, from coordinate 37,559,399 downwards.
ACATGGCATATGTGGACTACAAAAAGGCCTTTGATTCAGTTCCACATGATTGGCACAAACTCTATAAAGTGAATAATTGTAATAAGTTAGAATATGCTATGTCCACCTGGCAAACCCAAATCTCACTGAATGAAGCCAACTGTTCGATACAAACTGACCCCATTCCAATCAGAAGGGGTATATTCCAGGAAACTCTCTTAGCCCGCTGTGGTTCTGCCTTGCTATGAACCCCCTCTCAAACAAACTGAACTCGACTAATTTTGGGTTCAGTCTCAAACACAACAATGTACAAGCATTAAAGATAAACCATTTGTTATACATGGGGGACTTAAAGTTGATGGCAGCTACGAAATAACAGCTGCATGATATGCTTAAAATAGTAGAAGGGTTGAAGTTGATGGCAGCTACAAAACAACAGCTTGTATGATATGCTTAAAATCGTAGAAGGGTTTTCTAGTGACATCTATATGAAATTTGGCCTAGACAAATGCCGAATTATTAATATAGTTAAAGGCAAAATATAACAGGGGCACTTCGAAATGGGAGATGGCACCTCAATTGAATCTATGGGGGAAGGTCATACTTATAAATACCGTGGAATAAAGCAGGCTCAACGTATTGATCACTTGACTATGATAAATGACCTAACAGCAGAGTTCTGTAGAAGGGTAAGACGACTGTTGAAAACCAAACTAAACAGTAAAAATCCATTTCAGGCTATTAACACCTATGCGTGTTCAGTGCTCAGTTAATCTTTCGGTATAGTTAATTGGTGCAAGACTGACATTGAACAATTACAACGAAAAGTTCGAGTTTTACTAACAAAAGCTCAAAATCACCATCCAAAGAGCTCTGTCGAACGTACAACTTTGCCACGGTATGAAGGAGGAAGAGGATTGACAGATCTAAGCAAACTATTAGATGAACAAATTTCTATTTTGCGTAGTCATTTCCAGAAACTCGCAGAATTTTCTGATCTACACAGAGTCATGTGCCAGATTGATGACTCAACACTACTGCGACTGACACAACAACATGTCCAAAATTACACCACCAGACCACAGATCAGAAACTGCTGAAATGGAAAGAGAAGCCCCTTCATGGAAGACATATAAATGGCGTGAACCAAGATTATGTCGACAGTGCAGCGTCGAACTACTGGTTGATTTCTGGCCATATGTTTCCTGAAACGGAAGGCTTTATATTGGCAATCCAAGATCAAGTAATTCCAACTAAGAACTACCTAAAGTACATCGTTAAAGACCCTTCTATTAACAACGACAGATGCAGGTACCGTTGCCAAACATCTGAATCTATCCAGCATATCACAGGAGGTTGTCAAGCGTTCGCTGCAACTGAATACAAAGAACGACACGATGCTGTGGCAAAAATACTTCAGCAGGAACTGAAACTTGAATTATCACAGTCGGTAAGATTACCATACTACAAATACAAACCAGAATCTGTTTTAGAAAATAACAATTACAAGCTGTACTGGGACCGCAAGATACCGACCGATCGGACTGTTGCTCACAATAGACCAGATATACGAGTAGTTTTGGTGGATAAAGTCTCGGAAAACAACTTTAATTGACAATTCCTAACAACAATAATATAAATATCAAGCAAGCTGAGAAAATAACCAACTATAGAGATTTGGAATTTCAAATAAAGACTCAGTGGAACATGAACAACACACGAACTATACCAATTGTTATGTCAACGACAGGACTAGTCCCAAAACATCTATTAAACAATTTAAATTGCCTCGGCCTGGACGAACATGCTTACAAACATATCCAAAAAGCCGTCCTGTTAGGAACAGCCCGGACGGTGAGAAAATTTATGGGAAACTGCCGCCACGACTCCAACTACGGGCCTGAAAAGCTGGCAAGGCCTCCCACAGAGCTAAACCCTTTTGATATCTAGGATATCTGGGGTTTAGTGAATTTTCTTCTAAAGGAACGCATAGCGTGCCTTAGAAGGAGTGTGATACCATACATTGTATGGTCAAGTCGGGATAATTTACCATAATTGTCATCTCATACCCCAACCTCAAAAAATCGTAGATCCGGTCGTTTGACAGCATTTGTCACTGCACCGTTGGTTGGTCGTATATTCGAACTTTTAAGCAATATTTACATTTCTTCTTCGCATTATAGCGAAATTCCAAGATATATATATATATATATACATATATATATATATATATATATATATATATATATATATATATATATGTTTGTGTGTGTGTGTATGCGCGCGTGTAAAATGACGACGTTTCGACAGAATCACATCTGCCCTCTTTAAGTCGGTTCGAATAATTCTCGTACCTTTCGACTTACGCTTCCAGTTACTCGAATACTAAGATGTTCTGTAGCTCGCGCTGTTATTCAGTTATCGGTTAGTCCCGTGAACCGCCGCACGTGATTGGCTCTTGGCGTACAGTGGCCACCTCTCCGGCTTGTTGATTGGTTATTTCCGGTTGAGTTATAGGACGGGGCCGGTACGGTGTTTAATATAATTTTCTAAGAATTCGGTAAGTTCTGGATTTCATTGCGTGTGTTTAGACTGTGAGGCGTCTTCCCTATTTCAATTGCCTCTCTTACGAGTCTCGCTTTCTGGTATTCTATATTTGCGCCGGTACTCTGGTATTCTCAAAGTCGTTGTGGCATGTTCTGCAATGGAGGTTGTTTTTTCTTGCCCTTTTATGGCGTTCTGGTGTTATATATATATATATATATATATATATATATATTAGGTGGTTTTCGGGAATTCAACCGCGTAGTTGATAACTGAGCCCTGCCGGGATCAGAGTCACATCTGCCCTCTTCAGGTCGGTTCGCATAATTCTCGTAGTCTTCTGCTTTCGCTTCTAGTTACTCGAATACTAGTAATAATTCCAGTATAATTATAATATAGAACGATTACTTTACCACTAAACAATAACAACGCTTGCATGCCACTTCCAGAAGTACATGCTCTAAGTACATAACAGCATTGGTCCCTTTATGTATAATTACTCAATGTTTTGAGTCTGGCCGAGGCGGCACATTTAGTTGTCTGGCGTTGACATAATGGACGTAAATAATGAATTTTTATTATATTTTATTTAATTAACGAACCAATATTATAAATTAATATTAGTTTTCTGCACTGAAGGTCGTCAGTAGCTACCAAACGAAACAAAAATAAAGAAAATCGGTTGAGAGACAGAGGAGAAAATGGTACCTAATGGTTTTTTCTTTGCCTATTTATATATAGATTTACCAAGTTCTGGCCTCACTGAATATTGGTTCTGTGCTGCATATTATTAGTCATCCGCTGACATTTATTGTTACATGGATCATGATGACAGTGTGGAAAATATTTGTGAACAAATTGTAAATTATTTTAATGTGGTGAGCATGATGCATCCCAGCCAAATGAAGTAATGATGACTTAGGTTTAACTGCAAATTTCCGTACAAATTTATTTGCACTGTATGTACATCTGAAACTCTTTTTTTTTAATTTGTACCAATTGATTAATACACCAAATAATTTCAAGGTTTTTTGATTTAATCTTTTCCACAGACATGAATGTATTTATCGCGAAAACAAATTATTGCCTATTTGCAAATTCGGTTCATAACAATTTTATTCTCTTGTAATTGACGATTGAATTGAGAATTTAAAATAAACACTTACATGTGCTTCATACGTTTTAAAAATGTAAATAACAAGTTTTGGCTTGTGTCGATTGAAAAACATTTTGTAAAATAAATATATTACTGAAACTACGATATTTCTGTAATTGTATATGATATATACAATTTGGCGTATTCGTTTTGTCTGTTAAGACTTTGTAAAATTTCGTTGTTTCCTATGTGGTTTTCAATCCCACTTAAACATCGTCACCAGAAAAAAAAATTAATGAACGATTCAAGGAATTGGGAGTCATTGATGACTATCTCCTATTTAATGAATTAAGATATTACTGTAAAAAATGGGTAGTCAAATTTACCAAAATTTCATTAAGAAAACAGAATCACTCATTAATTAAAAATCATCAACCATTCCGGAAATGTATAAAAAAATATCTTACCATCTTCGATGACTCAAGGTAATGTAAAGTTGAGAATATTCAGGAGATCATTAATATTCTTTATTATTATATAGCAATATTTAACTAAGTCAAAACTCCTTACGTTCAGGATGAGCTCCAGACTGATTATTTTTTAAAGCTGTCTACATTTTTACCTTATGAATGAATCAACAGCATGCATTCAGTCAGATTAAATTGGTCAATACAAATTCAATTGTTTATAAAAATTTTAACACCCAATCATTGGACAAAGTAAAACATGAATTGTTGATTGGTAGCACAAGCCTTTATCAGAGTTAGCCCTTTCTTAAAATGACTGATGTGATATTTGATTTCCTAAATATTAAAAAAATGTAAATCTGAATCAATCACGAGGTAATTTTAGGCTGAGCTAATCCCAAAAAAAAAAAATTTGCTATTAAAAACTACATTTCCAATGGAAAAAGATACATGAGAAAGTTGTAGGCTTTTAAAAATATCTAATAAGTAAGCTTGGCATGTTTAAAATCGGTTTAATCGTTTTCACGAAAAATCAGAAAATTGATTTTTTTTGGATTTGATAATTTTTCGTCTCGTAAGGATTACCCTCGGCGCGGAAGCCCTTTCGGCTTTTTTTCTAAACAGCCATAATTCTGAAAAATAATTCCTAAAAAAATGTTTTTTGGTTTATCAGCTACCTTCTCTGTATCACGTATTTTTATGCATATTTAGAAATCAGTAAAAAAAATGAATGATACTCGATTTTTAACGGTTTTTCCGATTTTCACTAAAATAATTAAACCAATTTTCACCAGCAAAGCTTATTAGATATTTTTTAAACTACAATTTTCTCATTTCACTTTTTCCTATTGTAGTTTTTTTAAATCTTGATCTCAATTTAAGTTTTTCGAAATATTTGTTCGCACACGACCAAAGAAACTTTAATATTTGTTTATCCTGACAACTTTTGAGAACAATACAGCATATTATTTTGGGGAAAACTACGAGTACCTTTCAGCCAGGAATATAAATAAATCTTGTCGTTCAAGTTTTAATTACTAATTCGCCTTAAAACAATGAACTACTGACGTTGGCAGTAAACATGAAATTCAATATCGAAGTAAACGATTCTTGTTCACGAATATTATGATGAAATCTACGGCCATGGTTTATATGCTTCGCCGACTTTAAAATTATGCAAATGTCTTTTATTTTCCATTTTCTCTCAGCTTTGTCGTTAGAGCTCAATATTAAATTAGTTTCGCACAGCTCCCGCTGAACTTATTTATTGGCCTAAAAATTGATTACAAAACCTTAAAACTAAACATTCGAAAAATGTTATATATATTTGAAATTAATTCTATGTCAAACGTCCTGCTATAGTATATGTGAAAGATTTGATGTGTTTTTGTTTATTATAGCGTGAATAACATGATGCTGACGATTTCAGCGAGAACATCATTGCTAAGAATGCTAAGGTTATTTAAGATACATTTGTTCCATTGTTTGTAACTATGAATAAAAGGAATATGATTTGACTAAGGAGTCGGTTTACATGTTTTTCTTCAACTGCATTTAATTCAGTTCCTAATGTCATAAAATTCTCAGATGTCAATAGAATGTTCTGGTTTTACTTTAATATATTTCGATAGAAATAGAAATTAACTGCCGAAAGATTTTAATGTGTGATTTTCCAGCACGTTAAAAGTTAGGAGATGACATTTTTATTTAATACATCCCCTATAAAGAATTTAAAATGCAATTTTTCATATAACTGATGATAATAAAATGACGATTGTTTTAAGTTGAAAAAATATCACAAATGGTGAAAAAATCAACTACTATATTTTGCATTGAAGTTTTTTAACGTGCTTACATTTATCTGTTTAAAAATTGATTAAAAATACGGATTCAATCTGCACCTTATTTATGTTTTGATAGTCCAATTATATTCACATATATTTATAGAGGTTATTGTTTGTCAAAAAAATCAAGTATGCTAGTGTAAAATATTTAATTATTTATTTATTGACCGGTCGAAACCCATTTTCAATACAAATGATTAACTTAGACTAAAACATCAGACACATTTTAGTAAACAAAAGAAAACAAAAATATATACGAATACCAAAATAAACACATTAATTACATAAGTATTAGTATAAACGTAATAATCTAAATAAACTAATAAACATATAGTATTGTATTTGTAAAGGAGATTACTTTTTTTCTACAATAACTTACATAAGAATAAATTTAATACATTGTTTGAGCTGAGGTAATTTCAAATGGAATAAATCAATCTGATTATTATTGATCTGATTTTTTCAACCATCTAACAAGTAAAACTGTAACGAATAATAGTAATAAAAAACTACAAAAACAGACTATTAATAATAATATTAAAAAAATATCAATAATAAAAATTAGCGGTCGATGTGAAAAAAAAACGCTGGACAAAAAAAAGATTTTGCTTAGTATTTATATTTTATTTATTAATAGTCTCTTGTAAACTAGTTCTAAATACGTAAGGACTAGAATTACATATCTCTTCGAGGTGTCATTCTTTTGTACGCAAGACAATATATGTTATATATATTGTTTCTGGTCGGGAACCTTCATCAGTTGCGATTCCCACAATAGCATTTATTTATGTATTTTTGATACATATTAGTAATCCTAGATGTCGGTCTTACATCTCCCGTCTACACACAGAATTACATCTCTTCGATATGACCACTTAGTAATAAATGTAATTGCAAATGTAGTGAATAATGTAATGCCTTATTTCGGGGTAGGGGTTAACTCAGTATCTCCCCCTGGGAGCGCTAATGACACTAATCCATTAATATGTAAATTCGTGTTTTGGAATAAATTAAGATTAGCAGGTTTTGATCTCCTGGCAAATAATTAAATTTGTTATTATTGCTTAAAAGTAAACATACATTTTCTAGTTGTGCAAAAATGACGTTTACAAATTATTCTTCACATGAATTAATGGACATTCTTTTATGGAAAAGCGAAGCAAATTGCAGGACGATTTGTCACGACCATATTTGAAAATTTGAATAAAGTTTTTTGAATAGCGTTCAAAAAGACTCAACTAGAAGTACGGAATTATTGCATATGTGTTGGGGATAGCAGCATCCTATGTTTTATAGACTCCACGTGAGCAATAATTGAGTCGTTACCAGTTTACAAAGTTCAAGGTTTTCAAGGCACGATACAAATGTTTTACATATTGTACTGTTCACACATCATTTGCCACAAAATGTATAATAAATTTTCACAATTTACGCGGTTCGGTCGACACTTTACAATACCTATTTTCCATCAATAACATTAATTATAAAGAAATAATTGGGCCAATTGTTTTACCTAATAGGCTTAATCCCAAAACCCAAAGATGGAAATGATTATTCCTTTTCATGTAAGAGATCGCATGTGGTTCCAGCATGATGAGACACCGCTACATTTTGTAGCCGATGTCTAAGAGCTTATGTCAATGAAACGTATGGTCCGTTGGTTTCGACCATCTCTTAGTTGTCTACCTCGTTTATCTGATATCAATCCTTTGGGTTGTTATTTTAGGGCGCATTTGGAGGAAATTGTTTATAAAACGCTTGGCACCATAATGAGGGTCGAATCAAGGAGAGAAAAATTATCAAGGTAGGGGTAATAGAAAGGCCAGATACAACAACTGAAGAACTGAGATATGCATTGAAGCAAATGCATAACAGGAGAGTGAGCACCAGGGCCTGGCGGTAGAGAGGACAAACAAAAAGCAATGAGAATCTAAGAAAAATATTCCATCTTTTCAAAGCTTGCCTATCACATATGATATCACTACACAAGAACGGGGATCAAACGAACCTTGAAAACTATTAGCAATAAGCGTTCTATCCTAACTGCATAAAATGTCTAATAAAGTTATTACAAAATGCATAGTTAAAAAGCAAGCAACCGAACAAGCTCCTACTGACACTTAAATTAGAGCGCTACATTCTTCGTACTCATAACCGATTAGTATAAACCAGGTATAAAACAAGGAGCTATTGGTGCCGAATGCCTTAGAAGATGCTTTCATAAATAATAAATGGAAGAAAGCTCAATAATCTCAAATTTGTTGAAAGTTTTGTTCTGATCGCAGAAACCCCTGAACATTTGCAGGTGATGTTAATAGAGCTGGACATCGTAAGTGGTGAAATCACCCTTAAATTTGATCTCACACAAACAAAAGTTCTATGTGGGTGATCCCTAGGGTAGAAAATAAAATTGAATGAAAAACCAAGAACTAAAAAGATGGAGAAGTGTTTATTTAAGATACCATTTGGAAGAGAGAATCATAGAACAGAAATTTATCGAAGAAGACTGACCTGAGATGCCTTTGGTAAGGTCATAAACAATAGAAATATACCAGTTTTAACAATGCCAAATAATCGATAAACAAAATTGCTCGTTGGGTCTCAACGAGCAAGAGAGCGCAACATGTTGGGCATAACACTTGAAGAACTTTTTTTCATGTAGACTATTTTTCTCTATGTTTCATATTGTATTCAACACACTCAGTTCCTTCTCTTTGCCGTTCAGATATTTCAAATTATATGCTGGTCAGCTAAAAAAATATTCGTACTGATTCATAACGATCATCTACACAACCAAATATACCGATAAAGCATAAATTTGCATTTTCAATCTTTAATAAGCTCTAACGGTAGGATTAAAAAAAACGGTATTTTTAAATTGCAAGATGTCTCGTTTAGACGGTCTATTAATAGACCCAACGATCTGATCTGATCTCTACAATAGCGTAATTTCATTTAAAATAACTAGTGATCGCCCAGGGGTCGAAATTCAACCCTATTTCATCAAATTGTAAAAAGTATATTTTTATAAGAAACAGAGTTTTGGAGATATCTGAGAAGTAGATGTAATGACCAAAATTGTTCACTCATATTGACAAATCTATTGCAGTAAAAAAAATGTCATCAAATATCGGTATTCGAAATATTTTTGATAAATGAATGACCCCCCCAAATTTTTGACTGGAACCGCTCCTGGCAAAATATTCGGTATAATAATTGGAAGATTGTTCTTTGCAACCTAAAAGTTTTCGTCATTTGCCGTTTCAATCAAGTTAGGAATATTAAAAAAAGAGAAAAGACCAACAATCTTAGGAGAACTTTATTATTTAATACATTCTCTATTGTCCGCTGTCTGAAAAATCAATACTGATCTACTACATTGACTATTTTACCACTAAACAGTAACAACGCTTGTATGGTACTTCAAGAAGTACATGCTCTAAGAATAACGATCGCTCCATATATAATTACTCAATGTTTTGAATTTTGACCGAGGGGTTTCGGCGGCACTGTTGTTAGTTGTTTGGCGTTGACAATATGAACGTACATAATTAATTTTTATTATATTTTATTTATGAATGAACCAATATTATAAATTAATATTAGCATTCTGCACTGACGGTCGTCGGTAGCTACTAACAAAACAAAAATGAAGAAAATCGGTTGAGAGTCAGAGGAGAAAATGGTACCTAATCATTTTGTCTTTGCCTATTTATATATAGATTTGGTCAAGTGCGAGTTGGACTCGCATACTAAGGGTTCCGTACCACCTTCAAGATTCTAATATTCCAGTTTCAGACAAGCAGGGAACGAGTGCATTTTCTTATATTTGCCCTATAATCTTTTAAAGGAAGCGTTTTAAATTTATAAAAATATACACTTTCATTTTCCACACTTAGACTTTTTATTTTATCTGCTTCAGGATTCACTTGATTTTTATAAGAATACATATGTATTTAATTTTCTAATTTGGCCCCCAAAAATTAACATTAGAGTTTTATTTTACTAATAAACTTTCAGGGAAGCCTTTTATAATCTACTGTCTGAATTTTGAGAATTGATATTGGAAGATAAAGGGCAAAAATAGGGAAAGTTTTAAATTATAAATTATTAAATCTGTTATTCAAATTATTTAAAAATAGAAATAAAATATATTTTTCATAATTTAAATGGTGTAGTTTCTAAAGTGGGAATTAAGTGGATGTTTTATATTTTTATTAAATATGATCTATTTGTAATTCACATAATGAGCCTTTTATCTAATATATTACATAATGCGTTTGAAAATTGAATTTTTATTTTTCTAATTTGTCCCTAAAATTACTATGGGGGTTTTCTAATATTTTTTCTTATAAATTTCAAGGGAGCCCCAGTACCCCTAATTACTAAGTGGGAAATGAGAATTTTTTACATCTTTATGTTAATATCTTATAAACCATTAATTTTAAAAATATGAAAAATATGTATTTGTATTCCTCATAATGAGCCCTTTCATTTGATGTATTGCAAGATTTGTTAAAAAATATTTTTATATTTTCCATTTAATACTTTAATTTGGCCCCCAATATTAATATTAAGGATTTCTTCGTATTTTTCCCGTAAACAAAAGAAAATTGGTTTTATAGTTTGGGGGGAATGGGTAATTTTTTAAATATTTTTTTTAATATATTTTAAAATATTCATTTAAAAAAAAATTAAAAAAACATACTTGTATTATTCATAATGAGCCCTGTGATATGATATATTATATGATCCGTTAGAAACAAGTTTAATTTTTTATTTTTCATTTAATTCTGCCATTTGACCCCCCCCCAAATCCATATTAGGGGGTTTCTCCTTAATTTTCAGTAGTCATGTGAGGGGCTACACCTCTATTTCTTTTCCCAAATTTTTGCGTCTTATAGTTTCGGAGATAATGGGGGGAATGGGTAAATTTTTAATATTTTTGTTAATATCTTTTAATTAATTTATTTTAAAACTATGAAAAAAATATATTTGTTTTCGTCATAATGAGCCCTTTCATTTGATATATAACATGATGCGTTAGATACAATTTTAATTTTATATTATCCATTTAATTCTGTAATTGGCCCCCCAAAATTAAAAGTAGAGGTTTCTCATTATTTTTTCAGAAAACTTCAGGTCAGACCCTATACCTCTAATTTTTTAAAAACTTTACTTTTATAGTTTCGGAGATAAGGGGGGGGAATGGGTAAATTTTGGTATATTTTCGTTAATATCTTTTTGACTAATTTTTTTTAATATGAAAAAAATATATTTGTGTACCTCAGAATGGAACCTTTCATTTGATGTATTACATGATGCGTTTGAAAAAAAAATTATTTTTAAAATTTCATTTAATTCTATAATTTGCCCCCCAAAATTAATATTAATGGTTTCTCCTTATTTTTCTTGTAAAGTTCGGGCAACGTTCTATATTTCATATTTTGTTCAAAATTTTAGAGTAGTTTCGGAGATCAAGGTGGGGGGACGGTCGATTTTCTTAGTTTTTCCCCCCAGAAGTACCCCTAAAATCAAAATTTCTACTTTTACGATATGTACTCCTGATCGGGTGACCAAACTATATATTGATACCAAATTTCAACCTCTTCCGTCCAGTAGTTTAGGAGAAAATTGTTGTGATGTGACAGCGTATACATCCGCATATTGTTTATACAGAACCCTAAAAATCCCACATATATTAATAAAAAATTATTACTTCCAACGTATATGGAAAATAAAAGCACGTTAATGAAATGGTTATTGACTGTCAACAGGCGTACATAGGTATTATTAATCCTACATTAATAATTAACATATTTTGTGGCGAGGTATGCAAGCAATTCGTCTACGGATCAGGTTGAGGCTGAGAATTCGATGCAAGATCAAAAGTCATGGTGGGACGGTAGAACGGAAGGCAGCCTTGACATTGGCCACGGAGGTGAACGTGCATTTTTGACGTTTTTGCATTCCATATTACAGCCGTGGGTGGTAGATGAACTAATGAATAAAAGAATCGTACTGATTTATGCGATATTGAATTCAAATGATGAATTTATTAATAAACCGTTACTGCATTGTTAGATAATACTGGTTAAATTTATGTATCGATACTTTATCTATGGATAATACCATAAAAAATAGCAACGTGCTAAATTTACTTACTGATTAGATCGATTAGATACGGAACTAAAACAAATTGGCCATTTCAATTTTTAACTAATTAACATTTATTGTCGGTGTAAATTTCACATTCGAAATTAATGTATCCAAATATTGGCTCGTGGCAGAAAGCTTGATCTTGAACAAGTGAGAGCTTGACCTCGATTCTGGTTCTTTTTTTGGTTTTACAGAACACCTTATTATCCGTGAATGAAGTCTCGATACTTTCGTCGGCAATGTCTGAGTACTTTTTATTCATTCGTGTCCGTACCACATCTCCTTTTCCAATCTTTATTTATCTTTGTAATTGATTTGACCCACAAAAATTATACACATAGATCATTCGATCGGATTATGGAGCGTTTCTAAAATATTGTCAACCTCCGGTTACAAAAAATACGCTTTCTTCAGTTTTTCAATATAAATATATGTATACAATCTTCTACTTTATTGATTTATATTTTTCAATGTACACTGCGCACCAATTTTAAAATTGAAATGAAATTGATATTAGAGCATTTAAATATACGTACTGGAGAATGACAAAATTCAATACCTCTTACATGAATATTGATTTAAAAGTAAACTGTTTCTTTTTAACTTAGTTTTTATATCACTTTTTATTTTAACTTTACTGTGACTAGTTTCGGCAAGAGGCTCTGCCATTATCAAACAAGAGCGAACTGATTAATGAATTACAGATTGTTACAATGTTACAATTTATACATAAATATACAATGGGTGTTACTTAAGTATAATGAAGGATTATATTTAAATACCTTCATGGGTTTTTCCCAAATTTCGTAGAATGTGTATCCACACCATTTTGGTGCCGATACACACGTCCCTCGTCCGCAAGATATGACCACCCACGTTGGGTTCGTACCCTTCTTTAAAATGCGTTTTTTATGAATGGATATATTCATTCTACTCCCTGAACTACCCAAACATTTTGCGAAGATGAGATATTTCGACCAATTTGTACCCTTTTTTGCTTGCCTTCGGTGTTAATTTTATTTATGCAGGTGTTTTTCGATCCGTCAGTCCTATCCGCCAAAGGTCGGTAACTACAAATGCGCGGCTCGATGCAAGGGATCGATGGTTTCGGGTGGTTTCCTAGTAGGAAATTTCAATAATTGCTAGGCCAAAATATTCAGAGTGCAATAAAAAGTAATAAAATGTAAATCTTCAAATGCCGAAAGAAAGAAAGCTTACGACATAGTTCAGTTACTGGAGGTTTTTAAGTGATATAACACTTAACAACTGTTAAAATTTGTATATTGAAATGCCCTTAAATTTTCTCTTGTCACTGGTAGATTGAATCCTAATCGTCTTTTCGGACGACGGACGTATAGAGACCTGTTTGAGTGTGTTATGTTGCCGGTACACACGTCTCTCGTCCGTAGGATGCCAGGTATAATTCGGGGATACTTTACAACCTTCCACTTACATAAAAAATGTATGGCGAATTATACCTGGCATCTTACGGACGAAGGACGTGTGTATCGGCACCATTTTGGCGGATATGACTGACGAATCGAAAAACACCTGCATGAATAAAATTAATACCGAAGGCAAGCAAAAAAGGGTACAAATTGGTCGAAATATCTTTCATCCTCGCAAAATGTTTGGGTAGTTGAGGGAATAGAATGAATATATCCATTAATAAAAAAAGCATTTTAAAGAACGTGTGTGGTCATGTTTTGCGGACGACGGAAGTGTGTACCGTCAGCCTAATACATGATGTTATACACTACAATACTCTTTTAAAAATAATTTTGAATACAAATTCTCTTCTTGAAAATCATATATGTTCAGATGTTTTGAATCACTTGAATCATTTTTCTGAATAATGATATTATAAACATTATATAGGAAATTGCATTTCGAAACTAGATAATTGGAATAAATTTTGTTATGTATGATCAATTACAGCAGGATACAGTAAAAACATTAGTCTATCGATTTATGGCTTAGATAATATGTATAATAATAAAAGTATATCAGTTACGCGAACAAAAATACTGGGAAATATATTATGACAGTAGCTGCTCCTTTATTATCAACTTTAAAAAAGGAGATACGTACTATGTTCGACGGATATTTTTTTTATGTATGTTCACCGATTTTCCGAAAAAGGCTTTACCGATTTGGTTAGTTTAAATTGCATTTTATTAAGGAAGATCCTCAGGTGTCCTAGTTATTTTTCTATGAAAGAATACTGCTTTACAGAAAATCGGAATCATGTTTTTAAGTTATTTTCTGAACATTGATTTTTCGAAAACGACTTATTTCATTAAGGAAAATCCCGAAGGGGTCACATATATTGTTGGGTGTACTGAAACTTGCGGCAATATTTATTTTAAATGGCTAATAATGTAATAATGAGACCATCATAATTTTGTAGAAGGCACCAGATTGCGGATGTCTTAAAGACGTGCAACGTGGAACACAAATAAATAAAATAAGCGTTGATATATAATCTGTTGAACTAAAAATTAAAAAAATAATATATGCTGTCTGGAGGTAAATAGTAAAGCTACAAAAGAACCCGACGTCTTGTTAATTAGGATGTTTTTTTTAATGCTAATGGCCTAGCTTTTGACCGGCAACCATCTGCACTAATATTGTAAAGAGGTCAAATTTCTTAAATGTTCGACGTAATCTCTGGAACTATTGAGCCTAGTTTAAAAGATATTTCGCCAATAAAACTACAGAAGTGCTAAATATTATAGCCTACGTTTAAATGTGATAATAGTAAGTACAATCGTTTAAGAATACCATGAATGGACTAGTCCGCTTGTTGCTTAATATGAATATTGGAAAGCTGAATACATTGTTGTTTTGAAAGCGCTTATCTCAGGAACTACCATTCTGATTTGAAAAGTTGTTCTTTGCGTTAGATAGTCCGTTTATTGTGGAAGGTTATAAAGTGCAGGGTACGGAGGCACAACTTCCTTTTTTAAACTTAATAAAACCCATTGTACGAATAAGAATAAAAATATTTGGTTATTATAATGTAGGAACTTCCATAAAGTTTTGCTTTACATACTTTTTAAGATCAAATCTGGTAGATACTCCATACACCGAGTAACCGATGTTTGGCGTTTTCGTTGACTCCTGTCAGCATAGCTGGCGTTATATTGGCAATTTGTTCCTTGATATTGATCTTCAAATCTCGCATGGTCCCTGGACGGAGATGTGGCCCTGTTGGAAGTGTGTGCAGATCTGTGCGACATTTAATATTATACCAGCCCATATCATGACAACCTCCTTTAAAATTAAGCGCTTCTCTCATTGTTGCGCCCAAATACAGTTCATTCGTATTTCTGTACACTCGACGCGGAGCATCATTATGACTTCGTCTAGAACGACAGGTACGGTTAAAAAACCTTGCTTCGCCGACCAACTTCCATCGAAAAAGATCCTAAGTTTATAAACTGATAACATAGTTAAAGCATTCTTTCATAAAATATAGTTATATCATTCAAAACATTTTTTGAAAATGTAGCTTAAAAGGTATATTTTCAATGCTTATTGTTGTAGAAGGATATCATGTATGGAATTATAAAACATGAAAATATTTATTACTATATAAAATAAAAAGAAATTCTCAAGTAGTACATGAAGAAGAATATGCCGTCATAACTTTCACTTTGTATCTCGTCAAGATGTGTCATTTGTTACACCGAATAGATTACGTTTTTGTAGGTTACAAAAGTTAATATATCTCAAATTTCTTGTCTGTAAGTACTTTCTTTCGACTTTTAAAATTTTTGGTTTATGTAAGTGAACTTCAAATCAATCTTCGCGACCGAGCTTCACACGTAATGACTATATTAAGCCAGTCTATAAATGGCATACATACATATATGCAAATAGTTGCAGCAGAAATTAAGTAAATCATTATCATTTTATTTATTTATCACCGCCCAAAACCCTAATTTCCCGACCAAAAAAACTTAGTGAATCATTTATTTCTTTTTGAACTTAAAAAATTTACAATCAATACAATGTAATATAAAAATTCCAGCATTTTAGAATTTTTGGATCAGCCTAGGAATAAAAATCTATTACTGATGGTTTCAGTCTTTAATGGATAAAAATTCATTTAATGTTATGAAAATATGAACATTGATACTTTTCATTTCTTTATTGAAATTAATTATTTCGCCAATTTTAATAAATAAGTGAAACTAAAGGCTAATTTGTTATGCTATTAATATGTTAATGCATGTATGTTTGGTTGCATAATCAAACCGAGGGACAACTAAATCAAAACCGTACAAATCAAATAACCTTTGTGTAATCTTTCTAATACGGCAAGTCAAGATCCTTTAACATCAGCAGATATTTGACAAAGTTATGATCCAATCCAGATCAAAGAGGCCAAGAAAAGATAAATACAAAAACAAAACAACATTTATAAAACACCATCAAAATTCGAATTACGGACTATGATTTGGTTATAGTCGATTACCTTCGAGTATTTTTTGGGAGTTTTTGTAAATATTCTTTCAGAAGTTCATGTATTACAGGAATTATACAGAGTGAGTTTTTTTTTGATGATCAGTATGGGGATCTCGGAAATTAGCGGAGCAATGGTTAAATTGGGGAAGATTTGCAGTTTTACTGTCCCAATTTAATGGCACTTTCGGATTTTTGTAAAAGTCATGGCTTACTAGATATTTTGAAAATACGAAATTCTATCTATTTAGTCAAATCCCTCTAGCTCCTTTGTTTTGGATTTTATAAAAAAGTGTAAATATCAAAATTGAAGGGATTTGTATCACGAATATGATTCTCATGTCCTCGTTTGCGTGACAGCTCTCGTTTTCCAGATATGACACAAACTTATCTTTTTTTAATGGAAACCATAAAAAAACTCACCCTGTATATTTATCATATTTTTATTTCTGACATAAAAATTTCAGTGTCTTTTAATATCTTTTATCTAAAAAAATGAAAGGGCTAACTGATATAAGAACTATAAAACAGTTATGAACTCTTTTGTGGGGTATTCACAGGGGTTGTTATATACATTTGTAAGTCACCAAATCACCCTGTATACGAACATTCACATTCTGTCAAAATTTTCAGAATCTCCTATCCACTCTCACCGACTGGCGTACGACTACATTTGTATAATAAAGGGTCTAACTTCATGGTTAGTGTTTACAGAGTTCACATTGACGCCTTTTAACAAAACCTCACAACCATAGAGATAATACTTAAGTATAGAGCACGTTAGTTCCCGAGAAGAACGAAACGTAGAGGAGAGACATCTCAAAATTATGTGCTTGTTTACGTCAGTCAAGTGACCTGTAGCTATTGCTTGTCGCTCTAGACAGACAACTACGTTCACTGGGTTTCAGTGCACAAAATCGTGGCAAGACTGGAAAGAGAGGGCAATAGAGACAGATAGCGACAGACCATTTTCCTTTGGTGGCTGGAAGCAGCCAATGAACAACATGCTGATCGTATTTCATTGGAAGCAGCTCCTAACCGAGTGAAATAGCCTTTTACCCTCTCTATTGCCCTATCTCTCTTTAGTCTTGCCACATTTGTGCACTACTTGTGCTTAGAGCTTGTACCAGAAGCTCTAAGTGTACAGGTGCCCATACCACACGCACTATATCTTTGGGTATTATCCATGATACATTATATTTATTGTAGCATGGGTATTATCTCTATTCACAAAACACTGAATATTTTCGCTCTGATGCAGATCGAGATCGGATCTGATTCGACACGACACAAGCCATCACAACACATCGCATATTACTAATATAAGCAGGAATACAAATGCCTGAAACCGATACCGTTCTGACACGTTACGTCAGGATACGTCAGACAAATATAAATCCACCTTTAGATATGCATGTATGAAACTGAACTGAAGATGTTGAGATATTGATATTTCATGATCGATTCAATTTAGAAGAGAATACGACTATATAATGGCTGGAATATTTTGGTATATATCTTATATGATCATTATGATCTTGAGCAGATTATATTATTGCCTTGAATATATTTTTTTGTTCTTACCCGTACTGCTGCCTTCATCGGATTGTGGAGTATTAAATCCATCTTTAGGTAATTTGTTTTTCAAATATTATAAACACACCCCCGATTATTCTGTAATCTGTGTACTGACAAAAATTCTTCTTTACACACTTGATATTTGTACTGCAATTAACAAAATAATTTAAGTTATGAATTTGGATGACTGGTTTTTCATTATTTTTTAGAATACGAACAGGTCTTTTATTAATTTAGTAAGTATGAATTTTGATTATAAATTGTATTTAAGGCCCAAATATAATTAACTATCTTGCTTTTTATGATATTTAACGTTTTAAATAAAATTTATCAGTCATTCAAAAATAAATGTTCTTTGTGATTAAATTTTTATCCTATCCACTAGAATAACAAATTTTTGTTACTAATGTAATACCATCATCACTACTTTTGATATCGTAAAACAACTTTCTCTTAATTTGCCGATTTGTTTACATCAGGTATGTTGTATGTTGCGGCTTGTAATGCTTTTGCTACAAACTTTGGAAGTGTTTGACAATTTCCCAAGAAAGTAACCACATTATGGCGTCACCATAAACTTGTAAAGTATTTACTATGGTTTTTTAAATTTTATGAATATTTTTTATGAAAATCTGATCCCATAGCAAATTGTGGCTTGTTACTATTTTTCAATTAGCAAAGGTATTTTTCATCTAGAAATATTTGTAACAAACTGCTTACATTATAGCTTAACGGGTGGTAGGTACTTAGATAATTAAAAGATAAAAGTCCACTCCAACTGAGCATTGGATTTTTATTAAATAATATAAATGTCAAAAAGTGATTTTTTGTGCTTTTTGCATACATATAAAGTATGACATGTGCCGCGTTACTTTCAGTTAAATTGTTTAAAAAAATGGGAAATGGTTATGTTGTTATGTATACCTAAAGCAAGCAAAAGAAGGAATCTGTAGCATAAGCGGTTTTTGCAAAATTAAAGTATAAACAGAATTGTCTATTATTTTGTCACCGTTCTGAAAGGAAACATTATGATTTATAATTTGTCTATCTTAGTTGTCTGTATAAATTTGTTTAAATGTGCTTAAAAAACTGACTCACTTCGCTCGACTAGTTCGGATACGAATTCACGATCTAATGATCTAAGTCTAAGTGCTTTATTTGTATTTGTTTATATATTGCTTCAATTACGATTGCTAGCGCTATGCTCAATTAGGAGTATTTTTGTAGATTATTCTTATATTTTCCTGCGATTGCCAAGTCAATTTTATATTTATTAATTGAAATAAACTTGTCCAATATTAAAACGGCCACTATACATCTTGGTGGGTAACTTATTAGGAAACAATGTATGGCAAACTTGTTAAATAGGTGCTTCTGTAGATACTAAATAAAATAACTTATGACTCGGTTGTAAGATATCACAATTTTTACGTTGTGCATGCGAATCTTGCATTGTACATTTTGCATTTTTGAATAAGATCTGATTTGTTTTTGTAGATAGTTCTCTTTTTTTTTCTTAGGTAACATTTCTTGAATGTCAGCTAGGGATTTTTGTAAAGCACACTTTCTGTCTCTATGGGTTTTTCTCATAGGCTTGTAGCACACTAATTAAGTGTTCTCATTTTCGAATTGCTTCGACGTCTTGATCACATGTGAATTCTAAGAACCCATGTCCACCCGTACACTGTTTAGATTTGGTTCCTGACTTTTGAATATGGTAACAGCAATAACTATTTGCGATTAATATATTGTCTATCTTAAATGATATAAATATGTTCATAATTTCAATCTATAGATCGCCTAAAGCAGATCCTAAAATCTTCATTGACAAATTACATACTGTATTGGATTTTTATTATAAGTGTTCTTTGTCTTACATTGTATGTGGAGATATGAACATTGACCTAATAGTAGATAACAATATGTCAAGACTTCTCAAAAACACTTTTGAGGAATTTGGTTTATATAATATCGTTAGGGAACCAACACGCGTCACCTGCACAAGTTCAACATTGTTGGAGCCTATTTTTACGAATATTGAATATAAAGATATCACTGTTACAAAAACTATATTGTCGGATCACTCATGGCAAATTTGTGAATTTGATATATTTATAAACAAACAACAAAGAACTGATCACTTTTTTGATCGAGATTTTAACGATGATAATATTGCCTGTTTTAATCTATTGCGAAAAAACGAAACATGGGTAGATATGTACAGGGCTCCTGACTTTGAAACACAATTTGATAGTTTCTATTTTACTTTTTTGCAACATTTTAATACAGTTTTCAGTTACAAAAAAATTATTCCTAAGAAATTCAAAAATAATTGGTACAATAGTGAACTTAAATCTTTACATGCTACTCTATGTGAATTGCATAGTATATACACCAGCTCAAATAACGAGGTTATAAAAGAAAGATACAGAAAACTAAAACTAATTTATAAGCAAAAAGTCAACAAGGCAAAAGCAACTTTCAATAAACAGAATTCTCGGTGCCCAAAACATTAGTAAAGAATCCTGGAGAATTATAAATGAAATGAAAGGTAAGTTTAGAAACCCTCTCCCTAAGGAAATGTATGATAATTCTGACAACAAATTTATGAATATGGGAGATATATGTAATGCTTTTAATGAACATTTCGTAAACATAGAGGTTTCAGTTCCCAGGTATGAAGACATTAAACTTTGTGACTTTGCTAAAACGTCATTTTTCTTAACGCCTTCAACACCGGACGAAATTAAATATTTAATTAAAAAAACCACTGTTAAAAAAGCAGCTGGAATAGATGAAATAAATGGTACTGTTTTGAGATCTGCAATGGAAGAAATTTGTGTTCCACTTTCTTATCTAATTAATGAGTCTTTTAAAACAAGAAAATATCCCAAACATTTTAAAAAATCTAAATCTATACCAGTCTACAAGAAGAAAGGTCCAGTAGAAAATATTACAAATTATCGAAACATATGTGTTCAAAGTCAGCTAGCTAAAGTTTTTGAAGCGGCTTACAACATTAGACTAAACACTTTTCTCGAGAATTATAATTTACTAATCCCCTGCCAACACGGCTTTCGGGCAAATAAATCTACACATAGTGCATTATCGGAGCTATGCAATTTTATATATGACTCATTGAACAATAAAATATTAAATATAACTTGCTTCTTCGATTTATCACGTGCATTTGACTCCATAGATCATTACTTGTTACTAGATAAACTTAATAGAATAGGCGTCAGAGGCTCAGCAAATGAATGGATTCGATCATACATCACAAACCGTGAACAAGCTGTTCAAGTAGGCGAAACTAGATCCAATTTCAAGATAGTCCATACGGGGTGCCACAAGGCTCAATATTGGGCCCTGTTCTATTTCTTATATTTATTAATGATGTTTCATTATCATGTCCCACATCTGATCTCAAAATTCTCTATGCTGATGACACAAATTTTGGCATATTTGGGAAAAGTGATTTTGAACTTGTCAGAAATGCTAATGTAGCCACTCGGGAATTTCATGACTATTGTAATTCATATGGTTTAAAGGTAAATGTTAAAAAATCACAAATAATGTCATTCCTACCTAAAAACAACACAAATAATTTGTTATCTTGTCAGGTTAAATAATGAATCTATTGAGCAGACAAATTTATGTAAGTTCTTAGGAATAATTGTTGATAATAAACTTACTTGGGAAAAACACATTGATTATGTAACAAATAAATTAAGTAAGATCTCTTTCCTAATGCGCCAATTAAAATTTACCGTAAGTTTCAATGTTCTTAAGTTAGCATATTTCGGCCTAGCGGAGTCGATTTTGTCATATGGCCTTATATTTTGGGGCTGTTCAGCTCATATTAACAAAGTCTTCTCTACACAAAAAAATATATTACGATGTATAGCTGGTGTTTCCCCATTAACCAGTTGCAAGCAATTTTTCATTGAGTTTAATATTCTGACGGTCCACTCATATATTTACCTATTAATAATGAATATTAAAAAGCAAGTATCACTTACTACAAATGATCAAATACACAGTTATTCAACTCGAAGCAGCAATGAACTACATCAGCCATTCTCTAGGCTATCAGTTGGACAAAATTCCCATATCTATAGGGGGACTATAAGTTTTAATAAATATACGCGAGCTAGAGGGAATGAGAAAAGTATAGTGAAGTTTGGAAAGGAGCTCTATACATACCTGTCCAGAAAAGCATACTACTCGTATGATGAATTTTTGAAAGATGCTGAGTGACGCGGGTGGTGATTGTTTTGACAAGGCAAATAAATCATTTGTATTTGTAAGATTATTTATTTCTTTGTAAATGCAGTGATTTTTTTTTAAATGTTGAATAAAGGAATATTAATAATTCCCAGTTTAGTTTTTAGGACCAACCTTTAGAACTTGAACTATACCGATAACTAAACATTTTGTCCTTAACACGAATTACATCATCTTCATAATTTTTGTATCTATGCCGCTGGGAAATGATGAAAACGGCGATTTGATTAAATCTCTAAAGTAGATAGGCAATTCACGGAAGATGTTTAAATAACAACTTTATGGGGTGATTTGATCAAATCCCCTTAACTGTTTTAGTGAAAACATGAAATAAACAAGTCAGGCTTCCCACTGCTCTATGTTTTGCTTGTTACTACACCTCTTTACTTCAATGCTTCCCTTCTATTATCTTCATTGAACGATTTAAATTAATACTACTACTTAAAGGGAACCATAAGCAGTGCAGTATTGAAATAAAACAATGTTGTGGAACTAGGTACTCAAACATCTTTGATTTTGAAGAGAACGCTTTACTCCTATGCATTTGTGAAAATATTCCTAACGCAAAATTTTTACCACAAACATCGGGAAACCCACTTACACTATCAGGATCAAAAAATAAGATACAAACATTAAGTAACCCGTGGCCAACGTGGAAAAATGTAAATGGTAGGTCTAGACATCTGGCTAGTCAAGGATCAAATCAAGAAGTTGAAGCTATTTGCTTGGCTAAATGACGACACAAAAATGGGCTATAGTTTGTTACTTTTCTCAATTCCATACGAATTATTTGGCTCAGAACCAAAAATAATATTCCAGTTTAGTCATATTTCAATAAGTTTCTTGAAAAACTTGTTACTGAAATGGGTTCTATCTACTGGCTTACGCAACAAAGAGGTTGTAAATTTAGAGGGATCAACCAGAAAGTGGTTCAGTCTCTTTATTGACACCAAGACAACTTGAGTCATTTAACAACTGTATTTAAACTCCTGCTTCAACGGTTGAAACATATGTCGTATTATTTGCATCAGAACAGGAAATAGCTGTCAACAACAGTAAACCATGGAATCTACTTGAGACCATTTATGTGACTTTTGCAAAAATCCTGTAGTAGTTATGTCATAAGAAGAGAGCGTTAAAGCGAGACAACGGGAAAATGCGGCAAAATACCTGAAAAGATCAGCAGAAAACTGAAACAAGTTTCCTTGAAGAAATTTAAAGACGTATTGATATACATGTAGACACCTGGAGTCCGATTCTTGAAACTATTCGTTCTTAGAGCATACACCTTCTGGGGGTAGCCAGCAATGCACACATGTCTTGCCATCGATAGAAAGAGAGGGCAATAGAGAGAGCAAGAGGTTATTTTACTCGATTGGTAGGTGCAGCCAATCAGCTCATTGGATGCAGTTCCCAATCGAGTGAAATAGCCTCTAACTATTTATGCACTGCAGGCTATCTCTAGGAAGTAGATGCTCTAAGTATTTGACGGCTCTACCAGTCGACGAAGAGCCTATGTCGTGTGAAAACTGACATAAATGAAGTTCAATATGTGGGTTAAACTTCATTTATGGCAAATTTCATACGACTTACGTCGAAAGTCGAGTGATATGCAGTCTTTCGAGAATCGGGGCCCTGGGGCTATCTATGCCGTCTCTGACTGCACGTTTTATTTATGGATAAGACACTGTTTAATTGGCACATTTTTAATATGTATTAAGTAAACTGGGTTGTCAGAAAGTTTATAGGTATTCAGTATTTTCGAGTAAATACTTGAAAGTAACGCTATCCATATGTATTGTTTAAAAACATTCCACTTCACCTTTGATGTTCAATTTTATGGTTTAAGTCTTAGTAGACTATGTAAGAGCTGAAACATTATGAAAATAACTAATTGACTGTCGAAACTCTATTTGGTAGATGGCATTACCACATTCGTACAATAGAAACATATTTTTACAAAACTTAGTTATCATAAAATTTAAGCATGTAATGACATCGTTTAAATGTATTTACTGGAACGTCAAATTAAATATTTAACATTGATAGTTAATGGCAATATCTTGCTAATTTTCCAACAATCAAGGTTTTTATAACAATTATGCCAATATCGAATAATACAATTACTCGGAATATATTGTTATTAATGTAGGTAATAATAATACGCGATTAATTATGTTTATAAAAAAATAACGGAAATGTTGACATAAATAATGAAAGGTTAGTAAAGCAATAAACGTTGAATTAATATACGAGATCTAATGTCATCCTTAAAAAACAATTATAAGTGTAAAGTTGTAATTTTTAAATGTTAGATTACAGATAACAAAAGTATGTCCCATAAATTATACAAGAAAGGAGCCGTTTATATATACCTGATACTTATTCTGTTAAAATTGGTTACTTTGATTTTTTATTTCTATTCTTTTAAGGAATTGTTATTTTCATGTGGGTTTTTTTAGTTTGTTAAATGCGGTAACTGTTGTAGTAAATTATCACTTACTGAAGCGGATTTGCTACAAGTTTAGTATTACAAGGTGAACTTAATTCGTTTTTATTGACGGGGTTTAGGAGAAAGAAAATATCGTTGTGTAATTTCCGAGATAATTTCGCAATCGTTGCTCGGTAACTATTGCCGTTTGTTTAAATCTATTTCTGGGTTGTAGGTATTTCAAAAGAAAATATTGAATTTCAATTCAAGTAACATCTCTCTGTTGCTCACAATAAATTTTATTTTCTGTCTTCCTCAATCATTTTCATTTGCTGTTTCCTTGGTAATTCTGTCATTATTATTTTTTGAGTTGGTTTCTGTTTTAACGAATCTGTGGCTTATGGATTAGTGCCTTGTATGAAATTATAAAGCTGCTTGTTCTTCTTTGTCTAATATATTTACCGGTTCTTTATCAAACTTTTTTTGAAAAACATTAACAAAATAATTTAAATATGATATCAGTTCAGGTGCAGAATAAGAATGTTTCCGTTGGTTGGAAAAAATGTAAAAGAAGATAATAAAAGGTTGATAACATGAGAGACGAAACAATTAAAAATCATACACTCCGATAAACTATCAAGTAGTTTCGAATTTTGTAGAGCCCATGTTTAGTAGCTGAGTGTTTCTTCAAGCTGGCATGCTGAATAGTGAGCATATGAATGAATGTTTTCGAAAGTGTCGTAAGTCGATTATGGAACAGTTTTCGATAAATTAGTAGTCCGATTGAGCAACGTTCAGGACGTAGACCCAGTTTAATTGCTTGGTGGTAACCTACAATTATCAGGACAAAAATGTGTTACTGCTTGACAAAGGGTGTAACTAACTGTGATACTAAGAGAGTATCATTACGAAACCAATCTTTTTAGAGGACAACCATACCAATGCCCACCTCTTTCGAGAGGCAGTTGCGCTATAAGATTGATTTGGTGTTAACAGTATCAGAATTGAGACCATCTTTTGATTTTATATTATGTTAAACGCAAGACAATATATTGTTTCTATTTTGACTGATCGGCCCTTCCCTAACCACGTGCCTCCTACAACACAGACGCTCCGACCACACGATTAACCAGTCCTCCTGTGTACAAATATGTGCACTGCTCACTGGGCAGACCCATCCGCTGTGGAGATGTTTCAACCCCAGATTTGGGGGAACACCCCTGTAAGAGGCATCCAGACCCCGCCATACTATCATCCTTAGACACCCATCCGGTACAGAAAAGAAGTGAAGAGCGAAAACCAGATGAACAATAAAAAAATCAAGGACCTCATCCCTCAACAATCACTTCTCAGTTATATATCATTTCGGGGGAGGGAGCTCTCTGCAATGTGGTCGGCTGGTGTTCCAGTTTACAATGGTGTGTGTTATGTATTGGGAGTACTTGTCTGTTGTGGAGGCGTTTCAGCTACAGACTTGGAGCGTTTGTGGAAAAAGCACTCTGTGGGAGACGGCCGGTGACCTGGGTAGTTTTGCGAAGTTGCCCCTACTGGTTCCATTACAACTTTCGAGTGCTTATGTGTTGCAGGAAAGATGTGGGGCCCCGGTGAGCAGTGAAAATAGAAACAATATATTGTCTTGCGTTCAGTGGATTGTAAAATCTAGAAAATATAGTATCATATCGCTTTAATAGGTTTTAATAACCTTACGAATTCTTTTGTGTGATTTCTATCCCTGAACCTCCTAGATGTTGTTATTCATTTTGGGTTTCACATGATTGGGCATCAATAGTAATCATATTATACTAATCCAGGATTTGATTTTCATCCAGTTTCTTGTCGATAAAAATGTGGAGATTATCTAGAAAAGTGGTATATTTAAGTACGAGGCGAAATAATTATAGGGGGCAAAACTGAGTGGTTTTCTCCAAATCGCTTCCTAACAATTTAGCTGTATATTCCTGAAAGGTGGCACCTAATGTATCATAATTGATTGTTATAATGATCAGCCCAATGACCGGGTCTAAATGCCATTGAGCAGGTGGGGTGGAATTTGCTTCAATGTAGAACTACTCCATAACAGTAACAATGTTCGATACCGGAGGCTCCTGACAAGTCATACTTTGTTTTAATAAAATTGTATACTAGGAAGTTTTACGATACGCTAAGAATACTGCTTTACGCGATATGAAAAGTTGAACAACCAGCAGTAATAACTCTAAACAAATAAATATTTAAAAAATATTTTAATATTCATATTGTATTGGAATTTAAAGTTATTATTATTATTATACATTGTATATATATATTAATTATTATATTTGATTGGCTTTATAAAATGATTAACTTCACTTTATTTATTATTACTATTTAACTACGACTAATTTAACTTAACTTAATCAGCACTTTTGACCCGATTTATATACACCGTGGAGATCTTCGTGAGATATCTCGGGATATTTCTCGTACTAACTTTACTCAAATAGAGGGGGCTCTTGTATAGTGTTGAAAGCATTTGCTGGGCTATTAAATACAGTTTATCTGAGGTTTAAACCTACAGAAGTTACTTTTTCCATTGCTCTTGTAGTTAAGATTCCCTTAATCTATACTATTATAAAATGTGTTTGTGTGTTTGTTTGTTTGTTCGGGCATCAAGTAAGAACTACTGAACTGATTTTGCTGAATCTTTTTTTGTTGCGAAGCTTATAGTTTGACTTAAAATCTGGTAGACATTTTATCTCTTTAAATTGACAGAAACGGTAGGATATAGCGAAAAAACTTCTGCCATGTCGGGTAATACAATTACTCAATTGGTTCCACCGCAGGCACATAATATCATTAGCTTAGCTTTTATTCAAAATTCGGAATGTGCAAATGTAACATGTTTCGATTTAACACAAATCAACTGATATTACAAGCTTAATTTTACAGGGCGTTCTGTACATAGGAAACTTAGAGCGGAGTATAATTACATGGATTTAAAAATCTAAAAACGTTATATTTGGTGTCCTATAAGCAGCTGGATATATGCAATGTGGTGGAAATAAGGGGGAGTGGAATTAGTTATACGGGGTGGTCCAAAAAAGTTATATTAAGTGGGCCATAAACAGTTCCATATACCAAGTGGTTGAAAAAGGGTAGAATATTTATACAGTGAATAAAAAATGTGTTAGGTAAGCAGTTAGGATTTTTGAACTATGTTAGTTATGAAATGGGATGAAGAAATGTTAGAAGCAGTTGTTTATACAGGATGTTTTAAATATAAGATGGAGTGGAACTATAGTTATGAAATGTTGCATATATAGGATGGTTGAAATATGTAGCCGAGTATAATTACAGCTATATAGGTGGGTTAAAAAAAATATATAAAGTAACATTATGATCTACAAGCTGTTCCATTTACCGGATGGTTGAAATATATGGTGGGGAGGATTCTAAGGATACAGTACAAAAATGTTATATTTGGTGGCAAATAAGTAGTTGCATATAAAAGGTTGTTGAAAAATAGGGTGCTGTACAGTTATAATTATACAGGGTGGGTAAAAAAAGCTGGAAAAATTTCGTTATATAGTAGTAGTTATATGGATTTCCTTGAAATATGATGTGCAATAAAATTATATTTATATAGTGTCATTCAAACAAGTAGAAAAAGTTGTAAATGAAGGGTAGTTTAAATGGGGTGTGGAGAGAAATTATACTTTAATAAGTCTTGAAAAAATATGAGGAAAAATTGTGAAATAGCGTAGTTCATAATAAGTTGTAAAGATAGGATACTTGAAATATAGGTGTAAATGTTATGATAATTCTTTGAAAAAATGTTATATTGGTTGGCCAATAAGCAGTAGCGTATACAGGGTAGTTGTAATACATACAAGGTAATTCAAAAACCTGTTGAACAAAATTGTTATATTCGGTATCCAATAAGCAGTTGCAGTTTTGGTGAAATATATTTATAAATTGCAAATACAAGGTGGTTAAAATATGTTTATGTAGGATAGAACATGAGCTGTTGCATATATTCAATATCAGAAACATGGGTCGAAGTAAAATTATAGTTCATGCAGTGTGATTAAAACAATGTTAGAAAAAGCTGCTTATAAGGTGTCGTTGAAATACAAGCTGGAGGCAAATTATACTTTCAAGGGTGGTTCAAAAATGATTACATAGCGTAGTCCATAAGCAGTTGCATATATAAGATAGTGAGTGGACCAGAGTTGTTAAGTTTTTAAACATTTTATATTTGGTGGCCCTTATGCATACACGGTGGTTGAAATATTTTGTACAGTAAAATTATGGTTATACACGGTGGATCAAAAAGAAGTTGTAATGTTTGAGAAATTGGCAGCGGTGTATACAGGATGGTTTTAATATACATGGAAGTAGCGTTAGTTATACAAAGCGGTTAAATAGAATGTTGAATAAAATGTTATATAGGGTGGCTAATAAGCAGTTGCAGTTTGGGTGAGGGTTTAAATAAAAGTTTGGTGTTAGGGTGCAAAACTGTGTTTTTGTCTTTGTGACACACCAAAGGTTCCACAGACATTTATATTAGGATGGATCAAAAACAGTTAAAAAAAATTGTTATGTAGGGTAGATCATAAACAGTTGCATTCTAATATGGAGTATCTGAAATATGGTGAGAAGCAAGATTATAGTTTTTGAGTTTGTTTAACACAATGTTAGAAAAAGCTACATATAAAGGTTGACTAAAATATAGAGTAAAGAAACATTTTACTTTAAAAGGTGGTTCAAAAAATATCAGAAATAATTGTTATACAGCGTAGACCATAAGCAGTTGCATAGCTGAAATATAAGGTAGAGAAGAGTTATAGTCATGTGTTGAAAAAGTTATATTGGGTGACACATAAACAGCAGCATGTGCAGGATGGTTGTAATGTAGGGTGAAGTAGAGTTACAGTTATTCAAGGTGATTTAAAAAATGTCGAATACAATTCTTATGTAGGGTGGCCCATAAGTGGTTGCAGTTTGGATAAAATATATTCGGGATTGGTGGATTTTTAGTTAAGTAGGGGGGTTCAAACCAAGTTTTTTATATAGAATAACCCATATGTTTCATAAGTTATTTCCTTTTGAGGGTGAAACCGCGGGTACCGGCTAGTTTAGTTAAAAATTCATTGGTTTGAAGCTGGAGGGCGATGAGGTGGGGATGAGCCATGGCCTGTACGTCGTTCTTGTCATAGTAACAGTACTTCTGCAGAAAAGTACGATCTTTATCAGCTATATGGTTAGATAAAGTATCTTAAACTAATGACGTACTGAGAAAACTTGGTACAAAATTGCTGGTTATATATTTTATTTTTTTAGTGAAGTTTTACTGCGAACCAATAGTACCATATAATATTTAGTATACGTAGCAACAGTACCTGCAAACCATGGATTAAAGCAAAACTTTAGAGTTAGTGCTTAAGAAAACCGGTTCGTTGTTCACACAAATTATTACCTAAACAAGGAAAACGGTGATAATAAACCCTTGTAAGATCCGAAAAGCAAGACATTGGCACATCTTGAACCACGATGAATTATTTACGTATTGTCATCTTTCTCTTTATTCGGAAAAAACTATGACTCACATTTTAAATACCTTTTTAATCCTTATATTTTCAATTTATCAAAATATGTCTTAATTTCAGATAAACTGGAGTTGATGATTTGCTACCATGGTAATAGTAACACGGGTAAGTAATATACATACAGAATAATTTTATTAATTATAAATATTTAGCCGAAAACTTTTTTAAGCAATGGCAACATTAGATATAGTTTATGTTATTAAAAAAAATAGTTGGTTTAGTTTAACTTCGACAGATACGAGCTGTTGGTAGTAATATAACTTAAGTGATGATACGACGCGACAGTAGAATTACGAATACAAAACTGTCTAGCGTGCAGCGTTGTCTGGTGTTCGTAGCCATATTAGTCTGGCAATGGCCTTTGAATCAGTTACGTTTTTTGTTTTTTTGGTTTTGCCGGAAAAATATAAAACTTTCAGCAGCTGTACATAAAAAAATGTGTGGGAAACTGGCGTTAAAAATTTTCACAATTGAACAAAAATGATCCAAACTTTCCCAACTGTGGATAACGTACCTCCTCACACAGAATACTCTATTTAGAAGTTTCTGGCCAAGTATAACAAACATACCACTATTAGCTCATCCGCTGTTTCGTCTGAACTGGCACCATGTGACTTTTATCAAAGTTAAGTTCGCATTAAAAAAATATGTTCACACCCTAGAACCGATGAATGCAAAAGTGCCATGCTTTATGAGTATTAAACGACTGGGAAAGAAAGGTGTAAATTTCAATCATATAAAATGAATATCGGTTCAAGAGAATCCGCATTTACTTACAGAAAGCCTCACTTAGTATCCGGAGAATTTTTATACAATGATATTATTTTAAGGTATAATCGTTTTTTTGTTTACTCCAGGGAAATTAAATGGTGCAAAATAACCTAATAGGCCGGTAAAACACCATATTACCCGATTTTACATGGTTAGAAAATGAGAGGAAGTTAAAACTTTGATCAGGTGAAACAGTTCCTTAATAAGTATGGCACCTAAGGCCTGCCGACACCAGCTTTCATATAAAATCAACT
This sequence comes from Octodonta nipae, assembly GCA_034190945.1. Lineage (NCBI taxonomy): Eukaryota > Metazoa > Arthropoda > Insecta > Coleoptera > Chrysomelidae > Octodonta > Octodonta nipae. Next base: position 37,527,931 of record CM067218.1, on the reverse strand, counting down.
TGTGACGCTGAATTGAACCTGACATATCAATGAATACCGGCACATGTATGGCAGCTATTTGCCTGGTGAGCACTAAGAGTAGTTTCATTAAAACTTGTAGAGCCTAACAGCGTGTCATGCATTAATATTTACTTGTTCTTGATAACACTCGTAAACTTCAAGTTACGGGTAAAAGTAACTGTTGTACACAAAATATGAATTGCTATGATTATTGTAGTATTTGCAATTAACAGACATGCCAAAATGCCGCAGTATTTCAAATAACCAATGTCTGAAATCAATGTAGAAAATGAATATTATTAAGAAAATGCCCATGGAGTCTTCTGAAAGCAACACCATTCAGATAAAAAGAAATAGAACATAGATATCGATACACAAAATCAAGCAAATATGTAAATAATGCGATTTTATAAAATAAATAGAATTAGAATTTAAATAAATATTAAACTATAAAACAAAATGATGTGTAAATATATGAGTGTTAATGTTTTATTAAAATTATCGGAAGAAAAGCAATTCGAGATGTCAAGGAAAGTACTTTTAATAACTTAAATATAACATTTTTGCTCGCAAATAATTGTTTCTTCCATTTACAGTTCATTTAGATGTGGATCTAACCTTTGTTGATATAACTTTTTAACCGACTTCCAAAAAGGAGGAGGTTATCAATTCGTCGCGTTTTTTTTTTGTATGTATGTTACCTGAATTTTTCTCCTGTGGTGAACCGTTTTGTATGAATATGGTCTTGTTTTATAGAGTATATATCCGGATTGGTGAAACTTCAAATTTGGGAAAAGAATTCTATTGGTAAAGTGAAGAAATTTGTGAATGAACACATGCCTGCATGGAAATCGACCTATATCCCTAACATATTGGTCGATTTTTCGAAAACTCCTTATGGATGTGTATAGTTTTTTAACGTTTAATCTATGAAGGAAGATCCCTAGGTGATCATGAGATGAATGAATACTTTTCTGCGACGTGCAACTTGCAGTTTTGCAGAAAATCTCCGAAAATTCCAAAATTCTTATTAAAAATTTCATCGAAATGACATAACGGACATTCCTCATAAATATTTAATTCCAACGTAATAGTGCAGGAATTTTAGGCACTGGAAGTTTTAATTGCGAATTTGAACATTTTCTATGTACATCTCAAGCATATAGGTATTAAAGCATAGTATTTTCGACTCCTTAAATCAATGAGTACTGGTGCGTTCCCGCAATTTGTTTAGTGTATTGTGTTCAATTTGATTGAATTACTTCATTGATATTTAAACTTCTGCACCTTTTCTAAAACATTCCGTCGCGCTAATGCTAATTGTAAGTGTTTTTTGCGTGTAAAATATAGACAGTATTGACATTCGTGTTTCGGTTCCCTAGCTGTTTGGACGCTTGGGAGATTCGTGTATTGTTCTCCGAACTTTTCGGTCGCTTTGATTCCGTCTGAAGAGACGACGCTTATTGTTGTTTTTTGCGTTACGATTTCGCGAGTTAGTAGCTTCGTTCGTAACGACCGCTAAACCGCTTTCATTTTGTTTCTTTTGTGTTTACAAAAGCGCATCATTTGTTGTTAAACCCGCATTTTTTTGTATGCTCAATCAATGAACATTACGTCGCTATTTTTTGTGTAACGTGTTGTCCAGACGAAGCTCTAAGAAACTGTTCCTGCTGTTACGGGGCTAGCCTCTAAAGAAAGAAGAACCAAGAAAACACCAGAGCTTCGACTTAAAGGTTAGTGATAACTTTTATTTGGTGATTCGTTTATGTGACGGCACGTGTTTATTGATTGTTCCGCTAAAGGTCCTTCATCAATTATATACTTGCATTGAATCAGCATTGAACTAAAACCGCAACATCTAACTCATACATTTTTTTGAATATTCTCTATGGAATATGCCATCGAAGACATTCCAAGTACCAAGCTCGTTTTGTTTGTATACCCGGCAAATACCTATTTAAATGAAAATTTTTCACTTTTGCGAAGACGATGCTTTTGGTTGTCACATTCTCCCGGCCTAATAGAAAATTCAGTGACAACACATGTCAATCTAAACTGCTATTTGTGGGTTTATACACAGGATGTTTTGTTATAGCAAACAAAATCACAAAGTAAAGTGATAGAAGGAGTTTCATTTATATGATGATTGAAATATAAGATAGGCCGTTTAGCTGTATATACAGGATGTATGGCATATAGGGTGGAGTGGACGATTGGTGGTATAAAAATGGTGAAAAAAAAGAAATTAAAGTTATATAGGGTGATTAAAAAACTGTTATATGATATGGACATATACAAATCGTATGCAGGATGGTTGAAATATATGCTGAAGTTAAATTATATTTATACAGTGTGATTAAAAAATTATTTATTTTATAGCACATAAGAAGTTACATAAAGTGTGGAGAGGAATTAATGTTACACAGGGCGATAATATAAAATGTGAAAAATGAAATAATTTATGGGGTAGACCACAAGGAGTTATATACTATGGTTGAAATATAGGACGGATTTGACTCCTTATATATGGGATGGATTCTACTCCGTCCTATAGTTTACAGAAGGCAGCTAACAAATTTATGCTTGCCCATGGGCAGTCGTATGTACAGGATGGTTGGTACATAGGGTGAAGTGGAATTATATATAGTTATACAGAGTTGTCAAAAAAAAGGTTACATGGCGTGGTCCATAAGGCATAAATATATTTTGGGCTTATTAAGTAAACGCGTACTAGTACATTTTATTCGTAAACATTTACGTGTCAATTTAAATGAAAATGTATCATTGTATAATGTTGAAGCTTACGATGTTACCTGGTCCTGTCTATTAAGGTTATACATTCAAAATAAAAAATAAAGAATGAAAACTACCTGAGTTAAAAAAAAACTAAAAATTTGAAAATAAAACATTAAAAAAATATATATATAACCGACTTCCACCTATAACTAAAAAGCTAAAAATAATTATAACAAAATACAACTCTAGCAAATAAATAACACATTCAATGTTGTTAGGTACCTACCCAGTAAGTAAAAGATGTAAACATTAAAAGGTGCTCATTCTGTACAAATTAATTACCTACCAATCTAGTATATTTTTGAAGTCGGTGCCTAGCAACAATCAAGTTTGATGAATTAGTAGATAAGCACGCAACGCAGGATTTTAGATTTTCTTGGCACCGACTTCAAAAATATACTAGATTGGTAGGTAATTAATTTGAACAGAATGGGCACCTTTTAATGTTTACATTTTTTACTTCCCGGGTAGGTACCTAACAACATTGAATGTGTTATTTATTTGCTAGAGTTGTATTTTGTTATAATTATTTTTAGCTTTTTAGTTATAGGTGGAAGTCGGTTATATATTTTTTTAAATGTTTTATAAGGCATTTTATTTGTTACCTTTTAACCGTGAGTTTACTTTTTTAATTTGTTGTGTATTTCTTCATTATGTATTTGAATCAGCCATTCATCGTTTTTATATAAAATCACATCTCAGTTGAGTCTGATTTAATTGTTTCTATTTAACAATTTATTCCGAAGATTTCTTCGTTAATCGATTAGTAATCTGACATAACAATAAACAGATCCATTAAATTGGTGATCAGAAAAGTTGCCTTTCGACTTATATTAAATAAATTATACAGAAACCGCAAGATATTTTTTTCATAAATGATTGAACAAATCTATTCGCTCCATTGATCAAGTGTTTAAACGTTACGTGAAACTGATAATCCGTTTCTGTTCGTTGTTTATTTTCTGATTATATGGAAATATTTGTTTTACTGAATCGATATTTTTAGTATTGTGATGTTTTTAAAAGGTATTTATTTTACTTTATTAGTTGTTTACGTTGTTAATAATTGTTGAATAAATGCTTCCAACCACACTAATTGCAACCATGTTATTCAACAAAAAATTAGAACGGTTTCTGTTGGGTGTGGCTCATGTATGATGGCAGGGAGAAAATTATCTGGTATTTGGAAATTGTAACTAATTGACACAGACAGCATCATTAGAAACTTATAGTCGAGTCAATAAAGGTTTCTATTACTTATTGCTCATATTATCATAGTATCCCTAAATATATTCGTCTGTGACATGTTCATGATATCAGTAATTCCTGTTTTTAAATATGATGTTTTTATCCAGTAATAAGAAATTTTAAATTCTCCGGCTAAAAATTATTAACAATAATAGTCTCTGTTAGGTTTTTTGAATTTTGACAACTCAAACGCTAAGAATAGAATAGTAGTACTTATTGTGAAATGCGGAAAATTATTATAAAATGATTGGAGGGAGTCCTGAAAGCATAGGTACTTGTAATTAATTGGCTTTATGTTACCATTGACAAGGGGATCGGATTGAATCTTTAAAATGTTTAGATTTTTTAAATATAGAGCTTTTTGTTTTCAACTTTGGTGTTATTTCTCAAACAAAGAGAAACTATAAGATACCACAAATCACCTTCAGAAAAATATGTGCCCTCACTTAAAATGTGCAGGAAAAATTAAATGGTATAAAACTATGTGAAAAATAAAAAAATATATTTCGAGTGCAATATGTAATGTATCAAATGAAGGCTCTCGTCATGACAAATTCAAATACATTTTTTTCTAATTTCCAAAAATACTGAGCCTAAAATTTTGAAAAAAAAATACACAATGTGGTTTACGGGAAAACCTAAGCGAAAATCGGAATGTTAATTTTTGCGGCCAAATCAGAAAGTTAAATAAATATTAAGAAATAAGAAATAGCCAAGCGCCAAATGAAAATATTCCTTATAAGAAGTAAAAGTGTATGTTTTTTATAACTTTAAAATCCACTAGTTACCGGCTTATCTTCACAACTACTTAGTTAGTATTTTTGAAAATTTTGGAAGTAAAACTCGGAAGTTGTGATGAAATCATGACGTTTCGGAAGAGTCACATCTGTCCTCATCAAGATATAAAATTTTCTGCAAATTATTTTCCTTATTTATTCAATAAAATATTGCATTATTCTGCCATGAAATTCATAACTATCCTTAAAGCAGTGGTCGTCACATTTTTCTAGTCAGGTGCCAGATAGTACAATGTGAGGTACTACTGCCGACCTCACACTTTATGAATAACCACACACCACCAATTTATTGAGACACTTTTTTCGATAGATTTTGTATGGCAATAGCAACCTGTGAAGTGGTTTACTTGTCAACTATTTATTTATTTCAAAGTAATTAAAAATTAAAATTTACAATTAGCTGAACATTAGACATATCTTCTGGGTTAAAAAGAAAGTTTTTAGAGAAATTGTGTTTTGTTTTATGACAATGGGTGTGAATACATATTGTATATTGATTTTTTTAAATTGTAATTAATTTTATGTGTTTTTCGGGTTACACTTTTGAATTATTTCTTCTATGTTAGTGTCTTTGTGAGTATATGCAATCATCATTGCGTATTCTAAATGGGTGGAAAGGCTACTTAATTTTTTTTCAAGAAGCTTCACAGTGATTTGTCGAAGGAAATATTGTCAATTGAGATTGTAAAGTTTTATGTTACTAGGCAAATTTTTCCAAAATTTAATGTTTTACTGCTTTTTACGATATTCAATGAAATGAATTTTGGGTTGTTTGTCGTATTTTAGTTCAATGAGTTTTGTTAATCAACTGATTGAATTATTTTATATTTTTGTCTTTGAAGTGTAAAAAATTAGACAGTTCCTAATATTTCTCACATCTTTATATTGTTTTCAATTTCTGAAAAATAATTCTTCAAGTAGCATACCATATCTTGATAAATACATTTTCGATTGAATGATGGACGGAAAAGCTTCTTACGAAATATACTTCCCCTCTCTCGTTATCTTCCTATTTTGTTTCGATTCAAGAATTAATTTTAATGTGTTATTTAGTTTTTAATTTAAATTTAACTGCAAAGGAAACATGATGTGTAAGTTAATTTTTAATTAAAATATAAAATTTGTTAAACTGATATTAATTCAAACTTACTTCACGTCTTTAATATTCTGCCAATAAAACAAATTAAAACAAGTGTCTGTTTTAGAACCAACTTGAATAATGGTATCTGGGTCTGGGCGACAAAGAGTCGCTCTGGAATTCGAAAGTTAGCTATATGTAAACTTATTTTTTTCTTGAGATAACTTTTTAAAACCCTCCTCTCAAATACTTGCCAGAATACATATTAATAATTTGATACCTATGAAATATTTCCTACAATTATGGTAATAAGTGTGTAAATTCACAACGTACTCGAACATCATTTCATAATTAATATCTTTGACACACAGAGACAAACTTGCATAGAATCTTTGCGTTAGGTTTGAAAGGTAGTTAGTTTTCCAATTGTCAGAGCACAAAGTGACTTTGTGCCACATAATGCCGCAATTTTCGGACGTTAATAGGAATGTTAAGTTGGTTAAATTGGATGTCAGCAAAAGTCTGAGTATTTATTTTTTGACAATACTTTATACCACAAAACGATATTTTTTTGTTTATGGTCTTAGTCATATGAAATATATGCTCTAAGGTCCGTAATTGAGTTAGAGCTTGTGGAGATAGCCTGCAAATTCACCAAATCGGGACAAGGCCAGAAAGAATGGGCAATAGAGACAGTAACGGGCTATTTCACTCGGTGGGTGGAAGCAGCCAATGAACAATATGCTGAACGTAGTTCATTGGAAGCAACTTCCATCCGAGTAAAACAGCCTCTTGCCCTCTCTCGTTTTAGTCTTACCACGATATTTGTGCATTGCAGTGCTCCAACAGGTACAAGCTCTAAAGTTATTAATGGGCTTTCCACGCTTCCTCTAAAGACCGATATTAAGGAATTATTTGCTCTAAAGACCGATATTAAAGAATTATTTTGCTCTAAACTAAAAATATTTCGAAGTGTTGATGTATAATGTTTACTTTATATGTGAACTTGGTCAGCACACAAATGTACTGGCAACTAGGTAACTAGTGGCTACAGCTGGTAACGTTACCCGTTTTTGTGGTGTTCTGACGTACGTCAAGTCTCTAATTTAAAATATCGCAATAGAAGAATTAGAATGTTTATTAGAACGAAAACCAAATTTTATGCTGGTATTGTATATTAATTTATTAATTGGATATTTGTTTATATACTACAATTTGTTGTTTATCTATAAACGAATAAACTCTCAATATATAACCTTACCCCTGTTTCTTATTCAGGAAACTAAGTCGTATGAGTATTTCAAGGTCAAAGAAGTGTCGGAACAAAGTCGTAAGGTGAAGATATTTTTTAACACTGCAAGAATGGGAATATTCCGAATTTTGAATGAGAGATCTGTTCTACAACTTTCCATTTGTTAAACCAACTGATAGCGGTTCTTAGGACGACATCGCCATTATTAGCTTGTAATTCCTTAAGTGACTCTTTAAATTTTTGATGATTATTTATAATGTTTTTTTTTTCGAAAGTGAACGCATACTTATATGACTTCATATGAAAAATTAATTTTCATAGTAATTGGCTACTAAAACTCGTTGGTATGACGCGGGCCGCAGAAATACGCGTGTCACATTTTTTGTATATTTATGAATTTTAGGGAATACAAAATATTACTAAAATCATCCAAATCGGAACTAGGCTTGACAATTAGCAACTTTTAGCGAATTTAACCTTGATTGACTCGACTATTAACCGACATTAAAAACTCGTGAACCAGTGGAAAACTGCACACGTTATGTTTTCTTCTACTTGAAATTCCTCATCGAGCACACATCAGTGCCAACATCTAACAAACGAATTGCACCGTTTTTATTGAATACCTTCGATTCCTGGTATGCGGCAGCCGCTGCAGGCTGTCATTAACTTCTTGGTGAAGTTGCAATGACCCCATACAGTAGACATAATTTTTATCTATACAGATAGATCACGACGATGTACATTCGAACCATTCATGTGTGATACGTACAATGGCTCGGACAATCGTTCAACGGTACCGCTACTATTCAACTCTTTTTTTTGCTATTGTATATTTATAATTGGGATTGAGGCTATTAGAATTTTTGTCGGTAATATTACGTCGACGAATAGTAATAAAGCTCGTACTGATATTCCTCATCGGATTTTGTTGGGCAACAGATGGTTATTCGAAAGTATTTCGTTAATTGCTAGTAGGTATAATATATTTAGAAAATATTTTTGGCCATGACATTTGGCAAAATTACAGTTGGTATTAAATTGTGAATTGACAGATGAATTAAAGGTAGTAGTATGGTGTTATTGTAGTACTATATTTGAATATTACTGATTAATTGTTAAGATAAACGTAACCCTGATTCAAGCTAGAGTAACGGTACTTGCTGTTATCTTTTCAAGAAATTGGGTCACAAAACAAATATATCTAGGGATGTTTTTATAATGGAAGTCATTTTAATTGATTTAAGTATAAAGTATTAGTAAATGAACAGTAACAATTTATAACATAAATACCGACGAACTATATATTTACATATCTCCGATCAGCGATGTTATATTCTGGAATATCACTTCGAATTCATCATCATCAGTAGCCTATCCTGTTAAATGATGAGGGTAAGTTTCTCTCATAGACCGTTAGTTGGTGACAGATTTTGGACCACTATTTTCTCACTTCTGTGTGTTATTGATGAATATAATAAGGCGAAATTTGCGAGAGAACTGCGTGGCTATCATAGGAAAAACTCGTTTTCCATTTTCCGAATAAAAGATTTTTGCTCCGATTTTCTCGCCTTTGACAACTTGACTAAATCATTTTCATGGAAACGTAACAATATGACACGATTTTCTCACTTTTGCCAGGCGGAGTAATGGAAGCTGATATTGAGAGTATTCCACAAAAAAAGGCATAAAGTTTACAAATGAGCTAGCAAGATTAAGAAAAAAATATATTCTGAAAACTTGAACTTAACCTAGCCTAAACAAGATAATGACATTACAACAGCAGTCATTGCAGATTTAATATTAAAACCACATTCAAAATAAGAAATACACTAAAATCAATACTTTCAAAAACAATACCATATAACACAACTCAACACTCAGAAAATTAAAATCATAAATTCCTTACGGATCTAATAAGTTATGGTCACATTCACGATGATGTGACATGTTTTGGTAAATTATTTAACTTTTTTAAACCTCTTTGTTTTCCTCTCAAAACCCTTTAGACGGGTCGGGGTTGGTCTTGAGCAGTATCTTATTCACTAGGTACCAGTTTGTTGACAAAAACAAAACAAAATAAATTCAAATATTGGTTATAAATTTCATAAGTAGACGTTCCATAAAGACTTGTTTCTTCATTTATGAGAAAAACTGAAATTTCTCCCACAACTATGTCTTTCACTTCAATGAGCGCCTACATCTATTGACACCTGTACTTTAAATTATTCTGAGCATCTAAACACAGAAACATGGTTGAACCCTCCAAAGCCCTTCCAGAACGTCCAAATCAATGTATTTAAACAGCAATACTAAAAGAAGGTTTTCTTTTATATAGTAAACTTAAAATTGTCAATGCCAAAGGCGCTGCCTCGGTATCTTTACCGGAAGTCTTTTTTTAAATAGAGAGTTTTGAAGTGTAGCCGTAAGACATGTATCTATAATGTAATTAACGCCCAATCTCCATTGTCATAAATCCCAGACCCTTAGCATATCGTTCATTTATGAATGAAGGTGACAACCCAAAAGGATTCTCATGACTCTATTCGGTAGAATTTGTAATCTGTGTATATCTTTTCCGTTTACGCCAAAAGCATAGTGTGCACAATATGTGAAATGAGGATATACTCGTATAATGGAATTGTACACTATTGTTCTCGCTTACCTCGAAAGTTTAATCGATATTCTGGGAAAGAATTCTATTTTTTCCGTAACTATTTGCATATATAGACCACATGATGACATAAAGTTAAGTGTTGATCCAGTTGAAACTTTAGGTATTCAATATTATAAACAAACTCATTTTTGTTATCCGTGCAGGTATTTAAACCAATTTGTAAATATTTTTGATTCACCCTTTTTCACATTGACCATAAATTGATAGTTTGAGGCACGTAACGACATCTTAGTATCATCGGCGTATAGGTTAACAAAACAATGTTGTCCATATTCACTGACTTTAATGTAAATAAAATACAGGGGCCTAACACACACCCTCGTCGTACTTGATATCTTACTTCAACTTTCACTAAGCACCACTCCCTTTTCCAGTGATATGTGTATTAAATTTAACAAAGGATACACAACATCGAATTAATCCTTTAATAGTTTTGCTGAAAGCACTTCATCTACAGAAGTTTATTTTTGAAACTGTTCACCACACGTTCTAATTTGTTTAGGGAAAGCTTAAATTATTCAAGACATAGGAAGCAGATCTATCTTCATCTATTGCCTCCAAATTTGAATAACCTGCATTTGATTTCATGTTATGTATTAATTCTTTTATGGTTTACCACGTCTTTTTGCCATCGTTCGTAACTGCTACTTTCAAGAGAAGGACCGGTTCTTCATGCAAGAAGATGGATTGCCTATGGGTCCCCGTTATCGCTAACCATTTTGCGCCTACCATTTCTTGATGTGAAGTGCCAAAGGACTAGGACCGGAATCGAAACAACAGTATACAGGAAGGTACACATACAGGGTTATACTTACACTAGAACTCTAACTATCCATCAACAACGAAAAGTGGCATCATCAAAACATTAGTCCATAGAGCCAAAAATATTTGCAGCACATCAGAGGCGCTCAAAGAAAAAAAAATGAAACTTAGAGAAGACCTTTTGACGAACGGATATCCGGAAACCATCATTAACAAGGCATTTGAACAACTGGAGAAACCACCTAGGCAGGAAGAGGAAACCACGATAGCAACGGTATTACTACCGTACACCAAAGGCTTGTCGTATTGGACACGGATATGGTATCAAAATGGTTTTCAAGAGCAACAACACCTTGAGGAGCATGATCACAAAAACAAACCCGGATAATCCTGCAGTACCAAAAAACTGTATATACAGCATATCATGTCAATGTGGCAATCTTTACATTGGGGACGCTAAGCGACCACTGGACATCAGGGTTAAGGAGCACCGCATAGCTACTGGGACCAGGCATGGGTAATTCACAAGAAAGAGCACTTGTATAAAAGAAAATTCATGGAGACGGCATACATAATATCTAATGAGAATATGATTAGCGAGCCCAGCGTCCAAATTAAAAACGTTTGGAGTCGTCTTCTTGAGCCACTGCAGCTACGCATCGCCGACAACCAATCGCCAGGTCCGACTTCGCTGAATGGACAGGGCAGGGGATTAAGCGATTCAATAAGCATGATCTGTTAAGGCTATAAATACGACGGGTAATCTGAATTTCCCGTCATTAACCTGATGATGATAGCAAATCCAAAGATATTGAAACGTTGTGAGATCAATCATTTCACGATGAAAGTCCAAGGAAACTTAGAGGAACTATTTACATTGTCTACCAGCTTCAGACTAACATGTACTCATATGTTATTAATTTTTTAGAATTTTCGCTACAGTGCACAATTTTCTGTTTTTCTCAAATAAATTTGAAAGTAACAAACTTAAATACTCACCCTAAGGTTTTAGTTCTTGAATATTGTGAAGAAGTGTTTTAAGAACCATACATAAAAAATATAGTGGGTTAATTATATATAGCCTACGCAATAATAAGTGTTCAGCTGAATTGCGTTTCGTGACTTTAGCTATAAGAACTGAATAGTTCATCCCAATAATCATTAGAAACAAAACAAAAAAATACTCGCAACCACTAGACGTAGTTTTAAACCACATTTTGTTGTTAGGTGTTGATTATTTGATAATTCAAATTGTCCTTGTCAGAAATTAACCCCTAGTTATTTATTGTTATATCTACACATACTGTAAGGATTCAAAATTTAGAACCACTTCTTAGTCAAGAAAAAAATCATTACTTTGCAAGTATCTTTATGTGCACTTAAATCAGGCAAAACAGTATTGCTTAATTTATCATCATTAGTTATTTATAAAGATGGTTTTTTAAACAGTTCAGTCTTTTCTAGTTTAAAAAAATGGATCTAAAACAAAAAATATGCTTTTTAACGTTGAAAATGTGGAAAAATATATCATTATGCGACAAAATAATACTCCGGTCAATATAAAATTGAAAAAAATAAATTAGGGAGAAAATGACCAAACCAACTACTATATCGCCAAATATTATGACTAATTAAGCAAACATAAATAAGAAAGTTAAATTAAGAGTGCATCTATATATGAAATAATTAGTGTGAAAAGAGAAGTTAATTCTGAATCATAAATTTATTGTACAGCAAAACGTATTGTGCTGTGGTTAATATTGTGGAAACTAACTTTAGCTTTGGCCATTCAAAATTATTGAAATACATAAAAAATATTTGAGCTTCGTTACAAAATATTTCCAGGATTGGTTTTGCTCTCATTTATTATTTTTTGGAACACTAGAGATTAAATAGTTTAAATAATAAAGAACAATTTATATGCTAAGCTATTATTTTAACCAGGTCAGTAACGATGCACACAGATTCAGCATCAGTGATGAAACTGATATTACTAAATGCATTGTTTTTAGTAGAACTATGTTACGAAACAATACAACTTCCTTTTTGTGAAGATCTAATTTAATGAGACTGCACATTTCTAATAGACAAAGTGATATTACAGAAATAATTAAACAAATTCTAGAAGTCATTCATAATTAACAGTTTGTCTGTTTCATTACATTTATAGTTTTGCTTGGCTTGATGAATTTTCGCGATCCACAATTAACAATAATAACTTTATTTTTGGAAAAAGTCTGAATTTAAAATAAACAATGATGCTATCTATTGTTAGCTTTAAAACTCGAACTGCTTTGGTTTTTATAGTAAAGAATTTTTCGAAAACGCAAACTCCGGAATTCAGATTTTGAATTTTTGGCGAGTGAAAGCATATTAAAAAGTGACCACCATAGTTAAAATTATTTGTGAAAAAAAGCTGTGAAACGGTCGAAGTATGAAACAATATCGTTTGGCCATTCAGCATGATTAACGGACCTTTATATTCACAACAAAATTTCATGCTTTATTCAGATTTGGCAATCTTGCAATTTTCAGTTTTCTTAATCCAGAAATTGATTGTTTCTCTCGTAATCCAATGAACCAGCTCAGGTTATGATTAACTCCTATAAAAGCTTTCTCTTTAAGAGTTTGAATAACATTACCTACCTAAGAGTTTAAAGATTTAACACAAATGAAGTTCATATCGGACGTGAAAGGAAACTCATGACAATGGTCCAAATGCATGAAACATCATACCTAGGACACTTATTGCGGAATGAAAAGTTGCTGCATACTATTATGCAAGGAAGCGTCGACGGGAACAAAGGAGTTGGAAGAATGAAGAAGTCGTGGCTGCGGAATGTCCGGGATTAGACCAACATGAATGTGGAACAGCTGACTCATGTATCAAGAAGCTTTTAAATGTGTGGTCGCCAAACTTCGTTAAATTGCGGCATGAAAAGAACAAGAAAAGAATTTGACTTTAAACAATTTCTGTTAAGAAATTTTCTCTACAGTTAGGGCTGTCATTTGTCCGAATTTTCCCAGATTTGTCCTAATTTGGAGGGCGCCCGAGGATCGTCCAGGTGTGTATGAAACTTGTTTACTAAAACTAACGTAACTAGATGACTTACCGTGTTTTGATTACGTCATAATAAATGTAAATATAGTTAAAAAAAACAAAAATTGAAATTTACTTGATATGCCCAGACCATTTGGAATTTTTGTTTATACTTAGATGTCAAAAAGCAGAACGTTCCTAGTTATGTTTCTTATCAGATTATAGACAAATTTATATCATTATTTAGTAATAATTCGTTACTAAATCTTAAAAAGACAATAAGGTATTTACATGAACTATAGAAGAAAATGTAAACGATGCTTTTATTTTTGTTCTAAAAAAACTTCAAAGCTTGCTGGCAAAAAATTGTATTCCACCTTAATGTCCGGCTATTTATGGTCTTCCTATATATAGTCCATAGTAAAAAAGTTTAGCGGAAAAACTGAAGACCATTTTCAACTTTTATGTGTTTATAATTAATTATCCGCAACTTCCGGACACGACGCACACAGTTACTCCCATTTTAAACAGTTTCTAGAATCAATTTCTGTTAAAACAAGTCTAGTTCATTTTGCAGGAAATTTGGTTATTTCGTTCCGACTTAATTGTTGCATGTGTCATATGCAAACGCACTAAATAAACATAAAAGCTAAGTTAACAAAATAAAACAAATACTTTACTATGCTTTTACAAACGAGTGCATAATATTCAGATCAATATTGTAACTTTCTCCGTCACCAGATGAAATTCTTGAAACGGGAAACGAGAAAAATCATCGCGCTTATAAATCTATAATAATTACAATTTAAAGTCTTGAATAGTTATCGAGGAGATTAATTCTTTTATACGGGTTGTTTCATCTAATAATGCTGGTAATTCTATTAGCGATACGGTCGTTCTGTTATAATTTCTATGACAGCAATTTATTTGTAATTGATGATATTTGCTCACGGATGAATTAATGAGGGATATTTTCACTTTATTATGAAAAAGACTGAATATTTTATCTCGAAGGTATTCTTTTTCATTTTTGAAGACATGTTGTGGCTGCTTTTTCCTACCGATATTAAATTAGTTTTAAACTGAGTTTGTCTAATTCCACACAAAGGAGCATTTGGTGTTAATTTTTATTCTAAAGAGTTGTCTCTTATATTCTATAATGTGAATCTATATATCTATACCTATCTCTATATTAATATATAAAGAGGTGAAATTTGTTTGTTTGTAGGGGGTAATCTCTGAAAGTAATGAACAGATTTTAAAAATTCGTCACTAATAGAAAGCTACAACACTATCTGCGAGTAACATAGCCTATATTTTATTTTCATAAAATGTTTGATTACGTGATGAGAGGCAGTGAGGTTGTCTTTTGCTTTTAATTAAATTTAGTATCTTGGGGAATTGGGGTATATATCTAATCTTCTCCTCAAATAAATATAAACGCGTTTAATCATTTTGTAAATATTCCATTATCTTATAGGGGCAGGTGGGGAATTATTTTTTGAAAAAGTTACTATTTTTCTGGCTCCAAAGTAATGTGAATATTTAAATATTGAATGAGGGGATTGGAGGTCACTGTACTATTATTTTTCAAAAATTCAATATTTCGCACATGAAAGTAATACTAGTGTGAATCTTTATATGTATTATTTTAATATAAATAGAAACGAGTTTAATCAGTTTGCGAAAATTCAGTTATGCAATAGAAGCAGGAGAATTTTTTAAGAAACACTCATTACTTCTGGGGAATTGAAAATAATATATGTATAAAAAATATAGCATTAATTTATTAATTTAATAGAGACCTGATGTGACATTTCTAGAAAAATTCAATAATTTTTAATAAAAGAGTTTTCTCTCCTCAGATTTTTCCTGCAACAGATAAGTATTTGAAATTATAAATAGGGAACAAAGTATATTAAGCAACTTCCGAAAAATTGCCCCGAATACTGACTCTCTGTACAGAATTTCTTCTTACAGATATTCTGATAGAAAAAGATGTCTACAATGTGATCAACCAGTATTCCCGTATATAAATATGCTTTGTATATTGTGTGATACTTATCTGTATTTGGAGAATTTTCAACTCTAAATCACTCGTTATTAATCGCTGTGAAGGTTTTCTTAAATTCTAATGTGAAAATTGGTGAAAAATGTCTAAAAAATGTATAAAATGTCAGAAATGTCCAAAATGGCTATGATAGAACATGAAAAAACCTACAATGAATAACGAGAAAAGCGCATAAACAAATGAAAAGTATATACGTCTAGCTCTTCAAAAGAAATCCCTAAAAAATATATTTTTAACACATATAAATTTCATGATGGACGATGTTAAGAGTGATTGAACGCAGAAATCTTAATAGGTAGGCGATGTGAAAATACAAATGAAAAAATGTTCAAGGAAATCCGTCAAATAAAAACTATTGATCCTACGTTCAAAATCTTTTATAGGTCACTTCCTAGAAATGGTACGCTTTTCAACTGTGACTTAAATTTATTCTCTACCCGAATTTATTAGAAAAAAATGGTAAACAACATAAGTTTAAGTGATAAATTCCAAATGGCTTGAAAACTATTGGTTCTATAAAAAGGGTCATTCAAAAGGTCCATCTACAGTCCAAAGTGCAATAACATATGCTATTCTATTTAACGTTCAGAAATACATATTCAACTAGCAATTTTTATTGATGATTAAATAAAATTAAAAAAATTTATCTGTTAAAAAATAGCAAACAGAATCCTGAAGCAGGGATTTCTGAATAACTATTGTGCCAGTTGTTAAAAATTGCGAACTTGTAATCTGTATATTATAGATATCTACAACAACCATAATTTTCCAAATTCTCTTATTTGTGAGTTCAGTGATTATAATCGAATTAACAGAAAATATAATCATATGACCATATGCTATTTTTCAGCCAGTATGAGCACTTTCTATAAACGGGGAATAAACAATTTTAAAATTACATTTTCTATATTATAGATATATATGTTTTAATTGAGTGATATAAACGAAAAGCAAAACTGAATGCTCGCACTTTGATCGCAATATACCACTAATCCCTTGATCGTCCTTCTTACACCAAAAACGATTTCCGTTTTATCAAAACCATCAATATAAATTAAGGTTTTTTCTAAAGTGTAATTCGAGTCGCCTATAATGATTAATCTAATTCTTTGGGCTCGTATGAGATGATTGTAATTATCCCGGAAGTTTCGACGTCTCTGTTTCGCGTTGCGCCCTTTCACAGAAGATTTGAATGAATGGATTTGGCCTGGTGTGGCTTTGTGAGAAACAATGATGAAAAAGTAGACGAACCGTGAATTCTGCTTCCTGCATACTGACTTTTATGTTATACCTTTAATATGCTGTATGAAATTATGTTTTTATTTTGTTATGCGATAGATTTAAATATTCATTTTTAGGTTAATTGGTTCTCCAAATGGAATATTTCAACTATTATATTCATCATTAAATTAGAAACATAATTTTTATTGTAGGTACATTTATTTTTACCTACCTTCACGTTATATCTTACTTATTAATTTCCGCCAACTCGCATTATACATAAGTTCTTAATAATACCTATAAAATCTGTCAAATTAAGAAAAACTATACAAAATGTTAGGTTAATCAAGCATAGAGTGCATTCCACGATGATATACACGTAAAAATTAATATATAAACTAGTGAGTAAGTATTTTTTATGTTCGCTGAGATTGATATAGAACCTCTCAAAACATTGCGATACCTTGAGCATTGATTCACCAACCAGGCAAAATTCAGTTGAGGTGCATAATTTGTACTACAATGACCTCCTTTTTCTTGCCTAGTGAATTTAGAAGGTAGCTAATCTACCTGTACAGAGTGGTGGTCATAATAGATCTGCCACAAAAGAAACGCATGTTACCTAGTAACTTTAGTTGTTTCTGAATGATAATGGTGGCATCTCTGTTTTTTATTTTTTTCTCAGTTCTTTGGGAATAACACCACATAAACTTGAAAGTCTGTATATTTCAAAAGTCCAAATGTCAAATTGTTATTACGATATTTGTCATTGCGAATCCCTTTAATTTCTTGTTCATTTAGTGTTGATACCATTGAAAACGGGGTCTAATTTATACCTTGAACGTTTGGCTTTTGAAATATACAGACTTTCAAGTTTGTGTGGTGTTATTCCCAAAGATCTTAGAAAAAAAATAGTAACTTTAGTATTTTTAACGCTAATGTCAACTATGTTAGGACTATAAGCATTTAGGTAGCAAAGACTGAACACATATTGGTATATTTGTCTCCAGATTTATGGATGTATCTTATGTAAAACAATTTCCTTGAACTGGGAAAATTACTAGTTTCTAGCGGTGTGTTAAACATATGTGTGACAGGCTCATAAAGACCCTAAGCATAATTTTTTTAAAATACACTCAATCAATCTTATCTGGAATCACCTAGGAATTACATAAAAACAGTATTTTACTAATAATAAATGATCTTAAAACAAAAAGCAGTTTATCCAAACCAGATTTGTTAAAAAAATATATTGAAAATAAATACAAATAATTTAATATTACACACATAAAATGTTAATATTACTAAAAATTAAAATTAACTAAATAAAAAAATCTCTGACTACAGGTTGTAGTACTAATTCCATACGCCTTGGACCTGTCACAGTTTGTCTAATGGGAATCATCTCAGTTTTCTCATCACTTATGATACCACCCCAAAACATTACAGTCTCACCTTTGTGTTTAGGGACTGATTGAACTGTCTAGTTTGTCTCCCACGATCTCTTCGCACACGAATTCGCCGGTCATCTGATTGTAGGCTGATTCTGGTCTCGTCCGAAAAAAGTATATTTCGCCCATCTTCAATTGTCCAGTTTTGATGCATCACACCAATTAGGCCGGATAATTTTATTTTGTGGACATACATGTGGAACCCTTAACTGTCTTCTATTGAACAATTCTCGACTGCTAAGTCCCTTCCTGATGGGTTCCATTGAAACTGTAACACCGGTAGCTTGCAAAAGTTGCCTTGGTAGCTCTGGATGGGATATTGTGAGATTCTTCGTGCTGTTTTACGTAACAAGCTGTCCTGGTGTCTATTTTTAGAGTACGCAGTTCCAGAAATCTTTTATACGTTTTTCATTCAACCACTTGTGCAACTCCTACCGTTTGTGCAGTTTCCCTTTGCGTCATACCCTGTTTCAATAGAGCAATAATTATTCCTCTTTGGACTGCTGATAACCTCACAAACGGCATTTTAGATTTTCGAAATTAATATTTAATTAGCATTGACACGCAACGAATACTGCCACTGAAGGAACAACTCTTTGCACACACGTTTTTTTAACAAATGTGTTCGCTTTTTAATATGTTTACTTTTTTTTTCTTTTATAATTTGTGGATGAGTTTGGTTGTGTGACACATTTGGTATTCTATCATTTATAACTCTCTCTATAAACATTTGGCAGAGATAATAGACGAAAACCTCATCAACTCGACTTCAAACCCAGAGATGTGTTCGTACTGGATTTCTAATCTCATTGGGTTCTGTAACCAACTCGGGTTGACGATCAAGTGTTATTTTTTAATAATGCATCATTACAATTTTTGGTGTTATTTTTATTTATCTTTCTTCTTCCTTCTATCTGCTTAATTGTCGATGTCCAGCTAAGGTAAAATATCTCATTTATTACCGTTTTTGTATGTTGGAATTCATTATTTTGTTTTAATCTTCTCTTATTTTTTTATATGAAAGATTACGTCATTGTAATAACGTCAAAAATTCATTTACTTATTTTTTGTGCAAACAATGAGTTATAAATTGCCCAATTAAAACGTAGAACAATATGTATTAGGTGTTCAACAATTATAGTTCTAAAATATAGGTACGTAAAAACATTATCAGTTACACAACGCTCATAAACATTTTTATAACTATGAGTAAACAGGGTTTAATAAATTCAGAGTTTAAACTATCAAAAATTGAAGAAAACTGTAATCTTATTATCAATAAAAATTACAATAAATATGCAAGTGGTGAATTTACTTCCACATAGATTAATTCCTAATTTATGAATTCGTTTCAATTTTGATGTTTACAAAATAGTATATTTCTGACTTTATGTAATAGTCGGACCATGTGATTGCTAAATTCAATGTGTTTTTGTTCAATTCCCTATGTATTCCATTTTTTAAACATTTAGGCTCAACAGTTACTGAATTGAGGGAGAGATAGACGAGTTTTGAATATTTTCCGTACCACCCTTGAGATTTGTTATAATGTATGTTATTTTTTTTCTAATTTTCGAGTTTCAGATAAGCAGGGAATGGGTGGATTTTCTTATATTTTGCATAATATCTTTTAAACTAAGTGTTTTAAATTTATTATTTCTTACAACAAGCCACTTTATTTGATTTGCTAATGGTGCACTTTATTTTTATAAAGATATTGATTTACTTTTTTAATTTATTCTCCAAAGTTGTTCTATGTTCTATTCATTTTACAAATAAACTTTCAGTTAAGCCCCATCTAATCTTTTGTCTGAGGTTTAGGCTCACTATTTTGAGAGATAAAGGGGAGAATGGGTCAAAATTTAAATTAAAATTATTTTAAAAATACAACTAAATTGTATTTATTAGTTTTTTGTATAACGATGCTTTCCATTTGTTACATTACGGATGCACTTTAAAAAATAATGTTTTATTTCCATTTAAGTTTATAAATTAATGTTAGAATTTGGATTTAACTTTTCTTGTAAATTTTGAGTGAATATTCTCAATTTTTTCCAAAGTTGGGGATCAGTAGTTCGTATATATAATAGCGGATGCGTCGAAAATTATATATTAAAAAAATAACAAATTACTAAAAATACAAAAAAATGCTTTTGAAAAACTCTATTTTTATTTTTCATTTATTCTGTAATTTGGACCTCTAAATTAATATTATGGTGTTCTTCTTATTTATCATTTAAAGTTCATGTGAGACCATCAAATTCTATTTTTTCAAAATTTTGGGTCCAATAGTTCGGAGATAAAGGGGGGAAATAGGTCCATTTTTTATTTTTGTAAACAAATTACTTGAAAAATATGAATATTCGTATTCTTCATAATGAGTCCTTTCAATTGATATATTACGTGACGCGTTTGGAAAAAGTTTTTTATTTTCCATTTATTTCTATAATTTGCCCTCCAAAATTAATATTAAGGTTTTCTTTTTAATTTGTCTCTAAAGTTCAAGTAGAGTCCTTCCTATATCTCATTTTTTTCAAAAATTTTCTTCTTATACTGTCGGAAATAAAGGAGGGACGGAATGGATAAATGTTTGTATAGTTTTGTTCATATCTTTTAAACTACTTATTTTAAAATTGTGAAAAAAAATATTTGAATTCGTGTGATATATTACATAATGCGTTTGAAATATATATATAATTTTTCATTTAATTCAAATATTAGGGATTTCTCTTTATTTTTACCGAAAACTTTAGACAACTTCCTATATTCCCTATTGTTTCAAAATTTTTGGCTCAATAAATCCAGAGATAAGGGGGAAATGGTCGATTTTTGTAAAATTTTCCTCCTCTAAAACCATTTACGACATTTACTCTTCATCGGCTCACCAAACTCGACACGGATAAATATTTAGGATATTTACTCCTCATCGGCTCAATAAACTCTACACGTATACCACATTTTCTTTCGTTTAGTAGTTTCGGCCAAAATTGGCCGTAATGTGACAGGCGTACAGATCACGAATGTTTTATAAGAGTTTCACATGGACGATGGACGGGCACAAGAACTATAAGAGTGTATGTGTACGAAACCCTAAAAATGTTAATTTTTGTGGTCCTTCGTTTATTCAATCTTATTTTCCAAAATTTGCACATATATTGCTAAATTGATTAAATTTCACATGAAGCAACTTTTTTTTCAAAACACAAGAATGTCATTATATCAACCTAATTTCTTCTAGTACTCAACTTCCTCGGCCTTTCTCATTTTCGGGTCTCTTAACTTATCTTCAACATTCTATTTATATTTTTTCCATAAAGTGTTTTGTTTAAATTCGCGCCGACGCGGCCACTGTTTTATAACTTCCGTTGCAAACCAATTGCACTTGGAACTACGTTTGTTCGTAGATGTTCGTTGTCAATAATTTCAATTATTTGAAAAATTTCCGCTTATCGAGAATTAGGTCAGCTTACTGTCGAGATCGCTGATTCGTTGAGACTTTAAACCGTTGGAATTAAAGGCATCGGGAGTCTGCGAACAAACCTAGTTCCAAGTGCAACTGGTTTGCAACCGAAGTTGTAAAATAGGTGCCCCATCTGCGCTGGACCATAGAGTTTATTAGAGATATCTATTAATCGTTTAATTTAATTTTATGTAATTTCCTAATTGTGTTTCAGGGCGACTACATATGGATCGAGCCTGACTCCACCAATGAATTCGATGTCCCGATCGGCGCTCAGGTCACGTCGACCGAGGGCCGTAGAATTCGAATTCGCGATGACGATGGCAACGAGGAATGGCTGGGACCCGAGAAGAGGATCAAAGCCATGCACGCGACATCTGTGCATGGAGTGGAAGACATGATCGGCTTGGGGGATTTACATGAAGCTGGAATACTCAGGAATCTTCTTATCAGATACAACGAGAACTTGATATACGTAAGTTAACTTTTGAAAATTAATTTAAAAAAATACTGAAACGTGTATTTTTTTGTATTACAGACCTATACTGGCTCAATTTTAGTAGCGGTTAATCCATACCAAATCCTGCCTATTTACACTGCCGATCAAATAAAAATGTACAAGGAACGGAAAATAGGAGAACTACCACCACACATATTTGCCATTGGTGACAATTCCTACGGACATATGAGAAGGTATAATATTTGAGTACTTGTGTGGGATACTTTTGGCGTTTCTTTAATTTGCCTTCCACAATTGCAGACATAGTATATTTTAAAAAATCACAATTTCTTGCAAGCCTTTACCAGGACTTGTTCTCAAAAGATATAACTATTAAAAAATTGCAATTTTTAAACTAAAATATTTTTAAGGAATTATTATTAGTGTTGTACATTGCATGTACATAAGGTAAGAACGCCAATAGTTTATAGTATAAGTTAACAATATCAGTAAGAAATACTTAATTGCTGAAATATTTTAATAAGAACAGTTATAAAAGCGAGTAAGTAAAAAAATGCGTTATGTAGATTTAGAATTTCTAGAACAATTGAAAAATGTAATAGCAATGTACTAAATTTAACAGCGTTTTTTCTTCATAATTCTATAGTACCCCAGAGTTGACACACTTTATTATTTTTTAATTTATTTGCTACAAAAATTAATGGTAATTTAGGCTGATATTGTTTCATAAAGAGAGGTTACCTTTTATATTATTTTGCTGGAGCTAATTAATTTTTTAATTAATAATAATACTAAGTATGGACGGAGTTCGCTCTTATTACACAACATGTGAGACTGTGTGAGAGAGTAGGCGCAATTTACATGTTCGAAAATAAATAAGGATGCCAAACGGTATTCTCCTGACGACCCGCAGAAGCGCCGGCTATTTCATTGCAATTGTATAGGCATCATGGTTTTTGTGCAATATTCCCGATTTTGGTTAGCTATCCTGTTTATATCAGCAGTGAAATAAAAAATAATGTAAAATACATAGACTTATAATATTTTCTTTCATTTTTACGTTTATTCAGATATATAGTTAATCAATGTCTTAAGGTAATACATATTTTAAGAAATACATACCTAAGTTTTGGAATTTTTTGTTGTGATTCAAGAATACGTTATTTGCGACATTATTCACTGAAATCTTTATGATTTGTTTGTCATTTGCAGGAAGGATTTATTTTTATTGCAATAATTATTTTACAGTTGAAATTTTATTGACACACTATTTCGTACTTACATTAAATACAAAAATACAAACACATATTATAAAATGTGATCAAATTTAATTTTATGTGATATAAAAAGTTAAAACTCTGTATAATTTATAGAATTCCTGTTGATTCTCATTTATTTATGTGACTAAGAAAATAGGTTGTTCAACAATTAATCTTCTTTGGATTTACGATTTTCGAATATGAAATGTAGATTATTTTTCTGTCATGTTCTAAATAAAATTCATCATAGGCTTGTTGATTTCAAGCATCGTCTTCCCACCACGTCTTTCGTTACTATTTTTTCTTTCAATTGATCACAGACAGCTACTTTTGCTAATCTCATTTTAATTTTTCTTACAGTCTGAGTAGCTGATTAGGCCGTACAATTGCTTTTTTAAATAGCGATGCACTTCTTTGGAAGTGCTTGAAATAGGGATACTCATCTATTTAAGCAGATTTTATATTTATGAAGGTTCATTTTCTTTTCGTTCAGTAGATGACATATGTGTTCTTTATTTATTTATTCTTTATCTAGTAGAATTACTTTACGACCAAATAATTTGTCGATTATGCTGTTTTACACCATCATTGTCAATATTCTATTTGCTTGCAAACTTTTTTTACATCTACTTTTAACGTACCGAAAACCGCCACATAGTTTGTTGAAGAATATGGATTGAATTTGTGCACTTTACTTATAGTAGTAGTATAGTATAGATTTTCTTCAACTGGTAAGCTCATCTTGTACAAGGTAGCCTTTTAATGACAAATATTATATGTAATAGTATTAATGGAAGAAATTGACAGTTATCATTAAAATGTATGCCTGTTGCTTCTAATTGTTATTTTTTTTTAAATACTTAAATGTTTCTCTTTACCATAAATCATGAGTATTCTTCGAAACTACCTTCCAAAATCTCTCAATATTTGATTGTTGAAAAAGATAAATTCATATTCATGCTAAGTTCATTCATAGTTATAGGCAACCAAAAGCGATTAAATTATACTGGTGTAGAATTGCTCCAAACGTTTTAATTCAAAAACATTTCAATATTCTTGTATTACATTCTTCAATGACTTCTTAATGTATATTCATGCTATATTATCGTCATTTGTTCATATACTTAGACTCTTAGGCATTCGATTTATTACGCTACTAAAGAATTTTGTGTTTTATTCTTCAGTTTTTAAAGGTTTTTACTATACCTAGCTGATTTTAGAGTTTCCTTGTTGTGCACACACTGTTTATTTTAAACCCTGTTTCATAAGCATTTCAATGTTTTTGACAAACCCTGTATGTATGGGATAGTTGTAAATGATTGGATGTTTATATAAAAACAATTCTAAAAATGATAAAATTAAACTAAATTCTTTGTTTTCTAGAACTCCATTCAAAATTTTGTACCGTTTTTTTAAACATGTATAAACAATGGAAAATGAACAAACAAAAGAACAAAAAAACTTACGGTAAAATTATACAAAAATAATTTGATTTAAAACTCTATTGATGTTTCTGGTGTACGAATGGTACGGCCACTAACTGAAGAATTGTGTTGATATACTGTTTGAACTAAAACTTACATAACCGATTTACTTCCATAGTACGTTTTAACAATTATTATCACATTCTTGAATCATGGAAACAGTTTTGTAAAAAATTAAATGCTCTGTATAAAAGATCTCATTCATATATATCAAGATATTCTCAATAGACTGGTCGTTTATTTTTCAGGGAAAATTACTATTTCAGGTCTGAAGATGTTGATTGTACAGAATTGATGAGTCTATTATCGAGAGTAATAAATGTGAACTTTAGAAAAAAAAATGAATGATACCTTTTTTGTTTCCTACACAACTGTTTTCATGATTTTTTCTCAAAATCCAATGCTGTAAGAAATATTTACATAAAACTGCGATTTTACCCAAAAATCAGCTCGACTTGAATAAAAAAAATTAGTGTTTTCTTATCAAAAGGAAAAGGAAAATGGCGGTAAATTAAAATCAGACAGTTAATCACAATGTCATACATTAATTCATATATAACAAAGAATTGTAAATGTAATTTTAATACATTCCTTACATTACAGATACGGTCAAGATCAATGCATAGTAATCTCAGGCGAATCGGGCGCAGGCAAAACCGAAAGCACGAAACTTATCTTACAATATCTGGCAGCCATTAGCGGTAAACATTCCTGGATAGAACAACAGATTCTAGAAGCCAATCCCATTCTCGAAGCCTTTGGTAATGCAAAGACTGTACGCAACGACAATAGTTCGAGATTCGGAAAGTATATCGACATTCATTTTAACCATAACGGAGTCATCGAAGGTGCCAAAATCGAACAATATTTACTTGAAAAAAGCAGAATCGTTTCTCAAAATCCGGACGAAAGGAATTATCACATTTTCTACTGCCTATTGGCCGGTTTAGGGAAGGAGGATAAGAAGAAACTCGAATTGGGTGATGCTAGTCAATATAAATACCTAACTGGGGTAAGAAGTTTGCCATTTGTACATTTTCTGTACTTACTGTCGTTATCGTTAGCATTCATTTGAACATACTTTTAGGGCGGTTGCATAACTTGTGAGGGCCGTGCAGATGCAGCTGAATTCGCTGATATTCGTAGCGCTATGAAAGTTCTACTGTTTTCCGACCAAGAGATCTGGGAAATCATGAAACTACTAGCTGCCCTTCTACATATAGGAAACATCAAATACAAGGCAACGATCGTCGACAACTTAGATGCGACTGAGATACCCGACCACACGAATGTCAACAGGTAAGCAAAAGGATTCTTTCTATCTGCGCCAGATTATAAACCGTAATTGTTCCTACTTTTGTATTCATTGCTTTTTCAGGGTAGCCAATCTTCTCGGTGTTCCTCCTCAACTTCTTGTAGACGCTCTTACCATGAAAACCCTATTTGCTCACGGTGAAACCGTAGTGTCTACTTTGTCCAGAGAACAAAGCGTCGACGTTCGTGATGCCTTTGTTAAAGGAATTTACGGTCGTATGTTCGTGTTAATTGTTAAGAAAATCAACAAAGCCATTTATAAACCGAAAGAACGTCAACGTAGCTCTATCGGTGTACTAGATATTTTCGGTTTCGAGAATTTTGATCACAATAGCTTCGAACAGTTCTGTATTAATTTTGCCAACGAGAATTTGCAGCAGTTTTTTGTGAGACACATTTTCAAATTGGAACAGGAAGAGTACAACATGGAGGGCATCAATTGGCAGCACATTGAATTCGTAGACAATCAAGACGCATTGGATCTGATAGCTATAAAACAATTGAATATCATGGCTTTAATCGACGAGGAGAGCAAGTTTCCAAAAGGTATATCAAAAAATATATTATACTAGCTGATACTCGCGATTTCACCCCCGTATGGCAAAGAAATAGCTTATGAAACATATAACAATGTATTTATATAACACATTTTTCTAACTTTGTTAAACCTACATAACTGCACTACAAATCCACCAACCCCGAAAATATCACCCAAATTGCTTAATGGGCCACCCTATATAAAAAAAATTTCAAATTTTTTTGACCCACCTTGAATAACAGTAACTCTACTTCACCCTATAGTGCAACAATCCCGTTTAAATGAAGTGTAGAGAGAAATTTTATGATTCAAAAAATATGAGGAAAAATTGTGAAATAGCGTAGCTCATAATCAGTTGAACAGATAGGATATTTGAAATATATGGAGGAGTAGAGTAGTTTAAAAATTGTTACATAGGGTGCTCCATAAGCAGTTGCAGTTTTGGTAAAATTTATTGGGAATTGAGGGATTTATATTTATACAGGGAGGTACAGAAAATGTCAAACTGGGTGGCCGATAAGTAGTTGCACATACAATGTGGTTGACATAGAGGGTGGAGTAAATTTATAGTTAAATAGTTAGATAATAAAATGGTTCGAAATTTTTTTAAGACAGAACATGAGCTGTTGCATATATGCAATATCTGAAACATGGGGCGAAGTAAAATTATAGTTATATAGTGTGATTAAAACATGTTAGAAAAAGTTGCATATAAAGTGGAGACAAATTATATTTTCCAGGGTGGTTAAAAAATATCTCAAAAATGGTTATTTAGCGTAGTCCATATGCAGTTGCATTGATAAGATAGTTGAAATATAGAGTGGATCAGAGATATAGTTAAGTGTTTAAAAAATGTTACATTTGGTGGCCCCTAAGCAGATGCATATACAAGATAGTTTAAATATAGATGGAAGTAAAGTTATAGCTATAGAAGGCAGTTCTTAAAAATATTGAATAAAATTGTTATATAGGGTGGCCATCAACATTTGCGGGGGCTTAGTAATTATAGTTGTACAGGGTGGATTAATAAATGTTAAAAAATGTTATATAAGGTAGACCATGAACAGCTGCATCCTGCTATATGCAATACCAGAAATATGGGGCGAAGCAAAATTATAGTTATATATTGTGTTACAAAAAGTTGCACATAAAGGCCGGTTAAAATTATAATTTACGAAGTGGCTCAAAAATTATCAGAAATAATTGTTATATAGTGTATGGGCTGGAGTAGAACTATAGTTAGGTAATTAAAAAATCTCAAATTGGGTGACAAATAAACAGCAGCATATACAGGATGGTTGCACCATAGGGTGAAGCAGAGTAACAATTATATAAGGTTCTTCCAAAAAATGTTGAATAAAATGTTATATAATGTGGCCAATAAGCACTTGCAGTTTGGGTGAAATGTATTCGGGGTTGGTAGATTTATAGTTATGTTAGGTGGTTCAACAAAGTCATAAAAAAGTGTTATATTGGATAGCCCATATGTTTCATAAGCTATTTCTTTTTGCAAAGAATTCTACATTCCATACGTGGGTGAAACCGCGGGTAACGGCTAGTTGAATTATAAAAAAATACCACAAATATGAATGTATTGACGGTTCGTTTGCTAATATTGTAGTAGTTGAATTAATTATTCTTAATCACAGGTACTGATCAAACTCTTCTGGCCAAACTCCATAAACAACATGGCGCTCATAGGAACTACCTCAAGCCACGTTCCGATATTAACACCAGTTTCGGTCTGAATCATTTCGCTGGAGTTGTTTTCTATGACACGCGGGGTTTCTTAGAGAAAAACAGAGACACTTTCAGTCCAGATCTTCTTCTACTTATCTCAATGAGTACTAACAAGTTTTTGCAACAAATCTTCGCTGATGACATCGGTATGGGATCGGAGACAAGGAAGAGAACTCCAACTTTATCTACGCAATTCAAGAAAAGTTTGGACTCGTTAATGAGAACTCTATCAAATTGCCAGCCATTCTTTATTAGATGTATCAAGCCCAACGAATTCAAGAAGCCAATGATGTTCGACAGGACTTTGTGTTGCCGACAACTGAGGTAAAAGGTTAGACTCTTTTATGCAAAGTTTTACTTTCTGTTCTTTAGGTATTCAGGTATGATGGAGACTATTCGAATCAGAAGAGCAGGTTATCCAATAAGGCATAGTTTTGCTGAATTTGTAGAAAGATACAGATTTCTGATACCAGGAGTTCCACCAGCCCATAAGACTGATTGCAGAGCTGCCACATCAAAGATCTGCGCTATGGTTTTAGGACGATCTGATTATCAATTAGGACATACAAAAGTTTTTTTGAAGGATGCACATGATTTGTTTTTGGAACAAGAAAGAGATAGAGTGCTAACAAGGAAGATACTCATCCTACAAAAGTAAGTCATAAAATTGTTAATACAAAATGAAATACTCAACTCTTTTTGTTTTAAGATCTATACGCGGTTGGGTCTATCGTCGTCGTTTCTTACGTCTTCGTGCAGCCACCATTTCCATTCAAAGATACTGGCGCGGTTATATTCAACGTCAGCGCTACAAACGAATGAGAATTGGTTACATGAGATTGCAGGCTTTGATACGTGCTAGAGTCTTGTCCCAACGTTTTCAACATCTTAGAGGGCATATCGTGGGTCTCCAAGCTCATGCCAGAGGCTACTTGGTCAGGAGGGAATACGGACATAAAATGTGGGCCATTATAAAGATCCAGTCTCACGTTAGGAGAATGATTGCTCAAAGAAGGTTCAAGAAAGTAAAATTCGAACAAAAGAGACATATTGAGGCGTTGAGGTTGAAAAAGAAAGAAGAAAGAGAATTGAAAGATGCCGGAAATAAGAGGGCGAAGGAGATCGCTGAGCAGCATTACAGAGAACGAATATATCAGCTGGAAAGGAAAGAAATGGAACTGGAAATGGAGGAACGCAAACTGGTAGAAGAAAAGAAGAACAAAATTAACGAGGCAGCTAGAAAGGCAGATGAGCCTGTAGACGATTCAAAACTAGTTGAAGCTATGTTCGACTTTCTTCCTGACAGTTCTAGCGAGGCCCCAACACCCGGTGGTAAATATTTACATTAAATCCAGATCTACAAAAAACATACTACTTTTTTTTTTAGGTAGAGAAACCTCAGTCTTCAACGACTTACCGTCTGAACCTCCAGAAAATGAAATTATCAGCCCAATGGCAACCGCTTCGGAAGATGAAGAAGATTTGAGCGAATTTAAATTCCAAAAATTCGCCGCAACCTATTTCCAAAGCAATGTCGGACATCAGTATTCAAGGAAACCCTTAAAGCATCCTTTGCTGCCTTTACATACACAGGGCGATCAATTAGTGAGTTTATTTATAGTAAAACTTTCTAATCCATTCCAGTTTGCAAAACCAGGGCTATAAACAGTGCTATTTATGTATGAGGTTCATTTGTTATAAACAAATGTTGGTTGAAAAATCGACTATTTTCACATTTTTTCCAGTCGAAGTTTAGCCCTTCTATTTCTGTGAAAACTGGTAAAAAGAAGGTTGAAGCCTAAATAGATTTTTAAAGGTTAAAAACAAGACTGAGTATAACATTGTAATTTGAAAGTGCTGTCAAATCTAAATTAATTGTCAAACAATTGCAAAATATAAAGAAATAATCCTTGGTTTTTAATATTAACCTTTTTTTTCCATGAAGATGTGGCAACAAAAATGAACTTATCTCAATTATTCTATTATTATAGAAATTCTGGAACTTTTAGTTTATTAAACTTGTGTACTTTTTTGTATTTCAAAAATATGTTTATTAACAATTTACTTTATAAGTAATTTCGAAAAGATCGTTGAGCAGGTCTTGAATTATTTTGACTGTTCATTGGGTTTTCTCTTCTCAAAATTTTTCCTGCAACAGATAAATATTTAAAATTTTAAATACTTATCTGTTACAGGAATAAGTTTGAGGAGAGAAAACTCAATGAACAGTCAAAATAATTTACTTTATTATAATTATTTTATTATATTTTATATTGCCAATTAATACTTATATGACTGTTTTCTTGCCCTTGACATCTAATACAATTTCAACAATATAACACAGTTTGAGTCGATTGATGGAAGCCTTGAGAAAATAGTGGAAATATTGTGAAAAATTGGTAATTTTATAAATGACAATTGATGAAGAAGAAGTATTTTTTTATATGCTTCAACAAAGAAGATATTATTATACAATTAATTCGGATTTAACTCTCAAATTTACTTTTTTATAATCTATTGTTACCTATTGTGTTAAAGAAATCCACCAATTTTTCGATAAGACTTTTTTCCCATACTTTTTAATGAAATAGGAAAACACACAAACACGTACAGTATATGTACCGCATATTTCACAATTGTCCATTAAAAATCTTTAGAAAAATATACTAATAATAATAGTATGTGGTTTAATAATCATCCAGTAATGAACCAATTAAGGAGCAGATGAAAATGCATTTGTACTCTTACCTCATATGATGAGTAAAACTCCAATATTCTGAAGGTGAATATTATTTTTTTTTTATGGCCTAATGGGCAAAAGTACGGCTTTGATGTATTGTAGTCCAGAAAGTTCTGGTTTCTTTTATTGAGATCATTTCCTGTTTTGTTCTTGCTTACTTTTCTTTCAATGAATTTATTGCCATTCTACTTCTAGGACCATCCATATTTTCGGGTTTCATATCAGTCTTCTTCGTCTTTTTTATTTGGTTGTCGAACTGTTTTGCCTGATTTTATTTTTCAGTCACTTATTCTTCTATTTTACATTTTAGAGAGTACAGGTAACTATTTTGGACCTGTAGTTTCATCCTTTCAAATTATTACATGAATTAGGTCGTGGAATTTATATCAGTTAAGAGAACATAATGAACATTTCATTCTCAGGTTTCTCTCTAGATTCGTATTCTTCAGCCGAAAGAGAAGGTGAGTGTTCATCAATCTCAGTGGTATGAATAGTAATATATTCCTTTTGAACTAATCGGTGGTTCCTGTATTACAACTTTTAGCTACAGATTTTCGACTCTTAGTAGATTCATCTGCAAGGATTTCAACTGAGAAAAAAAATGTTAATGACTCAGGGCCAGAAAATTTAACCTCTACTATTTCCTGCTCTGCAGTAGCAATTTTCCTGTTACTTTGACAGAAGTTGACGTAATTTAATATTGAGTAACTGCCTTAGCAAGATTTTGATCTATCCAGCTGTGTATTCCCTTTGAAGTTGTCTAAAAAAAGCGTGAATAACGGCTGCATCTTACGATGCTGATGAAGTGACAGAGTTTTTAGACTGACTTTGTTGCTTATTTTGTCGGCCTGTTATTAGTCCCCAAAAGCATGGGATTATCAACACATGGGTTTATGTTATGTTTGAAATGCTGCAGTTAGACTGAATTTGTAAATTTTGACTTTGAAATGATGTCATTGTGTCTGTTGACAATTCATCCAGGATTATGTAAATATATCTATTCTATACTATTATAAAATTGAAGTTTGTTTGTTCGGGCATCAATTAAGAATTACAGAACTGATTTTGTTGAATCTTTTTTTGTAGCAAAGCCTATAGTTTGACTTAAAATCTGGTATATAGTTATCTCCCTACAGTGACAGTTTGGGTGCAATACATTAAGGATTAGTCGATTTATAAGTAACACAGGGTGATATAAAATATGTTTTATTAGGTGGCCCATAAGTAACTGCATATACAGGGTGGTTTAAATAGAGGGTGGAGTAAAATTAAAGTTACACAGAGTGGATCAAAAAACTTTTTTCATATGTAGGATGCCGTTGTAGGTATAAAATATCTGAAATATGGGGCGAAGTAAAATTATAGTTATACAGTGTGATTAAAATAATGTTAGAAAACGTTGCATATAAAGTCTGGTTGAAATATAAGGTAAAGACAAATTATAGTTTCCACAGTGGTTCAGAAAATATCTGAAAAACTGGGTAAATAGCACAGCCCATAAGCAGTAACATAGATATGATAGTTGAAATATAGGGTGGAGTACAGTTATAGTTAAGTATTTTAAAAAAGTTATATTGGGTGGTCAATAAGCTGCATATACAGGGTGGTTTAAATATTGGTATAAAATTATGGTTACACAGGATGGTTAAAAAACTGATAGACAGATAAGTTATAATGATTGACTAATTGGCAGTAGCATATACAAGATGGTTTTAATATAGTTGGAAGTAGGTTTATAGTTATACAAGGAGATTCAAATAAAATTTGAATAAAATTGTTATATTGGGTGGTCAATAAGCAGTTACAGTTTGGGTGAAATATGTTGGGGATTGGTGGATATGTAGTTATACAAGGTGGTACAATTTTTTTATATTGGGTGGCCCAGAAGTAGTTATATTTAGAAGGTGGTTGAAATCGGGGGCCGAGTAGAATTATAGTTTTACAGGGTAGATCAAAAATTGTTATATAGGGTAGACCCTGATCAGTTACAGTGTTTAACAGAATGTTAGAAAAAGTTCTATATAAAGTGTAGTTACAATATCGGATGGGGGGAAATTATACTTTACAAGGGGGCTCAAAAAGTTTTCACAGAAATAATTTTTATATAGCGTAGACTATCTGCAGCTGCATAGCTGAAATATAGGGTGGAGTAGAACTATTATTGGGTGTTTAAATAATGTTATGTTGGACGACAAATAACAGATGCATATACAGGATGGTTGCACTAATGGGTGAAGTAAAATTACTGTTTAGAATGTGGGTTAAAAAAATGTGTAAAAATTATTATATAGGGTGGCCCATAAGCACTTGCAATTTGGGTGAAATATATTCAGGATTGGTGGATTTATAGTGCAGTGACGTAGGTTCCACAAAGTTAGAAAAATGTGTTATATAAATAAGTTGTTATATGTTTCATAAGCTATTTCTTTTTGAAAAGAATTGTGCAAACCATAGAAGAAAAAATATATTTAACTAAAACACTTCAAATATTTATGCCAAGAGTGGATGGCTCCTATATAAAACCGAATGTAAACCCAATATTGCCCAGCTATTATAGTTACTTTGGCAAATTTTTTTGTAAATTTATTAATTTCACCTAATTGACATATATACTTTTGCTTAGTTTTTATAAAGTGACTCCATAAAACTCGCCAATGCTTTTACATTAAAAAAAAACAATGTAAAGATCACGGACTCATTGAATCTATGTATAGTGAAGTTATTATTTTCGATAATATTGTTAGCTGCTCATTTACTTTTTCATTCCGCAATTAATGTTAATTAACCTGCTATTGAGTGCACATTGTCTACACTCTGCACTTAGTTCCGAGGCAAGTTTACTTATAATAGGAGTTAAAAATTATTATTATTTACAAAATATATAGCTGTGCATGGGCGAAGTATCTTCAGCATTTTTAGCGCAAGAAAAATAGAATACACTTTATCATTTCATTATAAATACATTTCGGGGGCTGGGCAATCGTAGGATAAACTGTATATGTATGACAAAAAACTGAATTCTTACCCCAGTACACTTTCTGTAAGACACCAAAACCCAAAGAAAGCTAAGGTTCACATTAATGATTGCCTGTTATCGAATAATCAGAATATAGATAGAAAATACCTAACACATATCCGGACATTGTCAGTCTCTATAAATTGAGATGAATCCATTACGTACACTTTTCAGGCGAGTACACTTCCCCGTGTGACTTCAAACTTGTTTAGAAAAAAAACTTATTTGTTAGAAAATCTGTATTCTCCGAGATTTTTTTCCTTTATTGAACAACTTTTTGATTTTACTTTTTTTCAGTACAGCATCAAAAATACATACGGATCTCTAAAAATCGCCTGTTCCATATTTTGCAACTGTTTATACTTTATCTTAATCATTTTAATATCTTCCTCAAAGACAATATAATGTTAATAATTTTTATAGGCCGCTCAAGCCCTTTGGGTAACGATTCTGCGTTTCACTGGTGATCTTCCAGAGCCTAGATATCAGTCCATGGATCGAGACAACACTTCTGTAATGTCAAAAGTAACGGCCACCTTAGGAAGAAACTTTATCAGAAGTAAGGAGTTTCAAGAAGCACAACTGATGGGTCTGGATCCAGACTCATTTCTGAAACAAAAACCTAGGTCTATAAGAACAAACTTGTATCTTTAACGTTAAAGAGGAAGAATAAATTGGGTGAAGATGTGAGAAGGAAATTGCAGGATGAAGAGTACACGGCGGATAGTTATCAGTATTGGTTAGAGTCCAGACCGACTAGTAATTTGGAGAAATTGCATTTTATTATTGGTCATGGAATTTTAAGAGCTGAATTAAGGTAATATAAAATTGTGTCATAGAGAATATTTTAATTTCCTTACACAGTTAATTAGACAAAAAAATACCTATTATGATTTTGGTTTTTACTCAACTATGCACATCATTCCTGAATAATTTCGAGTTGCCTTCTTATTACTTTTGATCTATCAGAAAGTTTTTTTGTATAGTTTTCATGTATGTTCATTTTTAATATACAAAAAAAAAATTTAAAATCAATACCATTTTGCATATTTCAACATAAAACAAAAATATAGGGATTTGGAAATTTAGGCATCTTTTTCGAGCTTTCATACCATTGCAGGAAGTACCCGCTCCGCAAAAAGATATCTTTTAGAGCTCTTAAAGGTAACATGCTCTTTATATAGACATCCATAATTAATATCAATAGATGTCATAAAGTTCTCAGAAAGGTCTCTTAGGCGCCATTTTATGCGATCTTAAAGACCTCTGTTGAAAGAAACTTATTGTTAACATTTTTAGAGATTTTAAAGACCTCTATTCAGAGATATGAAGTTATCGATTGAATGGTAATATTTGGATGTTGCTTATAATTATTTTAATAAATTATCAAAAAGTTTATTTCATATTTTTGGGTTGAAGACAATCACCAGCATGCTGAAGTCAAATTTTATGACGGTTCCAATTGAATTGTCCTCCTTAAACTCCACTCGTTTTTAATACAACCTAAAAATGTCTTAAATTAATTTTTGAAAGATAATCCAAGATTATTATCATTTGTACTTATGGAGAATAAAAACATCTTGATGGCAAAATGGGAATATTTAAACAAATGAAAAAAATAACAAAAATTAGAACTTAAGCATATAAATTTTTATATTATAAATAACTTGACATAACATTTCAATTTTTCAATTCATAAATAAAATTGGAAACAATAAAATCGATTAAATCTCTTTTGAACTTAAAAATGAATTACATTATTCAAGAGAGGAAATAACTAAAATTAGCAGATAAATATTATAATTTGAATCATTTCCTAAATCGTCTTGCCTTGTGAAATTCAGTGGTATGGGAAGATTATGAACTGTTTGTCTTCAAATTGTGTACTTTTGTTGATGTCATCTACAAATAAAAATGTTATAAAGAATAAAATGCATATTCATACAAAATAATGCATAATTGTTTAAACTTAATTTGTCCTCTTATGAAAAACTCAAGGAACATATCCTGCATATTTTATAACAAGTAGTTTCTGTAAAATGAATAATAGATGCTTCGATAAAAAAAAAGTTTTTGATGAATATTACAAATTTGTATACAACAATTTATACTTTTAATCAATAGATCTATTGATCAGGAATTAGTAATGAACTATTTATATTAAGAGAAGAAATATAAAAAGAGAAATGCTCACTGTTATTTTTCGCTTTATCACTCGGTGATATTGTACAGTATCGTTCAGGCTTATAAATTGTTCTTATCTTTGCTAAAGTAAAGTAAAACCTTCGCCATCAATGGTGGAATGAATTTAAGTCTACTTCAAAATATCTTGCTTTATCATCATAGGTATGAATCTGTGAAAAAACAAATAACGAAGTCATATAAGCATGCTTTCAAAAACCTATTTTGAGATATCTTACCGAAAGTTCCAACCACTCGCAGAAATCGAAAAGTGGAAAAATCATCATTTGGTAGAAGGGGATATTTAAAAAACATAACAGGTCTTTGACATCTGTTTTCTTCTTAAACATCCGGAACATTGGAACTGATAGATATTAATGATCATGATGATATTCTGGCGTTATTACGTTGGTTTTTTTCTATCACTGTATCGTCTTCGCCTGGCAAGACTGTAGTCCGCGGAGCTCCAAAATTTTAGGGATTTTGGATTTAAGGAGTCCATTTTTGACGAATTAAGGTTTTTTTCATAAAAATAAATATCATATTTTATACATTTCGTATATACTAGAAAAACATATATAGCTAAATAAATTTCGCGGTTCTAATCAATTCACCACCCTACAAAAATACATTTAAACTGTTCTGTCTTGATCTTGACTCCTCGTCTTTCTTTGTATGTCTCAATGTATA
The DNA here is from genome assembly GCA_034190945.1 of Octodonta nipae. Lineage (NCBI taxonomy): Eukaryota > Metazoa > Arthropoda > Insecta > Coleoptera > Chrysomelidae > Octodonta > Octodonta nipae. The sequence goes on along the minus strand of CM067218.1, from coordinate 37,490,656 downwards.
TCTAAGTTCTGCGATTATGTTATATTGATAACCTAAGTTGATTTTTTTATTTGTTCGGGATTTTTGTTGAGTTTTTATGTTATATAGACCTATATAAAAACTTGGTACATAATCAACAAAATGTTAATTAAGTTTCAGTTAATAATATAATAAAATATAATAAAATAATTATTTTTCGTATTTTCAGAGATGAAATATATTGTCAAATCTGCAAACAGTTGACCAATAATCCTTCAAAATCCTCTCATGCTAGAGGATGGATATTATTATCCTTATGTGTTGGGTGTTTTGCACCTTCTGAAAAATTTGTTAACTACTTAAGAGCCTTCATCAGAGAAGGACCTCCAGGTTATGCGCCATATTGTGAAGACAGACTGAAACGTACTTTCAATAACGGCACAAGAAATCAGCCACCAAGGTTAGTACTACCGTATAGTACTATACTCGCTTACTGACATTGCACGCTTTTTCAGTTGGTTAGAATTACAAGCTACGAAGTCAAAGAAACCGATTATGTTGCCAATAACGTTTATGGATGGAAATACGAAGACCTTATTGGCAGACTCAGCTACAACTGCTAGGGAATTGTGTAATCAGTTGTCAGATAAAATAGGACTGAAGGATCAGTTTGGGTTCTCTTTGTATATAGCCCTATTTGATAAAGTTTCTTCATTGGGCAGTGGAGGGGATCACGTCATGGATGCCATATCACAGGTTATAGAAGTCGATATATTTTCTATTTTTAAATTTTATACTCATTTTTACTATAATTTATAAGTACCTATTCTTATATGTACAATGTGTCAAACATAAGAATGGGATAACATTGGAATTTTGGAATATCTATACCATTTATATCTGTCAAAATATATAGTGTTGTTAAATATTCATAAACAGTCCTCAAATTATGATCCAGTGCTCCATCTTGTTGAAACCAAAACTGATACATTTAGATACATGTTTGCACTAGTAAACTGTCTTTAATTGATTTCGATATTTTTGAAGATTTTAGTTCTCATTTATTATTTTAGAAAAATTAACCTCTTCTACACTTATTAACATAATAGCATATACTGATGTTTATTTTACCATAACGATGTTGGTGACTAGACCTCTTGGAACATCATTGATTTTCTATATACAGTAATTGTAACAAAATGTTTCATTATTTGGACCTTGGCTAGTGTACCGTTGTTGAAATATCGTTTGCCTTATGTAATCTTCCAGTCAGTCCAGTTGTAGGGTCTTCCACACTGGCGTAACCCGAAATTTTGGGATTTTGAGTTAAGAATTGAATTTTTAAAAATTTTCACAAAAATAAATTGTATATAAGTCTTTGTATATATTATTGAAGCGAAAGCTCCTTAACGGGGGCCCACATACACACATATGAAAATAGATGAGCAAGGGAATGAATTGGATAACTTGAAATTTCATTTGTTTCGACACCGACACCACGTACTACCTTGATCTTGTAATACCTATACATTCAGTTCACTGTGTAAGAAACAGACCAGGTAAAATACATTATGAGTTTTTTCTTTTATAGAATATCAATAATATATAGGAAATAAACTAATATAACATCCAATTGAATGTAGAAAACCTGCACAAAATTTGCTTTTTTAATAAAAACTCCAATTCTCTCTTTGCGATATATTGCATTACGGACTTGACATATGTCAGAACTCAGAAAGAACGCTATTTATTTCATACAACTTTTGTTAAATTTTTTGCCGCATTTACAATTCATTTGATATGAGCTTCAACTTGCAAGTTAATCATTCAACAAATTTTATTTGGCACTTATAGAAATTTAAATTACACATTAGGATTAATACTTGTCATAACAAAATAGTGAAAATTATTTTAATTCTCCTGAAATTTATAATACTAATGATAACACAATGATAATAGAAACAGAGACAGGAGATAACAAGAGACGGGAAGTATAATTCGTAGGAAGCTTTCGCTTCCATTGTTCAGTCTCAACTGACGACCGGTCTTTTTTTTTTGTTTTAGAAGAGTATACATACATCAAGATTAATCCCAGTATTACTTTCTATTTCGAAGATATTGACTTATCTGAAAAACAGTATAGATCAATTATCACAAAATGAAGAATCACTTAAAGAAAGGAATAAACCTGTTAATTATTATGGCTGTATTACTTTCCCGAAAAAAAATTTCCCCACTTGTCTCCCATGAGATGATAATACTCGATTTTATTGGTGGCGAACAATATATACACCATTTTTCACGTTTGTATCACTTTTTGTTTCCAACATATTAATGGGAAAACTGTCGAACCTTTAGTGTGTCACAGACATAAACACAAACACAAAGTTTTGTACCCTAACACCAAACTTATCTTTTTTCACTCAACGCACGTTTCAACAGCGAGGCTGTCATCATCAGGAGTGCTCCCCTCCCCCCATCACCACATTAAATATTTTATTAAAATACTATATAACCTATATTACTCGCGGATACTATAGCTTTCTGTTAGTCGAAGAATTCGAAAAATCGGTTCCCTACTTCCAACGATTATTCCCTACAAACAAGTTTTACCTCTTTAGATATTAGTATATATTGAGATCAAAAATAAATAAATAAAAACTAAATTCTAAAAAAAGATCCCAAAAATATCGAAAATAGTTAAATCTGGTTTACTATTGCAAACACTCTAAATAATTTATTTATTTTGAACAACTTTTTCCTAATTTCTCTTACAATTTTCAATATTTTAATGTTATCCCGTTCTTCTTGGAGACTGTGTATCTTGTTATAATTATTGACATAGTTAATACATGTATTAAATAATTTTAATTTATTAAATTAAAGTGCTGTACATGACTCTTGTCATGAAGTTGTTCGGTTTTAGCAATAATTTGCATTAATTGTTTCTGTTTTATTCTGTAGTGTGAACAATACGCTAAGGAACAAGGCGCTCAGGAACGAAACGCTCCGTGGCGACTGTTTTTCCGCAAAGAAATATTTGCACCTTGGCATGAACCAACAGAAGACCAAGTAGCAACGAATTTGATTTATCAACAAGTCGTTAGAGGAGTAAAATTCGGTGAATACAGGTAAGTCAAAAATTGCTCTCTAATTGGTTTCAAATAATTTGTAATCTGATGTAGGTGTGACAAAGAAGAGGATCTAGCCATGATAGCAGCACAGCAATACTATATTGATTACAGTGTAGATATGAACGTCGATAGACTGCTAACACTTCTGCCTAACTATATACCCGATTATTGCTTGACGGGTGTAGAAAAGGCGGTTGACAGATGGGCTGCACTAGTAGTTCAAGCGTATAAAAAGAGTTATTATGTAAAGGAAAAGGTGAGGATTTTAACTGTTATAAAATATACAAAATTAGTCTTGATGGATTTTTTGGTATTTGCGATTTTGTTTTTCTGACTAATTCATCTAAAGTTGAAAATTCATAATCAGTGTGTATCTTGAAAACTTTGTTATTTGCGCTACTCTTCCGAATGTCGACTATCACAATGGTAATTATCCTAGAACAGTACTCATGAAAATCAAAATAATGTCAACTGTATATCAGAACTTAGATACAGTCCAGAGACGGAGGGCCCAAGTGTTTACATATCATGTAGGAAAGGATAAAAATAAGAAGCCATTATTTGAGAATACACTTTTGAAGGCATGATAAAGCCTATACTGTAGTATTTCAGTATTTTATGTCAACAATACAATTTTTTTATAGAATATAATAGCAGAAAAATGTTAACCCTTGACTGTTCTCCAGACGCAAACCCTAACTATTACATTTTTGACTCCAAAGAAAATAGGTGTAAAATAGACCACCTTACGACCAGAGCATATCGACTAAGCACATTCGTTAACATCTGAATATCAAATATGTATTTCTGCAAGAATAAAACCACTTGTTAAGAATACAATACAAATACAATATCGCCTGTATTTATAGATGGTATGCAAGAATCTAGAAGGTAATGGAATCACTACGAGGCGTTCTCTGTTAACTTCTGCCAGCAATGGTGTGTTCCTGGCCACCAAGTTGTTCCAAACGCTGTCTCCCGCTCGTCCCGATCCGACAAATCTTCACTCAAGTATGAACAACTAGATAAACAGCCTTCTTTTGGGGTAATCAACTGCATGAGTAGGGACTTCTTTGGGAAGCTGTCTTTTAAGGGGGAGGGGTTCTTAGCAGAGTTTCTCTTCATAGATGTCCTTGAAAGAGATTACTGATTAATTGATAAGTACCTACTACTCTCTCTCTATTACTTGGCCAATTTTTCCCCCATAATTTTTTTCTTTCCGGGCTTCGTTTACACGTGCGACAATACATTTCAAATTGCAACTGTAGACTGATTCACATGCATGAGCAATATATTTGGTACATGACCTTTGATCGTTCTCTGGCACTGAACTATACTTTTCCTGCAGAAATGAATGGAATTTGTACATTGATCATAAAAGTGCCTCGTGTCTGCAGAATCTCCAGTTGATTCCTGTCCTGAAGGCTGGTGGATAGTTGACGTTAAATTGACTATCTCAGTATAGCAAGTATTGTGGCAAACTAACTCTGCAGTCCTTTTTTAAATGGCCTGTGTGTCCACAGCAAAAACGTTCTACTTAGGTGTAATTTTAACGTCTGTCAAATATTTTTCTCATCTTGAGCACGAATCTTCAGAATATGTTTTCCATTTGGTTGATATCCTCTGAGTCTTCATGGTCTAATGAAACTGCTCTTACCCTTGAGCGGGACATATTCACAGTGGCTTCAGTTTCCAAATCACCGAAGTTGACTTCTGTGCACTTTTTATGCCATTTATTTCTGAATTGATGTGTCCCTAATGCCAGCGATAAAACTTTGTATAGTAATAACGTGCTGTGTAAACTTGCCAGATGCATCTGGTTAAGCTAGATGTAACAGTTTTTTTTTTACTTCGTATATTCCATCATTTATTATTTTCATTAATTTCTTTTGTTTTTCCTCGTTTCTATTCGTTTCCACTTTATTATCCATATTATTTTTTTAAAATTTTGTTGTCTTTTCATTGGTGCAATCAAATCTTGATGTACATATGTATGTATTAAAGGTTCACTAGTGCCTTTATCAGTTTTTTTCTCTTCTCCCTGGTTCAGAATATGTATGTTTTTCAGCAAGAATTACTAATTAGTAAAAATGTAAACTTCTGGTAACTAATGTCAAGTAGTGGGTTTGAATAATGCATAATGAACCAATTAGCTACACTGTATTGGCTAGTAACCAATTGTAAACGCAATGACAATTGTATTTATACGTGGCATTAAGCTTAACAAATAAAAGATGAGTACAAGTTTCGGTCAGAACAAACGATCAAGACAATTCGGTGCGCTTCGTTGATCTTTCTTAAACTTCGGCGTTATAATTTAAATATAAATGTTATTTTTTTTAGTACTAGATGGCAAATACATTAGCACTGATTTCACGGAATATCCATAAATCCATTCATATTCAGTATCCACTATTCATAAGCGTTGACCCTACATTAAATATGTCTAGATAAGAAGAAAGGGTACAGAGTGAAGTGACACTCTTTTCTTTTACAAAACTATGCTAACAATTAGCTCAGTAATTAAAAAATCATGTATCTGTTTTTTACTGTTTACTGTACTACTGTTTACTGTTATTAGGTTCAATCATTGCGAGTCAAAGAAGACGTCGTCAGCTATGCGAAATTTAAATGGCCTTTGCTCTTCTCACGTTTCTACGAGGCCTATCGCAACTCCGGTCCGAATTTACCTAAAAACGACGTCATCATAGCTGTGAATTGGACAGGTGTGTATGTTGTTGACGATCAAGAACAAGTTTTGTTGGAACTGTCTTTCCCCGAGATCACAACAGTTTCTAGTCAGAAAACTAACAAAGTATTCACGCAGACATTTAGCTTAAACACCGTACGCGGAGAAGAATTCACATTTCAGAGCCCAAATGCCGAGGATATAAGAGATTTGGTAGTTTATTTCTTAGAAGGTAAGTTATTGTGATTTCTCAATATAATTTTGTACGAGTAAAACTATCTACTATTTTGTTGCTAGGTTTGAAGAAACGTTCAAAATACGTCATTGCCCTTCAAGATTACAAATCTCCAGGTGAAGGTTCCAGCTTCCTCACCTTCCAAAAAGGGGATCTTATCGTTTTAGAAGAAGACAGCACTGGCGAAACTGTTTTAAATTCTGGTTGGTGTGTGGGTAGGTGCGAAAGGACACAAGAGAAAGGTGACTTCCCCGCGGAAACTGTGTACGTTTTGCCTTGTATGTCAAAACCACCAGCCGATGTATTGCAACTGTTTTCTCTCGAAGGTAATAACAACCTCTAATGAAACCAAAATTTAAAAAATATATTTTATGGTATGTAAACAATATTATAACTAGTGTTCGACCGAACATTACTTATATAAAATTATATTTGAGAACATAGGTTTTCACGGCTAGAGTCATAGCTGATTCTGCATTTTTCGGATTTGGACCGCGTCATTTTTTAGAATTTATTTATTTATATATCTGAACCAACATATACAAAAAAGTTTTCGGACGTTTCGCACACACTTATAAGGGGCTTTTTCAAGGATGTGAAAAACAAAACAAATGTTACTTACCTTGCGGCGACTCCATTCATTTAGTTTTTTTCTCTCACAAACACACTTTGAAACTTCACTTAAACTTGTCACACTGATGCACAAATTGTAAATGACTAACAGGTACTTTGGATCTAGCCACCGAATAAATAATAATTGCCCCCCTCCCGAAATTTCAGGTAAAAAAAGGGTAGGAAGCACTTAATGGGATTATTTTGGATTGTTTTATGGTTGTGATGATATTTTTGTAAACGTTCCTTGAATTTTATTAGTAGGTAATGTATGTGTGATTTATTTTGTTGATGAGATTTCTGTTGAAATTTGGATGCAAGGTTGTCAGATGGGTGAAAGTTCAAAGCCTTTGTCTCGGTTGAAATTCTTGGGATTTTTGGCGATATCAACGGCCTCAAGGAATTTTTTGGTGAAATAATGCGAAGATTTGGCCACGACAGAGAGCTGTCGAAGAAGATTTGGTGGTCCGTTTCGTGATGATGTTCAGCTACAGCAGAGTTTGAAAGCAGGCCCGTTTTCAAACAACGTTGGTGCTCACAGAGACGGGTGTTTATAGATCGTCGTGTTTCATAGATGTATACTGCCCCAAACGAGCATGGAATGGAATAAACACTCTTGGATGACAGAGGATTTTGTTTATCCTTTGGACAGGGTAACATTTGTGTGTCACATGTGGCAACCCTGCTTCCACATTTCAACAGAAATCTCATGAACAAAAAAAATCACTTACATTACCTACTAATAAAATTCGAGAAAGGTATACAAAAATACCATCACAACCATAAAATAATCCAAAATAATCCCTTTTTTACCTAAAATTTCGTGGGGGAGGGGGAGTTAAATTATTATTTCTTCGTTGGCTAGATCCAAAGTATTAGTCATTTACAATGTATGCGTCAGTGTTAATAAAATGAAGTTTCAAAGTGTGTTTGGGAGAAAAAGACTAAACGAATGGAGTCGCCGCAAGGCAAGTAACATTTGTTTTGATTTTCTCATCCTTGGAAAAGCCCCTTACAAGTGTGGGCGAAACATCGGAAACACTTGTTTATATGCTGGTTCATATATAAATAAATTAATATCGGATAAATGGCGCGGTCCAAATCCGGAAAAAGCAGAATCAGGAAAGTATATTTGTTTCTAAACACTTTGAAAAAATCGTGATGTTATTCAAATTATCTTATTTAAAATATTCAAATTGTATTTGAAAGCCTGATCACTCTTCCATACACTTGCAACTGCAATTTAAGTGTTACAAAATAATTTTTTATTTTATTTTCAAACAAGGTTGTTTTTCAACGTTTGGCACCGATTACATCTTGTAGGGAATTTAAATATCTTAATATGAATATTAAGATAAACCAACAAATTTAATATTTATTAATGTGACCTTGATGTTTTCGTATTATCCATATTATTTCATTTGTTAGTATTACCTAAACTTACCAACAGAGGCTTATAAAAATAAAATACTGTGTAGGTACACACCTTTTTACCCTATCCTTTTATTGCATATAAATAAATATGGCTATGCTTACCAAAACAGCATTACGATAGTTAAACCTTAGCTACTCGCTTATCTATATGGAAATTACTACTTGCACGTTATAGTTTATATACCACTTCAGTAATGGCAACACTAAGTTTAGCAACATAGTGTTGAAAGGTAAAAATTCATAAAAACATTCTTATTCAAAAGAAAACATAAATTAATATTGTCAGATTTTTGTTCTGGAGGTAGCAAACTGAGGAATACCAGAATTGTTATAGCGAAAATAATTAATTCATATTTTCTTTTTGCAGGAGCTGAACACGGTCGACGACTCTCTCAACATTACCAGACAAACGGCACGGAAACGCGCGACCGCCCTCACACTTTAGCCGAATACGCTATTGACCACTTCCGTCCACCTTCTAAACGTACAATGTCGAAGGCACTAACTCTAACGTCAAATCGAAGAGGCATTGATGAATTGTGGAGACATTCCAGAGATCCAATAAAACAGCCTCTTCTAAAGAAACTTCTAATGAAAGAAGAATTGGCTGAAGAAGCGTGCTTTGCCTTTAGCGCTATCTTGAAATATATGGGTGATTTACCATCGAAAAGGCCGAGATTGGGGAACGAATATACTGATCATATATTCGACGGACCATTGAAACACGAAATCTTGAGAGATGAGATATACTGTCAGATAATGAAACAGTTAACGGATAATAGAAACAGGTAAGAACCCAATATTGCACAATTCTTAAGCTTCAATTTATTTAAAAAAGCAGTTTTCACCAATTGACTTCACTTTATTTACTAGTAAAACAATACTACAACCTAACCTTGAATTAACACACCAACGTGAAAACTTTCTTTATTCAACTATCGACTCACTTAAACTACAATTTCACCTTATAGTTATATAATTCATAGGGTCTTTTTGAATAGCCTCTAATGTTTGATACAGTGCATCATAGATTGTTCGTAAAACTTTTAACCGCTAGTGGGTGCCATAGGTTTGGTCAACCGCTAAGAATGTAACACTACCTCCTCCTTTGAGTATGCTTCGCCCGAACCGACCGATGTTCACCCTAATGTATAACCAGGCTATCTATATGGACCCTTCCTTTGCCCTAGTCGATCTACATAATCGAGAATTGCTCTAGGGAGTTGTCTTCTAGGGAAGGTTCTCCTTGCAAGAATCACTTTTGTAATAATCGTTTATAATACTGTACAACTGCGTCTCTCACTGAGTTTAAGCCTCTTTCCTCCCCTATTGCTGTCTCTATTCTGGTTGTATTTATAGTTGCTGATATTGCAACCATAGAGCTGATACTTCTGGAGGCAGTCTGCAATGCACTAATATAGTAGTATGACTAAAACGAAAGGGTAATGGCAATAGAGAAAGCATTAGGCTATTTCATTCAATTGTGACCTGCTTCCAATGAAATACGTCCAGCATATAATTCATTGGCTGCTTCCACCCAACAAGTAAGACAACATGATGTTCTCTTTCTAGTCTTGGCACAATAAATGTGCATTGCAGGCTACCTCTAGAAGTATATCCTCTAAGATTGCAACTGCAGATACTAATTCATTAACAGGTGCAACTTGTAGTCTGCCTGACGTTGGCAATCATTCTGGCGAATGTTCTTCACCCATGAACATTATTTTATAATACCAACCCCTCTTCGTTCTTCTATCTGTATTCTTAGTTGCAAGAAATGGTACTGTTTATCTCGTTTTGGAAACTTTACTATCCATAACATTCTTCTATGAATCCATTTCTTTAGGACTGTTACCCGATTTATAGGGACTATTTTCAGAGTTTAATTTCATACAATAGCTTTGAGCATTTTACCACCCTCTGTTGTAGTTTCAAATTGATGTGACCATGGTGTTCATTTTGATAAACTTCGAATGAGCCAGCTCAACTCTATGTCTGATTTGTTTATCAGGGTCCATTTGGTCTGTGACATAACTTCCCAAATATGTGAAAAGTATGTTCTATCAGTTGGTTTCCCATGAAGGTGTAAGTTTGCCGTAGGGTTTGGTCTTATTCTCTTCACTTATTTTAATCCCATTTTTTTCTCCTACTTCGCTGACACAGCTCAGCAGATGTTCCAGATCTTGCAGATTATCGCCATAAAATTACGGTATCATCTGCATACCTGACATTATTGATCAGTTCACCGTTTACTTTTACGCCATAATTTTGGTTTTCTAGAGCTTTCCATTTTGTCAGAATACAAATTAAACAATAATGGTGACAGGACGCACCTCTGCTTATTATTCCGTGTTCTTTTCTACGACATCAAATTTTCCTAAAGTTGCCTTTTAGTTTCTGCTAAATTTTAAATGACCTTAAAAGACAACAACAGCATCAGTGCCGAGTCTTCACAGAACTCCATCTTGTTATTTTTCTGAGGGCTGGTGATGGCAAGCGTAGCGGCTGCTTAACTCTGCACTCCCTCTTAAAATGGCGGAAAATATCTACTTTAGTGTCGGTTCTCCTTGTCATCTGCTCAAATATCGTTCTCGTCTCGAACCAAAAATTGGAAAACATGTCCTTTATCTGGTTGGTTGCCTCTGGTTACTCATGATCTGAGAAACTGCTCTCTAACTTGGTGTGGACATATTCATCACAATTTCGATATCTAAAACACAGAGAAGGCTTTCTTTTGTACACCAACGTACCACAGAATTTTAAGGATTTTAATGTCTTTAATGTAATTGATAAAATTCTAGATAACAAAATAATCTCTTCATTTTAGCTAGATGTATCAATCGTCGAATTTCAGCTTCTAATTTCTGTCAATTTTTATGTTTATGTCTGAATGGTATATTGTAAACTTGAACCAAATTTCGCTGTTCTACCGGAATACATGGACCCGGAGGATTTCAATTTTGCCCTTTGTCTTTTATACGGTTGTTTATGGTTTTGGTTTTTTGAATTTCTTTGTATACTTTGTCCTACATTAATTGGAATATTTCCCTAAAATATGCTCGTTAGATTTTCATATTTGTTATTCCTTCTCTAATACTTTAATTATATTCTTAATACGTTAATCATATTTTATTGTTTTTTTTTTTCGACCAGTTTTATTTTATAATTCAACCTTCATTTCTCATCCAATGATTTTATTAACCGGAGAATGTTCCGAAGTTTCCCGTCAAATTTACTATTAAACGTTTTACAGTTCCTTGACTATGTTCTTACATATTATGTACATAATCAGATCGTGTGTTTACCATGAATAATTAGTTCTAACCTGCACCGCTGATCCCAAAAGGCTTAATGCTTGCATTTTTAAGCTTAAGCTTTATTTACTTTAAGAATACTACCACACCTAGATTAAAATAACAAAAGTCAAAAATAAACTCAACTTTCTTTAATCAACTAACTACTTACTCTGTTTATTTACAATTCCCACTGTATATAAGTGTCGACTGATCCAGTATACAATTCGAATTCTCTGCGACCTCTGTTACGTATGACAGGGGCGAAAAACATAACGAAAAGCAACTTACACCCTGAAAATTCGCAATTTTTACTTCTGTGACCAAGTTAATACAAATCTTCATCCAAAATCTTTTTTAGATTATCTGAAGAAAGGGGTTGGGAACTCATGTGGCTGGCCACTGGTCTCTTCACCTGCTCCCAAAGTCTCTTGAAAGAACTGACTCTTTTCCTACGAACCAGACGCCATCCGATTTCACAAGATTCCCTCCAAAGGTTACAGAAAACCTTGCGAAACGGCCAACGGAAGTATCCACCTCATCAAGTTGAGGTTGAAGCCATCCAGCATAAAACTACACAAATATTCCACAAAGTGTACTTTCCCGATGACACAGACGAGGCTTTCGAAGTAGACTCCAGCACAAGAGCAAAAGATTTTTGTCAGAACATTAGCCAGAGACTGGGGTTAAGGTCTAGCGAAGGCTTCAGTTTATTTGTGAAGATTGCAGATAAAGTAAGTGTTTGTTTGGTCTTATGAGTGTTAATTTTTCTTCAGTTATTTTTTATTGTCAATGTATGCTGGTATAACCGATCTCTCATTACCGTGAATATTCATTAAATAAGTAAGTTTGAAATGATTGTTGATTTTCTCTCTTACTTTTTTTTTGTAACAGATAAAGATTTGAACTTTGTATCACAACATAAACTGCAACAGAGAAATTTCGTAAAAGTTTCAAGCTTACTGGTTGTCGTGTACAGAAAGTCTGCCTCAGAGATGTTCTGAAAGAAAGTAATATTTAGAATATGATGAACCAGTGTACATATAAATCTATTATATATACGAGTGCTTCCCTGTTGCGGAGACGTTTCAACTCCAAGAATATGACAATGATAGTGACAGTGTACCAATTTCAACATTAATAATACAGGTCAACATTTGATCTAAGCGGGAACACGGCATGCCGTATAAGGTACTAGGGGCTTTTTGGGTCGCTGATTACGATGAGAGGGTCGGTTGACCTTCAAGGACATTTGAAGGTCAAATCTGTGAAAAAATTCTTGCCAGGCAGTCCGACTTTTGCTTTCCCCCAATGTCATTTGTCAAATCGAGAGACTTCTACCTAAGAATTCTGAAAAAATTCTTGCTTTTGTTTATGAGGTCTCTGAGTCCGAATCCGTAGTTTGTCATTTGAAGGTCATTTGAACGTCAAATCGAGAAGAATTCTACAAAAAAAAATGAAAAAAATGTGTGGTTGCACTCAGGTTACCTCCACGCGGTGACGGTGGGCAACGGAGTTGTTTCACTATCCCGCGAAGTCCTTGAGTAGCGGCTTTCATGCCGTCATGGCAACCTCACAGAAAAAAATTATACGAGGCTTCGGAAACCAGAATCGGCGGCTGGTCAGGGTAGGAGGCGGGCCCGCAGGCGTCGTCATCATGCGACCGTTGCTCTAGGTTGGTGGGACACTTTGCCAATGTAGAGTCCAATGTAACAAGTCAAAATCCTTACAAAATGTGTCCAAGGCGAGGGTTGAGTGGCATTGCCTTAACTGGCCGGGATCGTAATCTTGCCTTAGCTGGCTTGGATAAGATAAAAAAAAACTATGGATTCGACTCAGCGACTTCAAAAACATTAGCATGCATTTTTTCAGATTTTTTAGAATAATTCTCTCGATTTGTCCTTCAAATAACTTTCAAATGACCTCTAGGAGAAAGCGCAATGTCAAACAAACTACGGATTCGGACTCGGAGACCTCAAAAACATTAGCATGAATTTTTTCAGATTTTTTTGGTAGAACTCTCTCGATTTGACCTTCAAGTGCCCTTGATCCTGACGTGATGAAGGTCAACCGACCCTCTAATCGTAATCAGCGACCCGAAAAACCCCCAGTAGCCTATAAGGGATGCTGTATTCCCGCTTAGTTCAAATGTTAACCTGTGTAATCATCATTTAACGAGATTCCTTAAGTTTAATCTTTTGTAGGTTTCCTCCTTTCATTAAAATCTTAGACCTTATGGGCCTAGTAAGTTTGTAGTTAGCCATCTTTGAGTTGTTCACCTAACTTCAAGAAATGTTTTGCTTTGTGTGTACAGTGTACTTTGTGTCTGTGGTCATGCATATTCTTGGGACTTCGTTTGAACATCTTCTCAATGTATTATTATCGGATTGGTATGTTTTATAACTTCTGACCTATTGTCTACAAGTATTTGATTTCGGAGTGAGTTTCTTTTACATGATTGTGTTTACTGTAATTGACTGTTTTGTTGATTTCGTCTATTATTTTGTCATATTTTTCTGAATCTCTGACATTGACGGATCCAAGGGGGGGCTACGGGCTGATTTTTTAGTGTTTATTATGCTAAAATCAACCTTCGGTGACGTCGAGCCCCCCCCCCCAAATAACAATTCTGGATCCGCCACTGATCTCTGAATTGAGTTATTTCATAGGGTAACGAAGTTACAGCACTACTCTCGATTTTGGGTCTTTGTAATGTAGTATTCCCTGAAACTTATAGATGCTGATAACTCATTTTGCCTAAAATGTTCAAAATATCAAAAATTCAAGCTAATGTGCATTTTAACACACAGTTATCCTCAACAGATAAGCATACATAATATACAATACCCACATATATTTATACACAAAATGATTGATTAGTCCTACTGTATTAAATTAAATTAAAATCACCGGAGTTTATGGAATTTTTAAAATGTTATTGAGTAAAATTGTATATATAAAAGTAATGAGTAATACAATTTAAAAAAAAGCGGACAGCTTTATTTGAGGAATGATATAGTAACAAAAAAATTGAATCTATCAAAACATACTTAGAAAATGGTCTTTTCGTTTAGGTTATTTCTGTGCCTGAGGGAGATTTCTTTTTTGACTTTGTACGTCATCTAACTGACTGGATACGAAAAGCGCGTCCTGCAAGGGACGGCGTAGCTCCTCAGTTCTCATATCAAGTGTTCTTCATGAAGAAACTATGGACTAATACTGTGCCCGGGAAAGATAGAAACGCTGATCTGATCTTCCATTACCATCAAGAATTGCCCAAACTAATTAGAGGTTATCACAAATGCAGTAAAGAAGAAGCTGCTAAACTGGCTGCTTTAGTCTACAGGGTGCGGTACGGTGAAAACAAGCAGGAACTGCAGGCCATACCGTAAGTAGATTAATTAAAAATGTTTTGCTTTTGTAATTTCTTAATTGTATTTCATAAGAAACTGACAAGATATTTGCTTAATTTGATAATAAAATCATGAATAACAAGAGTAACTTATTTGGGTATTATCTTGCTTATATGTATATAGGAGTACAAAATTTTTCGGGATATCTGAAATCAAAATCGATTTTTAAATACAAAATGTGAACTGGAAAAGTTGTGTATTACACTGTGTAAAAAATAAACAAAGATTTGGTGTTAAAATACAAAACTTTGTGTTTACACAAAAATGTGAAATATAATTATATAATAATTGGTGTAAATCTCCCTAATTATTTTTTTTTTTTTCGTTATAAATTAATAGCATTAGCTTGAACCAAATCTCTAAGCAATACGATCTATCAAAGATAGCTGGTCTGGAAAAGTTTAGAAGCAATCTATGGAGTCAGTATCTTTATATTGAGAGCAAATTTATAATGATTAATCTTTATAAAACTTCAATAAAATTTGGTTCCAAGTAAAAATCAAGTCAGTTCCTTATTTCCATTAAATCAGATGCAGCATTCCCTAAATATTTTTTCGAAATATTTTCAGACAAATGCTAAGAGAACTTGTTCCCGCCGACCTGGTGAAAATGCAAAGCGCCAACGATTGGAAACGTCAAATAGTGACGGCGTACAATCAAGATGCTGGTATGAGTCCAGAAGATGCGAAAATCACATTCCTGAAAGTGATTTATAGATGGCCTACATTTGGATCTGCATTTTTCGAAGTAAAGCAGACCACTGATCCTAATTACCCTGAAATGCTGCTCATAGCCATCAATAAACACGGAGTTAGTTTAATACACCTTCAAACAAAGGTAAGAAATGATACCTTAAAAATACGCTATATAAAGAGTTAATAGCGAACGTTTCATACGACATTTAACGCGACAGCTAGTGATGTAAATGATAGGCGCGAAATAGATCAATCAAAATATTTTATTTATGCAAAAAAATTTAACAGCCAACTGTTTACATCATGACCTAAAGGCCAGTCCATCCATGATTAAAGCCATGTGGTTTTTAAATAATAAAAATAGTAAAAAGTGACGTTGTGTTTTGCTTATATAACGAAAAGTATTCACTGGATCGCACCCAACAAATTCTTAGGGTATAAACTAAGAACTACAATTCTTGTATCTCAAATGACGCAATACAAGTTCGGCGTGTCAGAAACTTTCAGTAAGGCCCTATATGAAGCCGTTCGTTGAGTAAGGTCTATTACATTTCTAAGTTGTTCTCCAAATGATTATTAGGCTTCTCGCTTCAGTTTTATGAAAATTTTGAAGTGAAACCCAAATTTTTAAACAGCAATTTCGGAGATAATAGTATATGTTCCTTAATATCTTAAACTGTACATTATTAGCCCTTTCGTTTGAGATATATTTTTTCTTTTAAATTTATAATTTACTTCCCAAAATTCGTAACAGCTTTTTTGTTTAGGTTTGACTGTATATATCGTATTTTAAAAAAAATGTAGATATAATATTGTGTGTGTGTGTGTCTTTCCCATAATGAACCTTCACTTTATATATTACGTATATTATTCGCTTTTTTAAATTATTCATTTAATATTCTCATTTGCCTCCAACATTAAATTAGGATTTTCGCTTAAGTTTTCCTGTAAACTGAGTGAGGCTCTAAACGCCAACGAAAACCGCAATATAGTATATTTCAGTTTTCGTGAAATTTATCAAAATTCAACTTTTTTTCGTCCAGTAGGTGTGATGAAAATAGGATGTCACCGAGTAATAAACACCTTACCGATCTATAAGGCTTTGCGTAAATGGCAACCTGGCGCGGTCACCGTTGTTTCCATAACATATTTTTGGGAATTATAACTAGGAAAAAATTAAATCTTCTCAATATATTTTCTGCCAATAAATAGCAATCATCAGTCTGTCATTTTGTCTTTGTGATCATACTGGTCTAGGAAACGTTCTCATTACCTCTCCTAATTGTTATAACAAGTTGGTTTCCCTAAATTTAACATCTTTAGCTTGTGATGTTTAGCAATTTCAAATGCTAGTTTTCTAGCTTCAACACCTCAAGCCCATTGCACATTTTTGTTATTGTTATTTCTTTTAGTGTTGAAAATAGTTTGGCAACCGGGTCAGTTGGCGCAAATGTGCAATCTACTCATCTGAGCCAGTCTTTCTGTCTTTTCAGAGGCATGTAAAATACGGCAGTTCACATTCTTTTCTTACAACTTGATTCTTTTATGTCATTTCCATCATGTAGACCAATTTCTAACTTCCAACTCTATACCCTAATAGAACAAAATACTCAGGAAGGCACACTATATGTTGTTCATTTATGCCCCATATACAAACCAAATATTTCATAAAATTTTGCAGGCTATCCATAGCCAATTTAATATTTTATCCCGGAATGAGTTTTGACATCTAGGAGTTCCAGGAAAAATTGCATCAAAACTCATTCCCGATAAAATATTAAATTCAGTTATATTTACAATTTACTAAATACATAAATAATGATTCGAGATTTCAATCAGTTGAGCGCAACTGTACAATATACATAATGTCGAACATAATTCCTAGAAATATGCGAATATAACTGTTTAAGCTGGCGGCGCATAAGATTTATCAAAATATATAGAGGCATCATGGACTGAGATAATCTTAGTAATCATATTAGACTCTATTGATAAAAACAATTTTTACCTACGCATTGTCCAATAGTATCCAAGCGTATTTACAGACTGCATTGGCATTGATTTAAGTAAGGAGGTCCTTGATTATTCTGTCTGTTCATTAGGAATGGACAAAATAAACTTTTTTGTTATTTATTAAGTAATACAAAATCATATCTATCTCATAATGCAATTGAAACAGGTCACTTATTTCCTGCAATTCAAGTTTACATTTGCCATATACAACATTATAACAAAAGAACAAAGCGTTTTTGTCGTGGGCTTATTAATACACCGGAAGCAGAAAGACTTATTGTATGGACCGGCGAATCGAGTTTTTCTAGAAATACCTCTACATTCTTCGATTATTCGTTTCCGCAGTTAGGGACATTGCAATATTACTGATATGATACGAGTATCGATACTTGTTAGTGATTTCGCCGAACTGATGGCATTAAACCCCCTAATTTAGTATTTTTTCCGTATTTTAGGTTATACTCTTGTTAAATTCATATTTTCCCGGATTTTAGGGTTCTCCCTCCGCTAAATTGGTGTCAACACCTTTTTTCGATACCGGTATCATACTTTAGTGGTATCGCAACATCACTATCTGCAGTTTTTCCCTTGATTCAGTTTGCGTTTTTAAAATAACAGATTTTAGGGGCCCCAACAGAAAAAAATCTAGTGGCGTCAGGTTCGATGGTCTAGGTGGCCATTCAGTTGACCCGCTTCTTTCAATCCACTGAAAAGGATAGTGTGACCCACTAACCATTGTATAACCGAGACCGTATAATAGGCTCGATAGATCTATCTAAATTTCCCTAGAGAAACAAAGGACCTATAATAACGTTTTCCAATATAACAGCCCAAACATTAATTTTCTGGGGGTACTGAAATTCTCTCTGAATTCGTGTTCATGACTCCAATAACGGCAGTTTTGTATTTTAAAGCATCCGTCTAAATAAAAAGAACGAGGTTCTTTAAGACTTCTGTCAGTAATTTTGCAGAATTCAATTCTTCTATCAGAGTCGCCGTCAAGAAGTTCATAAAGATTTTCATTTTATAACGATGAAACTTATTAAACATCAGAACTTATTGGTTTCGCGTGATATTCCTTTTGCTATAGCTGCCTGTAGAGTTGTCAAGCTTGAATTAATTGCAATTTGGCCCAGAACTTCAACTTTTGCTGCTTCCTCAATTAATTTTTGTTTATTCTTTTTCTGTTTACAACAGATCCAGTTTCTCCAAATGTAGCTACGAGTTCATGGTTTTGTTGAGATGCCTCACGTTAAATACTCGAGCTGTACTTAGAAAATATTGATTTTGGGAACCAAAAATGAATATCATTTCCAAGCTATAACCCATTAGTTATATAAAGATTGTTGGTTACAGCACACGACCAAGAAAAACTGCAAAAATTGGCCCGTAAAATTAAAATAATACTAAAAAAGTAAAAACGCATTTTAGAATTTCTGAAATGAAAAAAAAATCGAGAAGCAAAAACATTTATAAAATGTCTAAGTACTTTAGGTTTATTGACACGACAGTAATAGGAAGAAATTTCGTCATTTGTTACATTAATAACAACTCAATTAATCTATACTTTTAATAAAACTGTAACGAAACCGTGTCTGTACATGAAATATATTTTTTTAATTTTTGTGGTGATGTAGACACATCTATTTAGAATACAAAACACAACTTTTTACAATATTTGTGGGTCTGTTTGTCTTTCTGTCTGGCCGTGTGTCCGCCTAAACACGTATCGCGTAAAAACATACTGGATGAATTTTGATAAAATTTGGGTAGGTATTTCACAACCACAGCTAATATATGTACAGGGTGTCCCAAAAGTACCCAAAAGGCTAAATATCTCGCTCGGATTGCGTTTCGGAGAAAAATGTTAAAAAAAGAGATTTTCCCCTGCCTACTCGGTGGCCTCTTGATTTTGACTTTGACCTTCAAGGTCATTTCTTGGTGAACTTTTCTTTTAATGAGACCCCAATTTTTGATTACGAATTTGAAAAGAGCAGAAAATTTTGCTTTTGATCTGAACGTGACCTTGAACGTCACTTTTTCATGGTTATTTTAAGGTCAAGATCGGTGATCTCGTTCGAATTTCATTTTGGAGAGAAATGTTTAAACAAAAGTTAGAGTTCTGACCTTGACCGTCATTTCAAGGTCATTTTTCAAAATGGGAACTCAGAATAGGAACTTTTTTCTTGCGGTTTAGGAAAGAACTGAATTCTAGATCTGAATATGATTTATGCATGATCGTGTATATGACCTTAATAGAGGTCATGGTCAAGGTCATTGATGATCATTTGAAAATATCCTAAAACTTATATTTGGAACATTTTTCTCCAAAATACAACCCAAACGAGATCACTGAAAGAAATTACCTATCTTGGCCTTGAAATAACCTTGGGTCTAATCTAATCTAACGCACATTTTTCCGCTGTTTTCAAAGTCGTAATTAAACATTGGGGGTCCATTTAAAACACAAAATTGAACCATACATTGACCTTGAAACATTTTTCTCTGAAACGCACTCCGAGCGAGATATTTAGCCGTTGCGGTACTTTTGGGGCACTTGTATATCACGTTAAAATATCTCATTTCGAAGGTAAAATTTAGAAAAAAATGGTAAAGTACAGAAATTAACCTATTTAAATGCTGTCTGTCAACCTGACCACGAATAATGCTTTCTGAAAAGTTACTGTGGGGGTCATTTAGTATTTCTGTTAATAAACAGGAAAGTAGAACCAATCTAATATCTGAAAAATGTCATAAATAACAAAAATTTTAAACCTTAAAAATATCAAGGTCAAACATGTCAAATGATCACAAATGTTAATAATAAATAAAAAATAAACTGAGTTGTATACCTTGTGCGAAGCGGAGCGAGTCAGGTAGTTGAGAATAAAATATTTAATCACCAGTTGGGGGTTGTCATTTAACTTCAGTAAGTTGGGATAAGGGGTAAGTCAGGACAGATTAGTTAAATTTTAGTTATCTATCGATATTATAGACGGTAGTTTGAAGTATGTTCAATGTCCCTCTTTTGTATGCTTAAGGAACTAGATGAAGTATCTCGGAAAACTAGCCTTAGTAGACATCAAATTAGATAAGACTGAATGCTTAGCGACCACACAAGAGAGGACATCTCGACTGGGGCCCGATTCTCGAAACCATTCAACGGCTGTACCACTCTACTTTCGACGCATGAAAATTGACATAAATGAAGTTTAACTTATATATTAAACTTCAGGTTTGTCAGTTGTCATACGACATACGTCCTTTATCGAGTGGGGGAGCCGTCGACAGATTTCAAGAATCGGGGCCCGGACGTTAACCGTCAAAGGAATGGGACAAATTTAAATACCTAGGATTTATAGAAACAAAAAGAAGTGCAAAATAGGCTAGGTCTAATAGGGCGAGTATACAGTAACTAACTTCAGCCTAATGATAATAAGGAAGTGTTATTTTAAAAGGGTCCAACATTATCCTAGGTTATAACAAACACTGCAATAAAAAGTAACACATTCTATTTAAAAAAGTGACTGCCGATCGAAATAATTTATGCTAGAAACTAGATGATCAAAACTTCATTATATTAATGTGAACATGCAGGTAAATTAAATTTTACAATGTACAAGTATATACCAGACATATTGCTTACGCAATATTATTTAAAATGCGCAGTAAAATAATATTCAAAACAAAATGACTATGTATATATGCAAGGAAAAACCTACTTTAATAACGTTAATTAAAAATTACAGTCAAAGGTAATATAATTAATGAGGTATTAGCGACAGCGAGATAATTATAAGAAATAAAACTTTCAAAGAATGATGAATATGACTGATATGAAAAACAGGAAATCGTATATTTAATGGAGCCGTGGGAAAATTTTTGTTTCTAAATACCAATAATAACGTTACGTAAGGTATTTGTAATGTTATAATTTGGACTGTTTTAAGAAATCAAAATTACTGTTATTAGGGTGTTTTGTTCATGTAAGTATTGTTGCGGTTTTGAAAATTTGTTTTTTAACTATGAAAATTGAAATTCAACTAAATTTGTGAATCTAAACATCCTGTGCAGGATATTTACAAAGCTGTTTGCTTTGTTTCATTTATTTTAACAGAAATAGGATTTGTCTTAAAAATATAAATGGTATGCCAAATGAGTCTTCATGGTGCATATTAGCAATCTAATAATTTATAAAATTATTTTGTTGCACCTTTTCAATTATTATCTCTAAGATACATTATTAGAGGAGCTGTATTTCGTTCGATTACAGGTACAAAGTCCAAAAGGTTCATTGATTAATGAACTGAGCTTTCAATTGCTAGAGAATTCGTTGCTGTTGTGATTTACAAAATTAGCAGTTACAACTTTGGGGATGGTTTGACTGATTACCACCACAGTGCCCAGTTTTATGATGGTGGAATCTCTTTATATTCATTTAGTCATCCTGTGAGATGCTGCAAAAATTAATCTGGTGTTATAAGTTCTTGGGACCCAAAATCAATTGTTTTCTAATTCTGATTTATTATGCAGTTCAATTTTGCTTTTCCACACGCTTTCCTCACAAGAAAGAATGTCACCATGTTTCAATAGTGCAAAAGCTATTATCAGATGAATTTTCAGAATCCTTTTTGCTTAGATTGCCAAAATATTGTGAAAATGCTGTGAAAGATTTCTACCAGATCAGCGCAATGCAATAACAATTAGAAGAACAATAATTTATATTAAAAAAAAAACGACTTCAACTGGCTTAAAATAAAAACCGTTTATAAACCGTGTGCAATCAATGACTATTTTCTAACATATATTCTTTTTTTATCTGATTTAAGGTACAATTCTATTGATTATTTTAGTGTATTCGTAACTCTCCCTCTCTCGCTAATTTGTATTTTTTTGTATTATATTATCCACATATTTTTTATATGTTTTACTATTTGGACCACTTTCTATAAGTGTAACTGTGATTCACCCTATATTGCAACCACCCTGTATATGTTTCTGTGTATTGGTCACTCAATATAAATTATTTGTCTATCATTTTCTGAATCACCCTGTGCAACTATAATTCACCTCTACACGATGTTGCAACCACCCTGTATAAGTAATTAATTCTCTTCACCCTTTTGACCGGTTCTATTTTTCTATTGTTTATATCACCCTGTATACCTATAATTTTACTTCGCCTAATATGTCAAGTATAAGCAGCTTTGCTCTTTGCTTTGCAGCTCTGTTCCACACTATATAACATTTTTTTTAAACTCTGTATAACTATAATTCCACTCCACCTTATATTTCAATCATCCTGTATATGCAACTGCTTCTAACATTTTTTGAACCCTCCGCCCTATTATAACTCGAATATCCTTACTGCATATGTTTATTTGACTATTTTTTAAGTTTTTTGTTCCACTTTGTATAACCATAGTTTTACTTCACACTTATTTCAACCACCTTGAATACGCAACTACTTATGTACCACCCAATACAACATTTTTTGAACCACCCTGTATATCTTATATTCTATTCCACCTTATAATTCAACTATCCTATAGATAGCACCACTTATATACCACCCAATATCATATTTATTTGTAAAATTTTTTGAACCCAGCTGGCTAACTGTAATTTTACTTTGCCCTATAATTCAACTACGCACATTTTTGCTGCTTGAATTCCGATGTACGCACACACACACACACACACGCACACACCGACCATCGTATACCGAAAAGATCACACTAATGGAATATTTTGTGTCATTTCATTTAACTGCAAGCACTATAAAATAAAAACCGTTTCAAATACCCTGTACTTTCATAGCATATCTTGACATTTAAGCTAGTATGTTTTACGTTATAGAAAATTATACGAAATCATGCTGGAACATCTCTTGTAGAATACAAGATACATTGAAATTCACTGAAGTGTAGTCCTTTAATTACTGCTTTTTCTGATTTTCTAGAAAACCGTTATAGAAAATTATATGGTACCTTTTTGTAACAATGCCGTTTGAATCATCAAAATCGTCCAACCCTTTTTTGAATAATCACTGAACATACATAAAACAACGTGCCGACAAATTGATAATCTCTTCCTTATTGGAAGTCGGTTAACAAATGAATTGCAGTGGGTTAATTATGAAACATTTTATGTTATAAAATTCTAAATGGAAATTTCTAGCTTGTAATATTTTATTAATTTATGCGATTAACTCGACAAATATTTCATTTTGTTAGTGATTCTTCAGCTTTCTTTGTATTCTTGAAGCCTATAATAGTGTTTAGGTACTTTGTTTTTTTTATGTTCAGTTCAGACGAAATCAACACAAACAGAACATAAAGAACAAACTAACTTAATATTCAGATATGAACAAGAAACAACATGTAACTTAGATTTCAGTAGTTGCAGAGGACTTCCAAATATCGATAACTATAAAATTCTAATCATCAGAGAAGCAATTAAAATTGCAAATAGAGGAATCCTTAATTAAAGGTATGGAGCACTACAAAATTACTACACTTTTGGAAAACATTCATTCCATCATCCCTAGTATCACAAAAATACAGCTAAACCGCCACTAAGCCACAAAATACCAGCGAAGCACATAAACACCTTTTTGACAGTATAAATTACAAGCCATTAGTCCCTATTCTATAAACGATATTCACCTAATCCATTTATAGACGGAATACTCAGCTAATTAAATATTAATTAGTGTTTATCCGGAAGATATAATTGAAGACCAAGAATGCCAGACACATCAGGTACGTAGTACGTCAAAACGGCATTCAACAAATGAAACGAGCTAAAGCTGCAGTTGACTTTAAACATTGTTTTTGTTAGCAGAAGCTGAAATTTGTTTAAAACTCTTCAAAACTCATAAATTAAATTGAAATTTTTCGAATTTGTCATCAAAAACCGATATCGGTACACACCAAAAATTATTGATGAATATCTTCAATAAATAAATTGAAATAATCTAAGAAGAAATAACAAAATTCAATTATTGAACATTTTAAATTATTTATAATCTTCATAATTAGATACTACCATTTGAGGGTTTTTCGTTATTTTAATAAAATAAATATTATTAAATCTACTGTTTTGATATACCGTCTACTGTTATTTCATCGATCTACCTATGTGTTACTTAAAAATCATCTGGCAACCTACTTGGGCAGCATTCGACAGACCGTCAAGAAGAGGTATATCGGCATTGTGTTATTGTCAGAGCCTGTTTCAAAATTACCTCAAAGTAACTTATAAAAGAAACATTTCCTAAATCTACTTGCCAGCGAATGGACCCAATATTTGCGAAATTTGTTTTGGCTTTTGTTTCTATTTATTAGTATTGGAGCAACAATGCATATTGCCCTTTTGAAATCTAATTTCAAACTGTGATAAACGAGTCCAGTTTCGTAATGGGTGCATCTCGAGCGGTTTCGCGGTATAGCGGTTAACCGCTCGCGGGAAAAACCGTGTGCGGCCTTAGCCTTATGATAGGATTGGTAACCAATATGTATTTGTTTTTGAGATTGATTAATATTTTTCTAGGTGGATTACGTTTCTCAAACTTGAGACTTACCTAATGAGTTTACAAATTGGTGTGTAACTTCTTTGGTTATATTCGGAACGGATGTTATTGCTACTAACTACATAAATATCACGTAAACAGTACAAATAAGAACATATAACAATTTTGTTTTATAACATTAGTAACGAACTTAACGTTGTTTTCTTTGTTTCAGGATATCTTGGTCACACATCCATTTACCAGAATATCGAATTGGTCGTCAGGAAACACGTACTTCCACATGACTATTGGTAACTTAGTAAGAGGTTCAAAACTTCTGTGCGAAACTTCTTTAGGCTATAAAATGGACGATTTGTTGACTTCATATATATCGCTGATGTTGACGAACATGAATAAACAAAGAAGTTTGAGAATAAAATAATAATTTAAAACTAAATAAACAAGAGTTTTTAGATTTGATATTACTTTATAGAACTGAATCACTTTAGAATCTCCGTTTTCTCTGAGATTTTTTTAACAAATTTTATGTAGTTTCTCGAATACCAAGAAATCCTTTTAGGTGAATTAAAACTAGTCAATACATAAGAATACTTCCTCTTGTATCTTTGGTTAAGGAACATTTTTTCGAACAACATATCTTGGTATTTCAATTTAAATCTATTTTAAAATTATTGAAGTTATAAGGATTTGTTTCTAAATAAAATATATTTGTGTGTTTCTAGAAGTTTCTAAGTATTTATATACTTTGTACATATTTTTTTATTTGTGTAGGTCTATGTATACATCAAGTGGAAATATTGTTTTAAATTTTACTTTCATTTTTATATGCTGTTGTTAAGAAAGATTGTAAATAGGAAATTATTGACGATATTACTATTATTATATAAATCTTATATACAAGGCAATAAAGTTGATACATTTTTATTAACTGTTTTTGTTTCTTTGATATTGATATCCATTAACCTTTTCAGTCATCCTCTGTTGGTCTATAAACTAAGATACTGCTTAAGAAAAAGTGTCTCACAAGTACAGACAAATCTTGTAGAATGAAATATATATATATATACAGGGTATTCCATCTCAAACGAGCCACCTTGAATATCTTGGTTATTTTCAAAACTATTGCAATAAGAAAAAACAGGTCGATTTTTGTTTCGAGGGAGAAATTTTTTTAAGTGAGTTAGCCCTTGCGCGCATTCAACATAAACAACCCAATTCAATGATCTTGAGATTTGAGATAGAGAAAATAGGTGTTGTCATATATCATTTGGAAGCCGTTTTTACAGACTATACCCTCATAATAAATTTTTTTATTGCAATTTCTGTACATATAACAGAAAACCTAACGGACCTAGTAGTAAAACCGAATTATTAAATTAAAAGTTTTTACTGCATGGAAAAGTATTAAAAAGGAGTTCTTTTATAGTACGCTCTTAAACCATCCTGTTTCACTGCCGCACCCTGTAATAACACACAATACAAGAATAACAATAAATGTAAACATTCATTTATTTAACATTGTTTTTTGCTGATATTTAGAGTAAGTTTGTTTATCTGTTCTGACCTTTATTCTATCATTTGAATCATTGTACATTTATCTGTCAAGTTATTACTTTACTGATTTTTTGAAAATTTAAAAGATAATTAGGTAAACACATTGCAAGAAAGTGTTGAGCTGGTAAGTCTTTATTACCAAAATCAAATTTGTGCTCGATCTGCTGCAAGGGTTTTTAACCAAAACCATTCCGAACGTAATGTTCGTCATAAATACGTATTGGAGTTGATTTTAAAATTTGTTGAGACGGGCTCAGTAATGAATAAAAAAGAGGTCCCATTGGAATTGTAAATGATGAAGGGGTAGCTGTGGCTACATTGGGCCATGTACAACTTATACCAAACACGCAGTCTGTCCAGCAAATCTCTGCAGCTTCTGGTATTAGCAAAACTAATGTTTTTAGAATTTTGCATAAGTACAAATTCCATACGTACAAAATGAAATTACTTCATCAATTGAATGAGGATGATTGGGATCGAAGGCAACAACGAAATTATGACCCAGCGTATGATCGAAAACCCAAATTTCTTGTACAATGTTTGCTTTTCGGTTGAGTGCACTATTTCACTTCATGGGGAGATTAACCATAACTTTAGATTTTGGAGCGATACAAATCCTCATTTATTTCGAGAAGCTCATAGTCAACTAAACGTTTGGGCCCTACTTACTCAACATTTCTCTGGCTATATGAAGTCGGGGGATGTACGTCAGAACTTAGTTAATCTTCTACTTATTATTATAAAATCCTTTTAACGCCGCCAAAAAAATTATTAAACCTTGTAAATTAATCGTTCCGATAAATACATTGTGAATACGCTAAAGAAATATATTGCTATAAAATTCGTTTTTCACCGCCAAAAGTTAAGAAAGTTAATAATCTATATATAAATAGGCAAAGACAAAACGATTAGGTACCATTTTCTCCTCTGTTTCTCAACCGATTTTCTTCATTTTTGTTTTGTTTAGTAGCTACTGACAACCTTCAGTGCAGAATGCTAATCTTAATTTATAATATTGGTTCATTCATTAAATAAAATATAATAAAAATTCAATATTTACGTCAGTAATGTCAATGCCAAACAAATGAATGTGCCGCGTGCTGCCGCCGCCAGACTCAAACTATTGAGTAATTATATATAGACAGACCAATGCTGTTATATGCTTAGAGCATGTACTTCTGGAAGTGGCATGCAAGCGTTGTTATTGTTTAGTGGGTAAAGTAATCGTTGAATTTTATAATTATACAGGGCGATTCCAGATATGTTAGAAATCATTTTTTTCATGGGTGGCACATGAGCAGTTGTATATGTAGGGTGTTTAAAATATAGAGTAGAGTGCAATTATAACTAATAAAATAATTATATAGGGAAGCCCATTAGCGGTTGAATTTAGAGGGTTCTTGGAATAGAAGGTGCAGTAAAATTACAGTTATACAGGGTGGTGCAAAAAATGTTTTACATAGATGCATATACAGGGTGGCGGAAATGGAAATTCAACATTTCGTAACCCATAAGCAGTTGTATCTATAGTTAAGATGAAATATAGGGTAAGAGCAATTATAGATATACAGAATGGTGATAAAAAATGTTAGAAAAGGAAATGATTTATAGAGTAGAACACGAAGAGTTCCATATATATAATGATTGAAATATAGGTAAGAGTAGAATTATAGTTACAGAAGATAATTAAAAATTTCATAAACAAAAAGAGTAAATATGGTGGGTCATAGGCAGTGGCATATACAGAATGGTTTACCCGGTGGTTGAAAAATAAAAAATATGCGTGGTTCATAAGCAGTTGCATATACAGGGTGGTGGAAATATATAATGAGATGGAATTATTATAATGAGGATTTTAATAAATGTTAGAGAATTGAGTGCAAGTATAGCTATACAGGGGGGTTAGAAAAAATAAATATGTAGGGTAGCCCATTAGCAGTTCAATTGTTGTCATATTAAATTAAGAACTACGAATTTGAACACAAATAAAGTTCTTTGAATTATATCTGAAAAAACTTGAATTTTGTTACTTATTTGTAGAAGCGAGATGTAAGACCGACATCTAGGATTTTCGAGGAAACTATCACACAGAGGTTCCGATGTGTGTAATTGCTGTTCTCCCTAAAGTCCTAGGATAGAATGTCACGATAAAATTTTCATGTTACTTAACCTGCCAGAGATATTGACACAATTGGTCGAATTTCGACCACTGGGCGACAGCTAGTTTTGATAAAAACATTACGACCACGAAACAAAAACGGCTTAATATAAAAAAGCAACAACAACGGCGATCCCTAAAATTCGATCTATGTAAAAAGCTAAGGTTAAGGTATTTCCGAAACCGAATACCATCTAGATTTGTAGACCAGATACGGCTTGAAAAATCTTCGAACGAATGAAATGTAGATAAGACAAGGCAGCTTGGGGTTGGGCACTTTAGCTGTAGTATTAGTCATTGTGTTTTGTAAATAATTTAATTTGATAAAAATAAAACGTTTTAAGTGAGTGTGAATATTTGTGAGATTAAACCCACAGAATGTACCTCATTTGGTAACAGGGGTGGCAATAAGTACAGTTATAAATCTCAGTTGACAACAACCGGAAGTAAGGCAGAAATGAATGGGACTAGCAAAAAAATAGCTACAGGTTACCGATAAGCTGGACCAAAAAATAAACCACATCCGGGAGACGTGACAAAAAGGAGAAACAAAATCAAGAAAAAATCCAACAAAGGTTAGTGGAATCTTTTGATGAAAAACGTAAAATTAAATTAGAGAACCTTGTAACTAATATAGATGAAAAGCAACAAAATTTCTGTAGATGTGACAAGATCAGCGACAATTAATCCTTGAGCCAACTATACCATGTGCAACTCAGAGGGAAACAAAAATTTTGAGAAAGTCTACAAGAATTTCAAGCAAAGCCCAGTAACACAGGTCTTCCCCAGAACGTCCATTTTAGATCTTCTATAGATCCGAATGTCCTAGACCTTAATCAGATGTCCTTTACCATGTCAACATGAAAGGGACATACTCTAGTACGTACCAGGGACGCCTACGAACTTTATTTTTAGGTTACTCTGAAAACAGAACATTTTCTGATGATTGAAATTATTTCCATCATATTCCAGAATACATGTTACGATCTTAAAATGTTGAATTGATATTTAACATGTATTTAATTATGCTAATAGTCTCGATTAAACTTATATTTGTTATAATTCCTTCAATATTATTGCATTAATTCAAAAAGCCCTATTTTTAAAATGATTATTTGAAAGTCTGAAAAAGAACTTTGTCAGATTGTAATTAATTCAACTCACTACAATTCTGTATAAATATGAGTCATACTTAATTGTTTGTAAGGTAAGTATCATAGATTATGACTGTTTTAATTTGTAGTTTTCTTAAAATTGTTTTAATATATATTTTGCTACATTTAAATATTTGAAATGAGATCCAATTAATCTATATTAAGGGTGAGTTGGTGTAAGCGACAATACTGATAGCTGACGGCGTATTCGCACAAATTAAATTGTATATATTTTAACATTCAATCTGACAACATATATAGGCGACAACTACTTACTGATAAACAAGTGTGATTAAAAAAGATCAATTGATCTTTATAGAACTGCTGCGCCGTCCTAGAAAAGACTTCTCTGACGTCCTAGGTATATCTTCCTTGGGACACATGAATTAGTAACATTCTACGTCTCATGTACGTCCTGATGAAGTCCGGAACCAGAAACGTGTGCTATTATGGAGATTAGAGGATACAAGCATTTTCCTTCAGCCAGGAAGAATCAGAGTCACTCTTTCAGGCGTTGTTGACTGGTTTCAATAAACTACTCGAACGGTCACAAGGAACTGGAACGAGAGGTGTCTGTTTCCGTTGTGGACGGACAGGACATTTTCAACGTGATTGTAGAACGAGGTTACCAGACAGATCACCAGTCAGAGTTGGCCAACGCAAGGATACGACTTCCAGAAACAGTCAGCCAGTCAGCATAAGAGGGCTAAAGCTGACTAACCCTCCACCTCGACTTGATGACACTCTGACCATACTAGCAGAGTCTCTTTGGTTCTCCACACTATACGTAAAGAATGGATATTTGCACGTTGGACTAGACGAGAGCGTCAGAGAATAAACTTTTTCCGCTAGTAAAGACTGTTTCAGTTCACGATCATGCCCTTTGGGTTATGTAATGCTCCAACTACGTTTGAGAGGTTAATTTAATATGTATTGACCGAGTTGACATGCTTAGTATATCTTGACAATATTAACTGAGCATGCCAACCTGAGACTTAAGCCGAAGATGTGTTCTATGTTCCAAAAATAATGTAATGTTTTTATTTTCACACACGGGTTCTGTTCAGTTCTTGAATTTATTTAAAAACACAGTCCAACTCACTCTAATTTATTTCCACTACTTTAACACAATTTATATTCACAGAACAACTTACATTTATCTTAACTATATAATTCGTCGAAAACCGAATACTCCATCGCCAGCTGTCAGTATTTATATATTTCTCTTGGAATTATTCTGGCAAGTCAACGAACTATCGGAAAACTTCTTTCATGGGTTCTGAAAGCTTTAAGGGGATTCCAGTAACGGCAGCGGTCAGCCTGTTGAGAGACAAAACATTTCGGATTTCCAGAAGTATCGGAATACTGTCCAGCACCAGCTGTCGGATGAATTCTCGTAACATTGGCCTCTCCTTAAGACCATTTCGTGCCAGAATGTCTTAGAATCCTTCCTGGTGTGACGATATTTGCAGGACTCTCCATTTCGACAACGGGAAGATTGGTGGACGTGACAGTCAATGATCTTCGAATCTGGGCTGCGAATATTGAGATAGCATACTAGGATGTCGATGCCACTGAATCGAAAGATTGTTTCCATCATACTTCTCACCACCCTCCAATTCAGTCCATCATCAAATTCTTCTCCATCCTGCGAGAATGTTTTCGTTACCAAATAAAAGATGTCTCTGGTAACCACTGGTTGCTTATCTTCGAGATGAAGGACCTTCCCTACCACTGGATCTTGCTCCCGTAGCTTCTGGAACTGGCCGTACTTTTTGGCAAACACCTTGGCTATTCCTCTGGACATCCGGAGATCTCGAGCCACACAATGAGCCAGGGCATGTTCTATGGGCACCTCAAACAGGTCTCGGGGTTCCTGTCTCGTTACGTCGTGCTGCACTTTCTGCCCATCAGAATACAGTGTCATAAACTGCTCGAACGTCATCTCGTCATCGGGTGGTTGGATGCTGCGGACTTGGGCTTGGTCATCTTCGCTGGCATGACTTCCGGGATAAGGGGCTAACCTGTTGAAATGTACGACCTTTGGTTTTCCCCGAAGTAGCTTCTTTATTCTGTAGATAACATCGTTGATTTTCTTCACAATTTGGTACGGCCCCTCCCAAGATCTCTGTAGCTTGGGCGAATATCCACGACGACGTTGCGGGTTATACAACCAAACAAGATCATCAACTTGGAATTCTCCGCCCTCGGCTTTGATGTCGTAGGCTTCCTTCATTCGGGCACTGGCATTCTTGATGTTTAACCGGACTCGTTCATGGATGTCTTTCATCTTTTGACGAAGTTGGCTGACATAGTCTTCATCTGCGGTCTCTTCTCCTGGGGGACATCCAAACTTCAAATCGCATGGTAGTCTTAATTCTCGTCCCATGATAATATTGGCCGGGGTCTGTCCCGTGGACTCGTGCACAGACGAACGATATGCCATTAGAAACAAGTGCAGATACTGGTCCCAGTCTCTTTGGTGGTCAGAGACTACCTTTGACAAATGGCGGTTAATGGTTCTATTCATCCGTTCTACCATTCCATCGGATTGCGGGTGTAATGCTGTCGTCCGTGTTTTATTGATCTTCAAGAGCTTGCAGACGTCTTGGAAAAGAGTAGACTCGAAATTTCTACCTTGGTCTGAATGCAACTCCAAGGGAACACCAAAACGACTGATCCATTCCTTGACAAGGACATCAGCAACAGTCAAGGCTTCTTGATTCGGCAAGGCATACGCTTCGGCCCATTTACTAAAATAGTCCATCACCACCATAATGTATTTATTTCCAGAGTCGGATTCAGGAAATGGACCGGCAACATCAATGGCTACTCTTTCGAATGGACTGCCCACGTTATAGTGCTTCATGGGAGCTTTTGGTCGCTTCTGAGGCCCATTACTTGCTGCACAAACCGTACATTTCCGGCACCACTCCTTAAGTCTACTTGGCAGTTTATCCATTAGAAGCGTTCTCGCAACTTCCCCAAGGTTTTGGTCACTCCCAGATGTCCTCCGGTTGTACCGTCATGTCGGTCGCAAAACCTCTAGTCTCCTATTTTTAGGGACTACAATCTGTTTTCTGTCCTTGCCTTCCTCTGGGTTTTCCAGGACGCGCTTCAGAAGTCCATTCTTCTGGATGAGAGAGTTCCACTGAGCCCAGTACGACTTTATGGTTGGTGAGTATCGGGAAATCTCTTGCCACGGTCTTCTTCCTTCGACCGGATAACCTCTTTCAAATCTGGATCTAATTTCTGGTCTTTTTGGATCTCCGCAGATTGCCAATGGTCATCGATGGCGGTAGTTCTACAGAGAACAGCCCCTTTTTCTTCTGCTCGCTGACAATGTTTGCAATCATCAGGGCATGGTCTCCTCGATAGGGCATCAGCATTCTTATGGCTTGTTCCAGCTCCATGTTCAGTATCGAAGTCGAATTCTTGCAATCGCCCAATCCACTTGTCCTTCGGGGTTTTTAAACTTCAAGAGCCACTTCAGTGCTGCATGATCAGTCCTCAGGAGAAATCTTTTACCATAGAGGTACTTGTAGAAATGTTCTACCCCCTTTACTACAGCCAAGAGTTCCCTGTGAGTAACGCAGTAATTCCGTTCAGGCTTGCTCAAGATCTTGCTGAAATAGCTTTCTCCTGACCGTCTTGGATCTGCGAAAGCACCGCACCAATTCCGACATTGCTTGCGTCGGTATCCAAAACGAAGTTCCCATCTGGCAAAGGATAACTTAAGACGGGGGCACTCGTCAATGCTCTCTTCAGTGTCTCGAATGATCCTTGGCATTCCTCGTCCCACTGGTACTGCACCTTCCCCTCTGTGAGTCTAGTAAGTGGCTTGGCGATGTTGGCAAATCCGGCGACGTACCGACGATAGTACGTGCATAACCCCAGGAAATTTCTTAACTGGTGGATATCTTTACGTATCGGCCATTCCTGGACAGCTTTGATTTTCTGTTTGTCAACAGCTACTCCCTGTACGGAAATTACATGTCCAAGATATTGCACCTCCTCTTGGAACAGCTGACACTTCTTCGGGCTTAACTTTAGTCCGGAACTTCGAAGTCGCCGAAATACCTCCTCCAGGTTCCTCACGTGGTCTTCAAAAGATTTTCCAACCACGATAATGTCGTCAAGATACACCAGGCGTTTTCCATGAAAGCCGTTTTAACACTGTTTCCATCAATCTTTCAAACGTTGCTGGTGCATTACACAGTCCAAACGGCATCACCGTGAATTGGTAAAGTCCTGAGCCGATGGTAAAAACAGTCTTTTCTCGGTCTTCTTTAGCAAGTTCTACCTGCCAATAACCGCTCTTCAAGTCCAGGATGGAAAACATCTTCGATCCAGCCAACGTATCTAGGGTATCGTCTATTCTTGGAAGGGGATAACTGTCTTTCTTTAGCACAACAGAGTAATGATTCAGGTTCATTACTCTTACTGGCACAATCTCCTTCACCCGAAACAGAGTCTTCCCCAGTGCGACTCCTCTGCCTACATTTCCGTCGTTAAGTTCGGGATCAAACAACATTACGGTTCCAGTTTTAGCCTTCCCATCTAAGCAAGCATCTATAATGATTTCAGCTCTTTCCGGAACATTGACATCCTCTGCTAAGATGGCTCGCAGCATTATGTCATCTTTTCCATGAAGCACCACTTCTTCGTCATTCACTCGCAGAATTCCATCTTTGAAGTTTAACTGGAATCCCTTGGAGCTCATGACATCCATTTCAATGATTACTTCGTCTTCGATGTCTGCCACTAATGCTCGATGTAGGAAGGTTCTGTTTCCCAAGGTCATTTCAACCTCTATTTCACCATGGACTTTCGCTGCTTCTCCTGTCGCTGTTCGCAGTTGCCATTTCGTTGATTTTATCATTGTCTCTAAAACAATGTTGGGCCTTATTACTGTTTTCGTCGCACCAGTATCCAGCAGCATTGCAAATTGCCTCCTATTAATAAGGCCATCTACGAAGACACTGTTAACGTGGTTGCGTAGCGAAGTGACATATGCGTTGGTAGTTGACACTTGTTTGCTACAGGTCGATGATGGTCCCTTTACATAGGCCTTCTTTAGTTTCCCCGGTCTGGACTCCGTTGCTCTCCTTGCAACGACTCTGGACTTGTCCTACCTTACGACACATCCGACATCTCACTAGTCTTTTTTCGGTAAGGACTTCTTCTATTATTTTTCTTACAGAGGCTTCATCGTTTCCGCCATCTTCGGATTCTCCGTCAACGTTTCGGACTCTGGCTTGACTTCTGCAGGTTTCTTTCGCAGCCTCGAATTCTAGAGCTCGAGCTAGTGCATCTACTAGTTGAGTCGGTCGAGCTAGGGTCAATGCTTGTCTGGCTTTGTGGTCCCGAAGTCCATCCAAAAATGCTTGCACTGCTAACCTTTCTATTACATTTTCCGGTGTGGCTGGATATGCAAGGCGAACAAGACGGGCAATGTCAGCTTCAAACTCTTGTAGGGATTCATTTGATCTCTGGTGGCGATATTTCAATTGGGAGTGGTAGACGTGCTCCAAATGTGTCTGTCCATACCTCAGTTCTAAATGTTTGACCAGTTGTTCGTAGTCTTCTTGCTCCGAGGTATTCAATGTTCAATTCAATTGGCGACGACAATTAGTCCATGATGATTTTCCATCAAATTGGGTAGGTTTCATTTTGTGTCTTGTCCCCTCGAGGCCAATTTTTGAAACCACTATCTCTGTACTGTTTCTGCTTTCGGTTTTTGATTGTGTTTCTCCTCTTTGCATTCTGACTACCTGTTCTTTTATTCTGCTGATCTCACCCTCCATTATTTGTTTTAACTCTTCTATCCGAGCCTCATTCTCGACTATTTTCTCTTCAAGCATTTCTGAATTTTCCTGAACCATACTCTTCAAATTTCTTCTAAGGATTGGAAGTTTTCGTGTAATTTTTGTAGCTTATCTTCCAAAGACTTCGAATTTTCTACTAGTTTGTCTTTTAGGGCTTTAGAATTTTCTACTAATTTGTCTTCTAACGCCTCTTTCAAGTTTTTAGAATTTCCTAGCAATTTGTCTTCTAGAGTTTTAGAATTTTCTAGTAGTTTGTCTTCTAACGCCTCTTTCATGATCTGAGAATTATCTTGTAATGTTTGTAGCTTATCTTCTAAAGACTTAGAGATTTCTATCAATTTGTCCTCTAGGGTCTTAGCATTTTCTATTAATTTATCTTCTAAGGACTTAGAATTTTCCAGTAATTTATCTTGCAACGTTTCTTTTAAATTTTCTTTTAGATTTTCTTCCATTTTTTTAAATAGCATACTCATGTCTCCATTACCAGAAACTTTAAACAAATAAGTATCGGGATCGTTACCTTCATTTATTAGGATATCTCGTAGCCGTTGTATTAATTCACTTTTCTTCCCATTAATTTCTAAATCTCTTTCTTCAAGTTCTTTTTTTTAAGTCCGTCAGTTTCAATTGGTCCAAACTCACTGTTTTATACATTGTTAGTTTATTTATTTTCCACTTCTAAAAGTTCCACAAATTCACCCCACACCTGACACCACTGTAATGTTTTTATTTTCACACTCGGGTTCAGTTCAGTTCTTGGATTTATTTAAAAACACAGTCCAACTCACTCTATTTCATTTCCACTACTTTTACACAAATTTATATTCACAGAAACTACTATTTACATTTTATCTTAACTGTACAATACGTCCGACGAAAAATGAATGGAATCTATCCCAGCTCTTCTTATTTATATATTTATCTTGGATTTGTCTGGTACGTTCACGAACCATCGGGAAACTCTTTTATGTTCTGGAAGCTTTAAAGGAATTCCCAGTAACGGCAGCGGTCCGCCGGTCGAGAGACAAATATTTCAGGTTCCCAGAATTTATCGGAATAATGTCCCTTCCATGAACTGGTTGATGGCCGATTGCACCAGCTGTCGGATGAATTCTCGTAACAATATTTAAATTGATTTAGCCGCTTCAGAGAAATTAGTGAAGATTCATTGAATGACAACTGATTTTTTCAGATTGTGTGGATTGTTTCTCACGTTGTAGAAAATCCGTTTAAATTATCGAAATTGATTAATCGATGAGTATACATAAATTAAAATTTGTGACATATTGTAACCTCCTCTTTGTTGTAACTCGGTAAAAAATAATTTTGACAAATTTTAAATACTGTAAAATGTTTAAACTTTTATCATCTTATAAAATTTATCTTTGGTGTAAATGGCATTTACACACGTACTTAATCAATGCCAGATAATGATAAGTGTTAGTCATTGGGTTAGAGTTTTTCTTTAATTGGTCTTTGTCTTACACACTCGGTCTTGTTCTTGTTCAATCAATCTTGTTCTTAGTTTTACACGTGAAAGTATTCCATAGTCTTGGTCTTGTTTTTTGTAAGAAAAAGAGCAAACCTGCAAGTTACTCATTTTGCTGCTCTTTACAGTCATCACAGATTTAATTAGTTCTAAAGGGCTGTTTTCTACTTATTAAAGAGTGCTATTTCAAATTCCAAAATGTACCTCTTCAGCAGAGTTAGAGAAACTTGTACAAAACTAAAAACAACATAAACATGTTCATTCTGCCACATTTGGATTTCATGAACATCATTCAATGGGTGCATTCAGGGAATTGTAGCGATGCAGCGCTTTGTTAAAGAGATGTACTAAAGAGTGTTAATAAGCATATAAATTCTCCGCTTTACTGCTTTATAACTAAATCAGCTATCAAATTCTGTGTTGATATTACGCAAAAGTGTCGCCAACAAGTAAACATAATTAGTGAAAATAACTAGAAACAAAAGTTTTCATTCAGCGGAAGCAAAGCGCTGTGGCGCTTCATGCTATAATTCCCTGGATGCATCTATTGAAGAAATAACAGTAAGGCGATTACCGCGAATTGTTGGAATTAACTTTAATGTTTTTGGCGACATTCATCATTTCGTATTTTAGGAATTGCAAAAAATTGTCAGTAAATTATAAGTGAAAGAGAAATGCTATAAATGTACAGAAGATTTATCTATTTTAAACTAAATTTCAGTTAGAGAGAAGAAGTCATAACAAAGAAACTGGATTTTATCATCAGAAGCAATTAAAAGACTTTATCAACTTTTCTATTTATGTATTCACTAATAAAGTTATTAGGGTATTTGTACAGGAATATCAGGATGTTGTTAAATAAAATTTAAATCAACATGGTCTCCTCAAAACTGTGGCGTTGCATTTATTTGATGGCAATATTTCAACCATCACTAAGGTAAATATAGGTTACCCATATTTATCCTGAAAGCAAAGGCGAAGAAGACGTAGAACAAGATAACTAAGAAATTACATTCTGCACCAAAAATTTTTCTACTTTTACAAACAAAAAGGTAATAAGAACTTTCTTCACGAGAATTTCTATTAGCACAGTTTTCCTGAATGAGGAGCCTTCAACAAGGAATTGAAAATCTTCTTGATAAGATAATTGTTGTGAATGAGCCTACAGAAAGACTATCAAACTATATCAGGAAAACAATAACATTTTCAGAAAAGACGAAAACGGGAAACAATTTGTTTTAGAGATGAATGCTGAATACCGTAAGAAATACTTAACTGAAATATATTGAGAACATATATAAAAATTGACCCATTTATACCTGTGACTACGAAACTACTTAACACAAAATCCCCCACCCACTCTAATATCAGTTAAATACTGAATTTAAAATTTTGAATAAATTCACTCAAAAAGTAGTGATTAAATGAAAAAAAATTAAGGGCATTATGTACCTAACATCTCAAATGAAAGGCTCCATTTGGGTAATATAAATACATATATATTTTTTTATTTTAAATTGTTTTCTCTTTATTTCCGAAACTAATGAGCGTAAAATTTTGAAACATAGAGCTTTAGTCAAAATGTACAACAAAACGTGACGAAAATCTCAATATTGATATGCGTTAATTTTCAATGCAAGTTAGAAAAAACAATCAAGCATGGAGAAATAAAAAATTACAAATGCGTCTACGATGTATAGTTTCATTTACAAGTATGTTAAAAAATAGATTAGAACCAACCCGCCCTCTCATTTTTCCGAAAATAATGGGGGAAAATTAAAAAAAATGCTCTTGAAGTGCATGGGAAAGCCTAAGCAAAAATCCTAAAGTAACCTTGGGGTCGAATTGGAAAGTTATTACAAAATCAGTGCAGTATGTGGCGATGGAATAGACTCGTCATAGGAAATACAAAGGTATATTTTTTAAAACCTAAAAATGCTTGATTTTGAAGTTATTCAATAAAAATATAGGAACATCAACCATAGGATAAAATTTTGAAAAATAGGAAACATAAAATAAAAAGAACTACATATATTATACTTTTATCAGTTTGGATTCCGCAACAAGAGGAGCCCAAATCTGACAAATCTATAATTTGAAGTTGTCTATATAAAAAGATTTCTCACTACACTACCACTCTGACACGTCCAGTATTGCTCATGTCCAGTCTTATTTAGAGGGAAGTATTTTTGAAAATCAACTGTCAGGGAGTCTGAGGATTCAGAACAGTGTCCTTCATATATATAAACGACCTGAAACATTTTAGCACTATTTTGAATTTATTTGTGATCTTGTATATCAATGTCTCCATCAATAATATTGCTACACTATCACCCTTTCGGATCCAATATGTATAGGGTGGGCAAATAAGAATGGCCGCAATCTATATCACAGGGACTTCTCGTAGTACAGCCTTAGGGAAAAAATATTCTAGATTAAAGTGGCCATGAGAAAAACTTGGAAATTTCTTAGAGTGTTGTCCGATGAGCGCTAGAGGGCGCAACTGAACACCAAAAGAGCAAATCGCTCATTTTCAACAAAATTTACCTAATTAAAGTATTCCAAAAACTAGAAAATCGTAATTTTAGAAACATTCCGCATACTTTGTTCTAAACGTATGTGGTTCTATTTTGTCAAGTAAACGGTAGGGGTGACTGGGAAACTTGTTGAAGTTATTGACTATATATTATAACAATTCTAATGAATAACCGAAACACTAGAGGACGCTATCCAATTTTTTTTAGAAATCTTGTTTTATCTCAAAAATATTTAATGTAAACATGCTGTTTTGACAACGGAATTAGAAAGAAGAATAAATTATCAACAATCCTGTGCAAACCGTATATCGATGATATCAGTTTTCAATCTCAAGATATGTTACAAAATGTGTGGCTGATGGGAATTTTTATTTATATTTCGACTACTCCGGTTTCCCCCAATATAATTGAATAAGGTTGGTTATGTTAGGAATTACTTTTTAGGATCCATAGATAGTACGCGGAGATAAGTTCATTTAAATTAGAAATTAAATGTAAAATTAAATTCATATTACCTCCCCTTAGTAATTAATAAAAACAATGACTATAAACATATTGAAAACAATATCATTTTAACAAACACGGAGACTAAACAAATGCAATAAATATTGGTGTCCGAGATGCTAAAAATGTCGACCACCATTTTCGTTATAAGACCACAACCTCTGATGAATAAACAGAACTAAATTCTCAATTTTTGTTGCTAAGAAAGTTCGAGTAACAAGTCTTATTTTCTCTACAAGATCATCCCGTATTGTGGGTGTGTTTGCAAAAACTAAATCCTTTATTCGCTCTCATAAATAGGAATGTAGGCAAGACAAGTCTGGGGATTTGGCTGGCCAATGAAATATACTTCCACGACCTATCCACCGATCAGGATATGTTTGGTGTAAAAAATTCCGGACGTCTGCAGAATAGGTCGCCGGACACCCATCATGTAAAAACATTTTACAACGAATTTCTAGAGGTATATCTTCTAAGAGAATTCACAATTCATTAAGAAATCTAGATATCGCTCTGTAGTTAGAATCTCATTTAAAAAGAAAGACCCAATAATGTGTACACCCAGAATTCCCTGCCAGTGACTGTTATCGAAATCTCGAGCAACTTTGGTGAAAAATCACATAATATGGGTGCAACCAAAAATATTGTGGTTATCAAATATTTCCCAATAAATACTAAAACAAAAAAATTCTCTAGATTCTTATGCAGAAGTGACTCAAAATTTACCGGAGATAAATCTGTTTTGTCGGTATAACACATTTTGTAACATATCTCGAGACTCAAAAATGATTCGATATACGGTTTTTTTCACTTGATTTTTGATAATTTAGTGTTCTTTCTGATTCCGTTGTCCAAACTACATGTTTGTATTAAAAAAAAATTAGAAAAAATATGATTTCTAAAAAAAAATGGATAGTGCCCTCTAGCGTTTCGGTAATTCATTGGAACTGTTATAATATATAGTTGATAGATTAGTGGAGAAAATCCAACTTCAAAAAGCTCAAGTTTATAAAAATCGGTTATGCCAAACCAGACTGTTTGTTTTCAAGAAGTTTTCCAGTCACCTCTACAGTTTACTTGACAACATAGAACCAAATACTTCTAATAAAAAGTATACGGAGTATTTCTAAAATTAACATTTTTCTAGTATTTGGAATACTTTAATTAGGTACAGTTTGTAGAAAATGAGCGATCTTCACTTTAGGTGTTCCGTTACGTTTTCTAGCGGTCGTCGTACAACAAATAATTTCCAGGTTTTTCTCATTGCCGCTTTAATTTACAATATTTTACCGAAAGCTATAATATGAGCCATTCCTGAGAGATGGATTGCGGCTAATCTCATTTGCCCACCCTGTGAAGTGCATAAAATACCGTGAATGCTTTAGAGGTGGCTTTCTGGGACAAAACTACTTACCATCCCTTGCACTTTTATCCTTTACTGCATGGTGCATATGAAACAGAACCAAGACAACTATAAAACACCGAGTGAAATTCAGCCCTATTCAGCTAAGCAAGGACGAGACTTAATTCTTAGCTATCACAGGCTACCGCGAACGAGAGTAGCCACTGACTATGATAACATAAAATTGATTAATGCCGTAGAAACAGAAATCAAAAATTGGAACTTACGTCACTTTATAGCAAGAGTAAAAAAAATTTGGTCATGTGTTGTTAAGAACTCACAAACTAAGGGTTTCATGCCACTTTTTAGATTTTTTATATTCTATTTAGTTATATTATAATACATTTTTAGGGTTCCGTATATACAATATACGGATATCCTTATAATATCACTCCGGATTTCTGCTACTGTCACATCACAGCAATTTTCTCCTAAACTACTGGATGGAAGAGGTTGAAATTTGGTATCAATATATAGTTTGGTGACCCGATCAGGACTACATATCGTAAATTAAGAAATTTTGATTTTAGGGGTATTTCTGGGGGGAAAAACAAAAAAAATCGACCTGTCCCCCCCTGATCTCCGAAACTGCTGAGGCTAAAATTTGGAAAAAAATGGAAATATAGATCGTTGCGCGAACTTTACAGGAGAAAAATAAGGAGAAACCATTAATATTAATTTTGGGGGACAAATAATAGAATTAAATAAAAAGTTAAAAATATTTTTTTTCAAACGCATCATGTAATATATCAAATGATCAGGTCCTATTCTGAGGAACACAAATATATTTTTTTCATATTTAAAAAAAATTAATCAAAAAGATATTTACGAAAATATACCAAAATTTTAATATTTTTTAAATAAATGTTTTAAAATATATTAAAAAAATATATTTAAAAAATTACCCATTCCCCTCTTTATTCCCCCAACTATAAGACTTAATTTTTTTTATTTACAGGAAAATACGAAGAAATCCCTAGTATTAATATTGGTGGCCAAATTATAGAATTAAACGGAAAATTAAAAAAATTAACGCATCATGTAAAAATAATTGTTTACAAGATATTAACATAAAGATATAA
This sequence comes from Octodonta nipae, assembly GCA_034190945.1. Classification (NCBI taxonomy): domain Eukaryota; kingdom Metazoa; phylum Arthropoda; class Insecta; order Coleoptera; family Chrysomelidae; genus Octodonta; species Octodonta nipae. Next base: position 37,447,938 of record CM067218.1, on the reverse strand, counting down.
AAAATTCTCATTTCTCGCTTTATTTCCGAAACCATAGTACCAAAAATTTTGAAAATAATTAGGAGTACTGGTGCTTACTTGAAATTTATAAGAAAAATTATTAGAAATAATAATTTTAGAGACAAATTATACAATTAAGTCGAAAATAAAAATTCAATTTTCAAACGCATCATATCAGATAAAAGGTTCATTATGTGAATTACAAATATATCATATTTTTAAATCATTTGTTTAAAAGAAATTAACAAAAATATTAAACATCGACTTAATTCCCACTTTAGAAACTACACTATTTAAATTTTGAAATATATATTTTATTTGTATTTTTAGATAATTTGAATAATATATTTAATAATTTATAATTTAAAACTTGACCTATTTTGCCCTATATCTTCCAATCTACAAAGCCTCAAAATTGAGACAGTAGATTATAAAAGGCTTCCCTGAAAGTTTATTAGTAAAATAAAACTCTAATGTTAATTTTTGGGGGCCAAATTAGAAAATTAAATGCATATGTATTCTTATAAAAAATCCTGAAGCAGATAAAATAAAAAGTCTATGTGTGGAAAATGAAAGTGTATATTTTTATAAATTTAAAACGCTTCCTTTAAAAGATTATAGGGCAAATATAAGAAAATGCACTCATTCCCTGCTTGTCTGAAACTGGAATATTAGAATCTTGAAGGTGGTACCGAACCCTTAGTATGCGAGTCCAACTCGCACTTGACCAAATTGTTTTAATTGTAGGTTACCTTCCAAAATGACCTCTAGGAAATTTTCTTTATATTTTTCGACAAGCAGTAAGTGGGTCTCATATTTCAATTTTTTTTGAAAATTTTAGCCATAGTAGTTAAGGAGTTTTTTGTACTTTTTTGTTAGTATCCTTTGAACCATACATTTTAAATTGAAATCAAACCTTTTATTAAATATTCACAGTTTTCAAAGTAGAGCTAGAAAGTTGAGATAAGAACCAAATATAACGCTACAATAAATGGCTTATTCACTGTTGTTAAACCGTAAAAGGTAAAAATTAATTACGTACCTATCTACTAGATTTTTTAAGTCGATGCCAAGTAATTCTGCTAATTAATCAAACATAATTGTTGTTTAACTTTGTTAACGTAATGTCAAAAATATCGATAAGATAACTATTTCTTAAATACCAACATTATAAATTTTATGGTTTCCAGGTATCCAATTAAAAGTAGTAGGAAGCAGAAATATTGGCTCATGTTTTATAGAAGATAGTTTTAATTACTTCTTAACATATCGTTGTATTTAATTACTTAATACTGACTTAACTTAAGTATTGTCTTCTAAACGTTGTTTGTGGCATGTTCTTGATTATTTTTATGTTTCTTTGGGGAATAACACCACATAGAAATAAAACTACGTATATTGCAGGAATACCAAACGTTTCAAAGTCTATTCTGACTTCGTTGTCAATGGCTTTATAAATGGCTTTATAAATATATGTGGTGTTATTCCCCAAAGAAACATAAAAATAATTAACTTAAGTATGTGTTCACAAAATTAGCCGCCACAGTTCAACTAGTCATTTTAACATAATCACTGCTGTATATCACAGATTACTTGTGTTGACTATCTATTTTATTTTACTAGACAAGAACTTTATAATTTATTGAATATTTAGCAATTTCTTCCATTTTAACACCGCTGAATGTAGGTTTTAGCAAAATAAACATTAAACAGACATATAAGTCAAATGCTTTGGAGGGACTTAGCCCCGCTAGTGTTTAGCAGTATATACTTATTTATAGGAACATCCATAAATTACATACCCACCCACCCTCATGTAAGAAACTAAGACACAATTACTTCACACGCCCACCACCCATTTCTTACGTAAGCCACTCATTTTTCCAAAGAGGTGTACCTACAAACATACAATATTCATATATATTACATATTTCATATAAATGGGCGCATGGACGTAAAAAACTTGCCGTGAGCCCTTAAACCTTTCCACAAATTTGCTAACTTGTCTCCCACAGGACAGAAAAATTTTCTGAATCTCTCTAGGATATTTTTTTCCGATTTGTCCCCTTCTAGGATTTTTTTTCTAATTTACCTCTCCCTAAACCAAAAGCTGGGTACACCCCTGCTCATATATCTATTATATTATTATATATAAATAAAAGTGTCTATCTTATAATAGTAATGCAGTAACATAGTTATTATTAATACATATTACATTTTATTATTAAGATAATGTATTTTGACTATTAAAGCATACTAAAATTATAAAAACATGAAAGTGTATATACATTAGAGTGAGTCAAAAAAATCAACTATCCTTTTGATTAGGATACCGAAAATATTACTTAGGATGACAAAAAACTTGACGTCAAAAATGTGTGTCCTTAATCTTAATAAAAGAGTCTCGTAAATTTCGTTTTTTCCCTCACATGCATCTTTCACTCCAATCTTCTAAACAATGTTTTAGAAAAATACAATACATATTTTTGAAGGGAATTAAATTCTCTACAGAAAAGGTCTGAGTGTAAATTTTCGTACAATGATCTGTTTTTACAATTTAATTTTACAACTTTGGAATTTTGTCACTGATTGACAAATCTGTTTCTAAGAGGAGACGATATATTTTTTGAAGGAAATCAGACGCTCTACAAAAAACTTTCATTTTTCTTTTCCGTTACATTCAGTTTTTCGCTAGTTAGTCGAAGGTCCGATTAAAAATAATTTTTAGCTTTTTTAGAGAATTTAATTTTCCTTCACAATTATGTATTGTTTATATTTTTCAGATATATTGTTTAAAATATTTGAGTAAATGAAAATGAAAAACCTCTTAATCTCAAAATTAAGGCCTAACATTTTTTTGTCTTCCTAAATAATATTTTCGGTATCACATTAAAAAAAAATAGTGGATTTTATTGGCCCAGTCTAATAATACACATATTGATATTTTTAATTTTAAAAAGGTTTCCTGAAGAAAACAGACCGTTACGTGTTTACGACTAGAATATTCTTATAAAAATTAAAATTTTTGAAGATATTATTTCCTAATATGTTAGGTTATTATAAAATTAATTAAATATTGTTAATGCCATTGTTAATATATTGTAATTTTTTCTATAGATATGGATAACTTTTAATTTAGGCAAAAATCATAAGCATTGAAAAAAATATATTTTAAAAAATCTTACGTAAAATCGTTTCAAACACCCACCTACACCCATATAAGATTTCGTAAGATAACAGCAAACACCTACCCAACAATATCTTACGGTTTATGGATGATCCCTATGAAGTATTTTACAATCGCTTTTATTTGTTTTTATATCTTCATAGCATTCATAGCAAATCCTTCGACACGTTCTAAATGTTAAAACATAATTTAAAATTTTCTTGAAAACAAAAACCATATATGAAATAATTTACGTTCAAGCGGAGCTACATTAATGCGAACCCTTTAATTACTACAATTTCCTTAAAACGGAAGTTATCGCCGCATAAATCTACGATCACATCTTTGTAGAGAACGCGCGTCTCTTTGGTACCATTGTGTTTCGAAAAACACACCGTGCAAAATACTTACTGTCCATCAGCCCGTTGATTTTTTCGTTCCCATGTTAATTTATGAATCGACCTGTATAGTAGCGTGACCCGAGACCTTCTCATTACCTTTGACTTGTCTGGTGTGGGAATCAGTCCAACACAAAACTCATTAATATACGAGAGGAAAACAATTATTAAAAATCATTCTATTGTTGAGATGTGGATTTCCCACATTTGTGATATAATTCAGTTGTTTTGTTCTTTTCTTTATTATTCTTTTCATCTTTGAGAAAGATTTTATTATATATTTTCCTTCAATTATCGTGGGAAACTCTGAACGTGAGAAACATCTCTGATACTTCCTCGTTTATTTTTTTGTTCCATTCCGATTTAGGTTAGCTGTAAATGTAATAATGTTAACTCCGATTAATTTTTAAAAAAGGTTAACCATTTTCATATACTATAAGTATCATAATGACTTCAAAAATTCTTGAAATGAATTTTTAAAATTGCGGCCATATTTTTGTTTAAGAGTTTTGTTTTTATATAAATTTATTAATATAAAAACACAGATTTGCACCCTAACACCAAACCTTTATTTTAAACACTCCGTTTCAACAACTCTCAATTGTCATCTAAGTTGTCACCAAGTTTTGGTTTCCTCCCTGAAGATGACAACTTAGAGTTGTTGAAAGGGCTTTGAATGTTTAAAATAAAGGTTTGGTGTTAGGGTGCAAAACTGTGTTTTTACATTTGTGACACACCAAAGGTTCCACAGCTTTTCCATTATAAATTTATTGACATCGATCGAAATTGGTTTCATGTTTTGCCTAAATAACACCGCAAAAATATGATTAATACTACTGACAACGCCGTTCGTAATTTTTGTATGCAGAATCCATAAAAAGAAACTACAAGATGCCTCAAATAAGCTTCAGAAAACAATCCTTCAAATTCTTTCTTTTTTTGGTATAATTCCGACAAGTTGTAATTTATATTTACAGTTAGGGATATAATAACTATCATATCGCAACCTTGCAAGAAAAGTGACGCAACTCAAAAATCATGATGTTTGAGTTAATACCGGAAATGGACTTCTAACAAAAAAACCATCAATCGACAAAAGTATATTAACTTAGCTTCATCTTCTGGACCAAAGGTGATAGAAGTGTCGTTTTTCTTGTTACCTTTTGGGTATAACATATCGTATTATTTCGAGTTGTGTCAGTTTTGTTCAGAAAATTGCAGCCTGATGCATGAACCATTTAGTATTGTGTTTTAGAAAGAATATTTTATAAATAAATTGTTTCATTTTGAATTGTGCCATTTTAGCGTATAAGGTATATTAATCTTTGGATTATCATTTTGAATTATGTCGTTTTTGATGAATAAATTTGTGGGTCATAAATTTATCATAAATCAGCCAAGCCGCTTAGCTAAAATTATGAAATTATCAATGCCAATTATCTTTGCAGAGGCTGAGAACTTTATAAATTCGACAAGAAGTTGTGACACTGGCATGACACCCAATTAATTTCTACTACAAAACGTAATTCTCCTGCAGGGTGAGCACCGGATTCGTGCAAACCAGCTGAAAATTCTCAACATACTGCACATTATCTTGCAAACTTAACGGTTCCAGGTTCTTATATCAAAGAAAACACTGATTACACTATGCCGAATAAAGCTTTATCAAGTAAATTGACTGGTAGTGAAAGTTATCATCAGGTTTAAGTGATCCTTGTGAAAACGCCGAAGAACATTTTATGATGTCCACGGTTCCTACTTCCAAAGAAAATGAATTGATTAACAGGTTCTCTAATGTTGATCGCCTTACCAAATTGCATTTGATCACACTGCCAACGAAAAATACTGCATCTCCTGTCGAAACCAACTAAAGTGATTTCAACGATTCCGACAGTGATCTGGATTATAATTCTAGATTTCAATGCAGTTCATGACAGTAGTTCGAGTATTGTATCCGTAGGACTAAGGAAGTTGAATTTGAAAGTCAAGTCGACGATCCAGAAGGAAAAAAGGGAAAGAAAAGGAAGCGATTTCCTGACAAATGAATAGCAAAATAAACTGAATTGATGAGAAATCCGGTGCCAGAAAAGTGTGGATATATATACGAGTTGCCATAAAAAACTTACGGGCGAAGAAAGGCAAACAATTTTTGTGAATTACTGGAAACTTTCTAATTTGCAGCAGCAAAGAGAATTTATTGCTAAGTTTACTGAAGTTATAAAACCCAAATTCGATATTCAAGTAAGCGATGAATTTTTGGACCTCAAGTTATTACAAGAAGAAAGGGGCAATAACTTTTCCATAACCCTTGAAACAACAAAAGTGAAGTGGCATGAAACAAAAATCCTTAAGGTCGAACCCTCATACATTTTTTTATAAACTTCATATGCGAATATTTAATTAATGTCAAAAAGATGGCTCTACATTATTACGAGTCGTTTTACAAATATTTTCTATTAACTTAATTTCAGTATTAAGTTAAGTTTTATATATGTATTTTTAACTTTTACTATACCCAAATTTGGCTAGTTTCCTTTTAATAAACATTTTTTGCAAAAATTATTGTTTTAACAGAAACCGAAACATCTAGAGGAAATCAATGGATATTAAAAATCGTCACATCTCTATAAAATAATTTAAATATATCATCAAAAATGTCACATCACAATGTTGGTTTAAAAAAATAATCATCAAAACCGTCACAACTCTAAATAATTCATTCTACAGAGGCTCCGAATTATATATATACCGTCATAACTCAAAAGGGTGTTTTTATAGGGTTCAAAAATAAAATAACCAAAAATACTTTACGCTCGTATATTTTCGGTAAATAAGTTCAGTTATACATACTATTCTAGAATTTTATTTTAAGTTGGAATCAGTTTTTCGCAATTTCTGAAAAACTTACGTTTTGAGTTTTGTCACTTTTGTCGCAAGGGTGCGATATGTGTATAAAAACTCTTTATACTTCAAACTTATAAACGGTTCAAAGTTTATATCAGACACCAGTGGCGGATCCAGGATTATAATTTGGGGAGGGGTGACATGTTTGTGGGGGGCTAGACACCGCTGAAAGTAGGTTTTAGCAAAATAAACACTGAAAACCGTACAACTCAGATGTTTTGGGGGCCTTAGTCACTTAGCCCTTTCGGATCCTCCAGTGTGGGACAATATTGTCAAAAGAAATTTGAAGAAATAGTTGATTAATTGATCTTGTTTCTATATACTGAGGAGTGTTATTTGTATGATCTGTGCCTTTATTATCCTCCACTAACATTTTAATGGAACACAATTACTGTGGGGTAATTTTTCCTGAAACTCCTCGAGGTCGCAATTTATTTCGCGACAAAATATTAAAATCAGTTATATATACGAAATACATAAATAACTATTCCGGATTTCAGTCAGTTGACGGAAGCGCAACTGATGAAGGTTCTCTACTATAAGCGATGTATTGTCTTGCGTTCAATAGACTGAAAAATCTTGAAAATATAGTTCGAAGTGTGTTTACACAAAAATAGATGACGTTCAGAGAACAGTGGACAAACAAAAGGCAATAGTATAACATAAAATGCGCGAGGGCAAATGAAAAAGCTGGAAATCACTGGTGATAACTTTGTTCAGGTGATAGGAAATAAGCACAACACTGCCTTTGGTGGTATTTATATTTATACAGAAAACTAAAATTGGAGGTCTTACTAGAAATCTCGGCTGTGGGGAAAGAAATGGTTTTCGTAATCCAATTTAACTGGGGAAAGTACGTTAAGTGATTACAATTTTTATGAAAACTCTTCAACCAATCCTTGTATTTAAGAAATTGAAGATAATACAAAATATGAACTTATAATGAATATAATGAAATCTTCTAGATTTCCATCATCAACCACGTAAAATGTCGTCAAATTAAGTTTTAACATAAAATTGACATGTGCTACATTACCCAGGGCCTAAAGGAAACTATCAATTTTGTTTTCAAATGGAAAGTGTAGTCTGGTGCTACCTTATAATTTTATTCTCTTTGAATACATTTTTTTGCCAAAATCAGATGAATAGTTACAGAATTATAACAGAATTATTTCACGTGTAAAGGGACTCGGCAATTGAAAAATATAGATTGACAAAGAAATCCCAACACCCAGAAGGAGATATATATTCAAATTTAATATTGTTTTGTTCAAACATAGCTGCTATAGTAAGGAGTAAATGATTAATATTCGGTAAAGTTTGGTGAATGTTTTTCATGTAAACTTTTTTTTATCAATTAATATTTATTTATTTATTCATTCCACCGGTAACCCCTTTAATAACAACTATATATAACGACAATAGAACAATATATAAGAATACACATTATACACTGAACAAAAGATATTAATTAAAATTTACATTTTTAAGAATGTTTACCTACCAATATAAAATAAAATACAAAGTACATTAAGACAGAAAAAGAAAAATAGACACCACATTAAATATTGTTGTTAAAGGTACGCTTAATTGCATTAACTGAAAAAGAAAACAGAACAATCAGAACGCTGATTTGCTGTACGCATTGTCATAGCGGAAGAGAATCCATAATTAGTGTGATGAAATGGGACATGGAAACATTCAGAAGATCAAGTGCGCATGACAGTGCGAAACGAAAGTTGGTCTAATAATGAAGGGCAGTCAAATTCACCGGACAACAACTTACGCAAAAAACAGATATCGGCAATGTTAGACCGCTTTTGTAAAGACTGTAAATTCAATTATAATAGTAAATCAGGATATTGATAATTATCCCTATTCAAATTCATTTTAAATGCTACTAGACGAAGGAATTTATTTTGAACCTTCTCAATGGAAGCTAAATGTATCTGATAGTGGGGGTTCCATATAACAGAACAGTATTCCAGGATTGATCTTACAAGCGAACAATATAGTAATTGAATCGTACAATAGGAGAAAAATTTAGTTGAAAGGCTATTAAACCCCAAAACCTTATAGCCCCTGGAGACCATTGAATCTAGAAAACTACACCAAGGTCACGAATTTAATTTACTGGTTTTATCAGTTGAGAATTAATGAAGTATGACGCGATGATAGATTGTGATATTTTTGCAAAAGTAATAATAAAACATTTATTAATATTAACATCAAGATCATTGCTAATACACACCATGCCAAAAATGAGTTCAAATAGGATTGGAGTAAAATAACATCATGCCAATTAGCAACTTCTCTCAAAAGTTTAAGATCGTCCGCGTACATCAACATATTATTATGATTAATAATTTCGTAAATATCATTTATAAATAAATTAAAAAGATACGGTCCCGAATGTGAACCCTGAGGAACCCCCAAAAACACCTCCATAATCCCAGAAAGACAACCAGCTATTTTAACACATTGGTAACGGCCTGAAAGGTAACTCTGTACCCATTTTAAAAGAGGGTTGTTAAAGCCTAGAGCATGGAGTTTGGCTAGAAGTATTCTGTGGTTAACTCTGTCAAACGCTTTGGAAAAATCGGTATACACAGAGTCAACTTGCACTCTTTTCTCAAAACGTTTGACTAAAAATGGCTCGTATACATAAATATGTTTTAGTCGTTTATTGAATTTCTTTAAATTTACCAATAAGCAAACTGTTTGATGGTATCCAAGACCAATGTTTAGTTATGTTAAAATGCCTAGAGTACGTGACCGCCGAATATATCGCCAGCTAAGTGAATTTCAGAGAGGTCGAATTATTGGTTTACGGGAGACGGGTTTTTCATTTCGAGAAATCGCTAACTGCACGAACAGAAATGCAGGTATTGTTATAACATGTTGTCAAGCGTGGTTTGATAATACCCAATTGAATCAGGATACCAGGAATGTCTTAACACCACGGCTGTATTCATAGATTTAACAGCTGCCTATGATACAGTCTGGTCTCCTTTATAAGTTTCTGCATGTGATTCACTGTAAAAAACTTGGAAGGCTCTTGAATAACATGCTTTCTGATCGAAAATTCCAAGTGTTCATGAACGGCAAAGCCAGCAAACAGAGAATTCTAAATAATGGCCTTTCTCAGGGCTCCGTAATTGCTCCTGTCCTTTTTAATTTATACACCGCTGATCTTCCTGCAACGACTGCACATAAATTTGCGTACGCCGATGATATGGCTATAGCGGTGAAAGTTAAATCTTTTTATACAGCAAAGAGAATGTTAGAAAAAGATCTCGAAACTTTGGATGTTTATTATAAAAAATGGAGACTAGTTCCAAGTCCTAGCAAAACAGAGTGTTCCTTTTTTCACCTAAATAATAAACAGGCTAATCAAGAGTCTGAAATTATCTGGAATTACATTTACAGCATACCTTGAGAGTGTGGACGTCTCTACATCAGAGAGGCAAAACAACATTTGAATACCGACAGACTAATGTGGTCCATAAGAAGGAACATTGGTACGAGCGAAAAACTGGATTTGTAATTTCAAATGAAAGCATCATTAGCGAACCCAGTATTGAAATAATCCACGCAGTATCTAACTTATTCTTTTTGTCCTTTTGTACCTCAATATTAGTTTTATCGTGCTTCATGTATTCTTGACTTTGTTTCTGTTTTAATATGTTTGTTTTTCCATATTGTATGGTTAAAATCCTGTTACTTATTTTGGGATCTGCGTATTGAATTCATTTTTGATTGCTTCATAGCACGATATTGTAATTCCCGAGTAATTTAATTCCATTTCAAATATAATCTTCAGTCACCTGATGACGATAGCAGATCCAAAGCATAAAAATATCTCACCACAAAGAAAATCGAAAACAAAACCTACGGCATAAAAACTCAAGGAACAGTAAGGAGATAAATATATCAAAATCACAATACATACTTGCCTGATAGTGGAAGCTCAGAGTTGGATAATAATAAGAAATATGTGAGAAAAAAAATAAACAAATAATATTCTTAATAAGAGCTCAAATACAGAAAAGTCATTACAAAACTAAAGATAGAGCGGAATTCCTATCAGATAAGGGCATGTTGAAGTAGTTACAAATAATCCATTTCCCAATAACATTTCACAGGAAAGATATGACAAAATGGGGAGTGATTGAAAATTGGTAGTATGGGTCAGAATGCTTCAAATTGCTATTTGGGGAACACAGTTGTGAAATAAAGAGTCTCTGGTGAATGGAAATATGACTATATAAAAACAGATGATCAAAAAAATGTGATAACTACCATCAGGTAATACTCATCTAATAGTAGAGTATTTGCCAAAATCATAAAACGAATTTAACTATATTAACAGATTTTTTTTAATGAACACTAAATAATGCACAAAAACTTCAACAAAACCACTTATATTCAGCATAAGCAGCGAGCAATGGAACTTCATACTAGAACAAACCTGTCCCCATTTTGAAGAGCATGGAATTGGGAATAGAGACTTCACAGCATGGGCCATTGAGTAACGCTGGCAGAGAAGGAAACATTAACAAACACATATAATCTGGGAAAAGCAAGCTCAGTAACCTCCCGGATAATATTCAACTCAGAGCCAGTGATTGTAGTGGGACATCTGGTCGTACGAACAAAGTTTCGCCTAAAATGGAGGTTAATAAGACGAATCTCTCCGACAAAAAATAGCCAGAAATTCATCGCGTTATTACATCAATGATCGATTTCTATGTCCTGTCTTCAGAACTTCTTGCAAAGATAAGTTTCTTATATAAGTGCACCAAGTAAAATCCGAAACATCGCTCCTAATAACATCAATATGGATGATATTGCTTGGTAGAACGGAATAATAGATTTAACTAATGTTAAACTTTGTTTTATTCTAAGACACCATTGCATAAGACATTTGTCGAGGATGTCCCAGCTAGAAAATGTCAAAGATGATTAATCAAAATTAGGTTTATCCTCCAAGTATTTACCCCGAGGGCACTAATTCAATTTGAGTATTTTTTTTCAAATGAACGCTAAGACCTGTTTTTGCAGAAATGGGTTCTTGACAATGAGTATACTAAGTGGCTCTATGTGCGCTATCCCAGAAAATGTTGGAAAATTGTTCACAAATTGCTGCCAAATATCAAACAATGATTAAAACATTTAAAATCAACGGGCAAAGCTGTTCTTTTTATATTTTGCACTGTTTTATAGCTTTTTTAATTTTTTAGATTTTCTGTAAATTGAAATAGAAGTTTCTTTCCAAGACATTGAATTTGCATTTGAGAAAAACATCCTAGTATGAGAACAAAAAAAATACGTATTACCTTAGTAATGGCCGGAAGCGATACAATGTAATATCAGTGATGCTAGTTTGAGTGTAATATTAGCTTTATCTGGTGGAAAGAATGATTGTTACATAAATAATTTGGTCAATTGCGAGTTGGATTCGCAACTAAGGGTTCCGTACCACCTTCAAGATTCTAATATTCCAGTTTCAGACAAGCAGGGAATGGGTGCATTTTCTTATATTTACACTAATTTTTTTTAAAGGAAGCGTTTTAAATTTATAAAGAATATATATAATTCTATAGTCGCCCTCAAAATTAATATTGGGGTTTTCTACTATTTTTTTATAAATTTCAAGTGAGTCCCAGCACCCCTAATTATGTTCACAATTTTGTATAGTATATTTTCGGAAATAAAGCAGGAAATGTGAATTTTTTATATATTTTTGTTAATATCTTGTAAACAATTAATTTTAAAAATATGGATATATATATATATATATATATATATATATATATATATATATATATATATATATATGTATTCCTCATTTTCCTCATTTTCATTTGATGTATTGCATGTTACATAAAAAATATTTTTTTTATTTTCCGTATAATTATATAATTTGGCCCCCAAAATTAATATTAGAGATTTCTTCGTTTTTAACCTGTAAACCAAAAATTTAAGGTGTTATAATTTGGGGAATAAAGGGGGAATGGGTATTTTTTTATATTTTTGTTAATATATTTGAAAATATTCATTTTAAAAATATGAAAAAAAATATTTGTATTCGTCATAATGAGCCCTTTGATTTGATATATTACATGGTGCATTAGAAATTATTTTAATTTTATGTTTTCCATTTAATGTTGTAATTTGCCCCCTAAAATTAATATTAGGGGTTTCTCCTTATTTTTCCAGTAAAGTTCAGCTGAGTTCCTACATCCCTAATTTTTTTCAATTTTTTATAGCTTATAGTTTCGGAGATACGGTAGGGGGAATGGGTAAACATGGTTGTATTTTTGTTAATAGCTTTTAAATTATTCATTTTAAAAATATGAAAAAAATATGTTTGTATTTGTCATAATGAGTCCTTTGATTTGATATATTACGTGATGCGTTAGAAACAATTTTAATTTTATATTTTTCATTTAATTCTGTAATTTGCCCAAAAAAATTAATATTTTGGGTTTCTCCTTATTTTTCCGGTAAAATTCAGGTGAGACCCTATATGACCATTTTTTTTGAAAATTTTACGGCTTATAGTTTCGGAGATAAGGTAGGGGGAATGGGTAAATTTTTCTATATTTTTGTTAATATCTTTAAAATAATTTATTTTAAAAATATGAAAAAATATATTTGTTTTCGCCATAATGAGCCCTTTCATTTGATATATTACATGATGGGTTAGAAACAATTTTAATTTTATATTTTCCATTTAATTCTGTAATTTGCCTCTCAAAATTAATAGTAGAGGTTTCTCCTTATTTTTTCGGGAAATTTCAGGTGAGGCCCTATTTCTCAAATTTTTTCAAAATTTTGCTGGTAATGTTTCGAAGATAAGGGGGGGAACGGTCGATTTTTTTAGTTTTTCCCCCCAAAAGTACCACTAAAATCAAAATTTCTTCATTTACGATAGGTACTCGTGATCGGGCCACCAAACTATACACTGATACCTAACCTTTTCTGTCCAGTAGTTTAGGAGATAAATTGCTATGCTGTGAAAGAGGGAAAAATCCGGGGTGATATTATAAGGGATATCCGTATATTATATATACGGAATCCTAAAAATTGTATCAATTCCAAATTTTGTATTCAAAATCTGCTTCCTACTAAATCAGTTACCGACTATCACCTAAAACAGGCGCTTTTGCAAATTGAAATTTACTTTCGTAAGGCAATGAATTCAGATAATGAAATTTAGGTTTGAAAACAACTAAAGTATCCGTGGTTTTACCAGAATTTCAAAAAGTCTTGAGGTGTAAATGGGTGGCTGTTCACACACATCGTATTGTAAAATGAAATATAGTATATTGTTGTGCAAATTACAATACGTCCGAGTTATTTTTCAGTTGGAAGGTGTCGAAGGGAGCGATCCATTTAGCATTGAGTTCATTGAATTAAATAAGGATGAGCATCATAATATTTATTTTTATATTAATTTATTAATTCACCTGCGACTTTCTATACAGGATAAAACAATTTTTTTATTATTTTTTAAAATCTGTATATTACTAATAGTTATCACAACTTTCTTTATTTTGAAAGGAAAATGCTCCCTCATCTTCTAACAGAAATTAATAAAATAAAACAAGACAATACCTGCTTGTAAATGGTGTTAAAACTGTCATTAGAATAGTTTAAACTCTCCATACACTCACTAGTGTAAACCGAGAAATAACACTTGCACTCCATCTAGTGGCATGATTCATGGGTTAAATTTTCGCTCAATGTAATAGAAAAAATTGAAGATATCAAGCCAATCGTTTCATTAATAATTTTGAAAAAAAAATAGAATAGATTTCAAACTTTCAGTTAATTTTTGAAAATAGTTAATATAATAATAAAAAATGCTCTCCTTAATAAAGGTAACAAATCTGTAACTTGTTTGCTTTTCGTAGCATAAGTTTTTCGAAAGTGGAAACTAAAGGTCTGAGAAAGATATATTTCTTTGGAATGTTGCAGAATTAAAATATGTTAAATATTCACCGCCTATCTGAAATTTGTTTAAAAGGTTTTTATTTCTAAACTAAAAAAAACGTTGTAAAGCAATGTAAAAATATTTTTAAAGAAATCTATTTTAAGGTTTCTACATGATAAAGGTATTCTACCTTTATATGCAGAAATGAGAAATTCTCGCAGTACTTCCTTGCAGACTGGTATAAAAATTACCTATCGTTCGAAAAAAAAAAAAAAAAAATGGGAAGATCTCAGCATTTTCAAAATTGCATGGCAGCAGTCTTGAAGAAATTTTCACTCTAAAAACCTTCAAAATAATTTAATTTTTTTCAAAACTTTATGCCATGGCGCCAACATACTTATTCTCTAGAACGCTTTTCTATTTTCTAAAAAACTAGTGTACTTCTTATTTTGCATAAAAATTTGTTATTTCGTTCGGACTATGTATACTTTCAAAACATATCTGTGAAATACTTTATTCAAAAAATTACATTATCTCTGGATTATAAAAAGTAATTTCTTAAACGCATTTAAAATTCCTCAGCATCAAAATAACTTTGACCAATAAGCGTATAAGGCAAGCGATAAAAAATACAAAACAGAAAAAAACGTACGTGAAATTGGAGTATATTATTACAACCTAAGGAATATATTCCCAGGCCTATCTGTTTTTAATCAGCATTTGTTTGTGATGACTTACATAAAAACAACGCATATCTAATATCTGTGCGAAATAATTAGCTTCCATTTCAATGGTCCGTGAGAATCATCATGAGAAGTGATAAAGGAGTATACCTATAATTTCATAACATTTAAATTGTATGAATAATCGAAGTGAAACAGACACAAATTTAACGCACCACTTTTTAAAAAGTAACAGTTACTTTAATGATCTAATAATAAACTAAATGAAACAAATCTGTACGTTTAGATTTGTTATGGCAGTCTTTTAAGAAGATCAGTGAACCTTAACTCTAAATCCTTTTTATAACATAAAAGCAAAGGTACGTAGTAAACAGTTTCTTCAATCATTTACTTTTAACACGGTATCAGTAACATATATGTCCCCTCTGAATCTAATTACTGCATTCATACATGTTGGCATGCTAGAAATTAGATTGGCAACTCTTTCTTGAATAATCCTTTCACATTTTACCCTGGGTATGTTGCACTTCATACCAGTGTCTATCGTGTCAACATGATGTTAGACTCTTACTAAAAGGAATCACATGTTTGCTCACTCCAAGGCTAGCCGTAACGGCTATTTCTCTAGCTTGCGTTAGCTGAGCCGCCGTGCTTTATGATTTAATTCGGCTCTTCTTTTTCTTTAGACTACTTTGGTTTCATAATTCTCCTAATACGATTATATATTTCATTGTTTTCTATTTTTTTCTACTTATTTTGTTTATACGAGGGCTGCCTTTTATATTTCGGGATTGGACAACCCTAGTCACAACCCTAGTGTTGCAATCTGACAACTGACAGCTCTATCGTAAAGTTTGACATTTTTGAGGTTATACGTACTCAGAACGTTTTGACATACCAGCGCTATGTGTTGTTTACAGTAACTTAAGGATTCATCTCGGCCAAAAAATGGAATTAAATCGTGAACATTTTCGTGGGATTATTTTTTACAACTTTCGACGTGGATTAAGTCAGCAAGAGTGCATGGATGAACTTAATTTAATTTTTGGCGATGAAACTCCATCAAGGACCACTGAATTCAATCGAGGTCGTAGTTCACTCCAAGACGAATTTCGTGAAAGTCGTCCAAAAAAAGTTGTTGTTCCGGAAACCATTGATGCTGTGCGCGAACTGATATTGCAAGATCGTCATGTGACCTTACAGATTAGTGGGACCAGCATACATTCAATATTGCATAAACATTTGAATGTCAAAAAAAATTTGTTCGCGTTGGATCCCACACAATTTGTCAATCGTTCAAAAAAAGGCTCGTGTCGATTGGTCGAAAGAAAAGCTCAAAAAATACGATGGCGGTGCTTCAAAACACGTTTATGACATGAATCGTGGATTTACGCGTATGAGCCCGAAAGTAAACAGCAGTCGACTGTATGGGTGTTTCAAGATGAGCCGAATTCAACAAAAGTTGTTCGCTCACGAAGCACTTCCAAGCAAATGATCGCCTGTTTTTTCGGAAAAACTGGATATGTCGCAACCGTACAACTAGAACAACGCAGAACAGTCAATTCTGAGTGCTACACAACCATTTGTTTGCCAGTTGTCTTCCAAGAAATGAGGAAAACCAACCGCCGAAGACGGATCACTCTTCACCACGACAATGCGAGCTCTCACACATCGGCTCAAACAGCTGCATTTTTGACCACTCAAAACATCGATTTGATGAGTCATCCGCCGTATAGTCCTGACTTGTCACCAAATGACTTCTTTTGGTTCCCGTACGTAAAAAACAAACTGAGAGGTCAACGTTTTTCGACACCTGAAGAAGCGGTTGCTGCGTTCAGAATGCATGTTTTGGAGATACCTCAATCAGAGTGGAAAAAGTGCTTCGACAATTGGTTCAAACGCATGCAAAAGTGTATAGATCTTCTAGGGGAATATTTTGAAAACCAATAAAGAAATATAAAAGGCAGCCCTCGTATTGCATTGAAAAATATGTCCTCAGCAATGTCTTTCATTTCGCATATAGTGCAGTTTCCATTTTTCTAATTATTTTTAAGTATGCTTCGAAGCTCCAGTAGCCCGATAGAAATCGGTGTTGCACGTTTTTTTAATTGCCCATATTATTTCTAGAATTAAACTTTTAGTCCACCCTACCTTTTCCTTAGTTTGTCTCCACTGCTACAGTGAAGTCTTGATTGATTTTACTTTGTGAGAGATTTTATTTCCGGTTTATGGAAATTCTTTCTTTACCCTCTTCTATTAGTATTGTTTCTCCACCCTTAACACTCCTTTATTGTTACTTTCGTAATCATAATTTTGTATTTCTCGATTATAATCGCTGAGTACCAAACTGGGCCTCAATATAGTAACTCAGATTAGACTACTAGATACAATAGTCCGCTTTTTGTGTGTTTAGGTCTTGATGTTTTGTGGTAATCTGGCTACTCGTGTCACCTTTTCTTCTGATTTTTCTACAGTTTTAGTCACATGAACTCCAGAAAAATCCCAAGATATTAACACTTAGTCTTCAGCCAGGCCCTGATTGGTTGATTGGCGAATTTACAGGCGTTCCACCAGTTGTTCTTTGTGTATGGCTTCCATATACAACACCAGGTCATCAGCCAAACACTAATGTTGTAGTATTTCTTGGCATTCTCATTTGTAACAGTTCGTGGTATAACACATTCCACAAGGTGGGTCCCAACACAAAACCTTGGGGAACTCCTTTACCCATGTTTTCTCTGTCAAGTTTATTCAAATAGTTTTCACTTATCTTGGTTGGGTAGGAATTGACAATGTTTATTTTTAATTGGTCTGTAATCTTCTCCACAGAGCTGCAATTAAGGCATTTCTGACGTCAATACCCACCGCCGTCTGCTTTCTTCTGCTGTTGTTTTAATGGGGTAAATCGCCAGTAGAGTAGACTTCCCCCTTGTTAAGTCAAATTGCCTGTTTGAAATTCCCCATTTTTGTCTATATCTTTATTCATTCTAGACCTCAAATACTTTCTCCAGTGTGTGACATATTGGTCTATAAAACACTGGGTTTTTATTATTTGCGTATATACTGCAATTTTTATGCAAAATGAGTATTTTGCATCTTTTTTACGGACATGTGTCTTAGGCAATACGCGCATAATGAGTTTATCTATGTTCGCCACGTCAGAAAGTTGCGGAAAAATATTTATGAACAATTTGAATTGAAAAATCTAGTCTTTTCAGTTGTTTCTCTATCCTATAACATCGTAGACAGGGGCGGCTGTCCCTTAAGTGCACTCGTGCGCTGAACCACCAAATTTACTAAGCTTTTAATAAGTTTAAAAATCAACACAAAATGTTTAAAAAATATCCTTTCAAACCAACGAATTTATGTTTAATAAATATCATTTCAATACCAACGAATTTATCAAAAAGCAATTTAAGCTCTAATCCAAACAGGTATTAAGACTTATATTCGCTGGAAAGAATGTTTCACCGTGAACTTCGGCTAGCGCACGATGCAACTTACATAGCTTCTATGAGATACGATATAATAGGCTTAGCGCGTGAGATAGAAGATAGTTAATGCAAAGTATATGGAGTAATTGGCTGATTCTCGTACGCCGCACGGAGAAACCGAGCTCTGTTGATATTGACTGGACCCTGGACGTACCCGAACGTTTCAATAATTCAAATTTTTGTTTACGTGATTTAATTAGTGGTTGCTTTGTTGTTGTCCTCGTAGTCTATCAAAGTATATTTACTATACAGTGTGTGTGTGTTTACATAACATTGACTATATTAAAAACAAATAATAAATCGTTTCAAAACAAATTAGATATAAAATTGGCTGATCCACCTACGCCATATATTAATTGAAAACAAGATTGCAAAATGAAAAATAAAGTATTAACATGAAGTTTTAAAACTGAAATTTATAATAATATATAATATATATATAATACATTATTTTGTTTTCCTTGCATTATTAATGGCGGGGAATCAATTTGGACGGAAACATGAGTTTCTTACAAATACGTTGTTTCAGGACTGGCTAAATGCTCTTTCTGTGCTTAGTATTGAAAAAAATATATTCAATCAATGCCAGACTTTAATAAAAAGGTCATTGAACCTATCGCTTCCGAAAAAGTCGACGAATATTTGAATTAATAAAAAATAAATGCAGTATTAGCTAAGCTATGGTTGATTTTATTGCATTTTTGAATCCTAATATTTGACCGGTAAAGTGCACCAGTTTCACAACCCACCAGCCGCCACTGATCGGAGATATAAATAAAAAACTTTCTTGACAAAAGTTGTTTAGAATCAAATTATCTGCAAGGAGTATGACATGTAATTTTACATATTTAAGAAATGTGAAAGTTTCCAAAAATTAGACATTTTTAAAATTAAAGTTTGAAGCGGAACATTTATTCAAGCTGTGGACAGACGGATTTTTTCGAGGACTAATCAATACCCGAGTCACTCTGTATCGGTGACGTTGCTGTATAGATAAGTTTTCAGTTATAACAGAGCATTTTCGTTTGATTAAGGAAGTTTATTGATATAATTGTAGTGAATCAAGAAAATATTGATAGAAGAGATATATTAGACGAAATAAAAGTGGTTACCTCATTTGAATCAGAAATAGAACGAGATTGCCTAAAAGAAGTGACGAGATGAAACGGTTTAAAATTAATTTTCATTTTGCTGCTTTCCTTACTGTCAAAAAATTCAATTAATGAGAGATTACTCGGATTAATCATGTTTTCGGATGTCGCAGGATAAAACTTCCAAAATTGGAAGAAGGTTTCATACACGATGATCCAAAGATATATATTCTTTTGTTACAAATCAAATATATTGCACAATGGTACAAAAGAATACCAGTGCAGGATGTTTTAAATTACATTTGTGAAAAGAAACTAGTGTATAGAGTAGAGACTCAAAAATCTGACAGGCGTTTTATTTTAACTATAGAAAAAGTCATGTAACCTAGTTGATTATTTAAACAATTGTAAGACTAGAAATGCAAATAATTTATATTTAAAAAAGAACCGGCTTCAACTGTCTTAAACTAAAACCGTTTAGAAACCGTGTGCAATCAATCACTATTTTCAGACATATCTTCTTTTTTTATCTGACTTAAGGTACAGTTCTATTGAATATTTTAGCGTATTATCTCTCCCTCTCTCCCTCTCAAATTTGTATTCTTTTTCTAGATTTTCCAAGGTATTTTTTAACTTCTTTTATTTGTTTTATGATTTGGACCACTTTCTATAAGTGTAACTCTAATTCACTCTATATTGAATGCACACTGTATATGCTTCTGTGTATTGGTCACCCCTATATAACTTATTTGTCTATTATTTTCTGAACCACCCTGTACAACTATAATTCAACTCCACACAATATTGCAACGGTCCTGATATCATTAAAACCTGTATAAGTATGAATCCTCTCCACACTATTGACTGTTTCTATTTTACTATGGTTATTCCTGTATACCTATAATTTTACTTCGCTCTATATGTCTAGTATTCTATTTATGCAACTGCTCATGGTCTACCCTATATAACAAAATTCACATTTTCGAACCCCATTTTTTGAGTATAATTTTACCAACCATCCGGTATATGCTTCTTTTTTGAACCCATGTCTATAATTATATTATACCCCGTCCTATAATTCAAATATCCTAATAATTTTACTCTACCCTTACTTCAAACATTTTGTAACCTTTATAAGCAACTGCTTGTGTTCCACATTATATAACTTTTTTTAACCGCCCTGAATAACTGTAACTCTACTCCAACTTATATTTCAACCATCGCGTATATTCTACTGCTTCTAACATTTTTTGAAGCATTCTGTATAACTGTAATTATACTCCGTCCTATAACGCAAATATCCACTCTGTTTAACTATAATTTTGCTTCACTCTTATTTCAAACACCTTGTATACGCAGCTACTTATGTGCCACTTAATACAATATTTTTTGATCCACCCTGTATAACTATTTCAATTCCACCTTATATTTCAACCATCCTATATATGCAACCGCTTATGTACCACCTATATAATATCACATGCATGCACGCACACACCTACAACCGTATACCATATAGAAGAGATCGCTGGCATAACAAATATTCGTGTCGATAATCTAATGGAATGTTTTCTGTCATTTCACGCGACTATAACTTAACTTCGTCTCTAAAAGAACCTGACTTCAAATAAATCAATTTGAAAACCATTACAAACACTCTGTACGATATACTTTCAGGGCATATCTTGACATTTAAACTAGACTAGCGGTCGCCCAGTGGTCGAAATTCGACCAAAATCATTGTTAAAAATAAAGATAATATATCTATATGAATTTGAATATTTCCATTTTTTTCTACTATTATACACTTTTTTGCGTACTTATACAAAATAGTTCAATACCATTATATTTAAGTAAAAAAATTATTTCGCAAAGGGTAATAATTTGTTTGTTAACTTACGCTTCCAGTTAATGTACATGTACGACGCTAAGGCATATTCAATAAGCAAAATCAAATAACGTTCTGTTCCTGATTAAAAAAGAACGATATATACTGTATGTAGAGTATATATCGTTGTCTCTGAAAGGACACACAATGTTAGTTTTTATTTTTGTGTCAAGTAATAAAATGTAAAATGATTAGCAGAAAAAATTGTGACTTCATAAGTACTAACGCTGTAGTTTTAACAGTTTTAGAATAGATTTGAAAAAGGCCAAAAACATGGCCGAAACGTCATCAGCAAAACATATGAAATGAACACAATCTTATCATTTTGAACACCTAAAATCAAGAAAATATACACTCAACAAATTTGTATAATATAAATAAGGTCGAAGAAAACAGCATACAATACTTTATATTAAGTAAATTTACGTGCGAGGTCATGTTCGACATCTTGGGCTTTCTAGGAATATCAAGAAGTTTGTCAGTTGTAAAATGTGTTCAAAAAAATATCACAGCAAAAAGTTTAGCTAGAGATGTAAAGATGCCTAGGCATGCTAAACAAAATTAGAAAATGATTCTAGTTTAAAATAACACATTTACTAGTTACTTTCTGAATGATATTTACTTTAATTAATGTAATACTTGTGCGAATACTTTCTAGGAACTGTAATAGTTAGAAAGAGAAAGAAAATATCAGGGAGCGGCATCTTACCCTAATAGGCGTAATGACACTAATCAGGAACGACACGCACTTGTTGCGTATTAACCTCTTTGATAACACCACATATTCTTGAAAATTCTGTATATTCTTTTAACAAAATTTGTAAAAACATTGTAGTATAAAGTATTTCATTGATGCAGCGGCTTTCAATACTTCTAAAGTCCGCAACTAGGTACACGTGTTAAATCACAAGATATAATCACGGGCGGTATGAGATGTAGCATCGCCCTGATGAAAACACATCTCGTCAATAGATATATGTTCCATTTGAGGCACAAAAATCTGCGTGATAGTTCATCCAGACCACGATGCACACCAAACACGTTTTGGATGCATTGCTTTTTGATGAATCTGTTGTGAATTCTCTAGGCCCCAAATGGGGCGATTTTGCCGATTAAAGAAGCCATGGAATATGGGCCTCATCACTGAAGATGATTTTGTTCGCAAAGTCGGCATTTACTTCTGTTTGTAAAAACACAGTTATGCACCCTAACACCAAACCTTTATTTATTTTTTGTTTTAAACATTCAACGCCGTTTCAATAACTCTAAGTTGTCATCTTCAAGGAGTAAACCAAACTGGTTTACACTTTGGTGATGACAACTTGGAGTTGTTGAAACGGCGTTGAGTGTTTAAAATAAAGGTTTGGTGTTAGGTTAGGACACACCAAAGGTTCCACAGCATTTCCACTTCTAATTGTTCAACGATTAAATTGCTAAATTCTCTTCATTTGGCATGAACTATTGGCAAAAATTGTTGAGTCAGTTGGACATTGAATGCGTGTAGATGAAGACCTTTAGTAAGAATAAATTAAGAGTGGTTGTTGTAACATTCAATCGACGTCTCTGGACTTACGGCTACTCTCTCGCAAACTGAAGAGATTTCTTGTTGTGAACGATCTCGTTCAGCACTAACTGAACTAGTACTTTCTACTGTTTCATTATTCTTGTCACAGTAAATGAATTAGGAACATTCTGTTGACCGAATTTTGGACGAACTTTATGAAGAGTGGCAATTAAACTTCCACCATTTAGATAACAAGGTTTAATAATCAGAACGCATTGTTCTAGCGTGTAATGCTCAATGTTTACTAACTCCCATCTGTCAACTTTCGATCGGTCATGTTATAATCACATGTCACTATGACTGTCAAACATTGCGGCAATTCAAGTTTTGCGCTCTTTTTGAAACACTTACTACAGATTCATTTCTTCTGTGAATTGATTTTCTACTACACCCAAAAAAGTATTTTCACTAATGCATGCTTATCGAGAAAATATAACAAAATACCAATGACAGAAGATATACAGAACTTTTATGGACTATTCTACAGAATTTTGTTGCAGAGCGTACCAAGTGCTAAATTTTTAAGACTGATAAAGGGAGTGGTGCAGCTTTAAATGAACTATCATTAAATAAGCAGATTTGGTTGCTCAAGAGACCCCATTTTACTCAGCGGTATTCCAGGCAATCAAAAGTGGCCTAATGATTTCAGCGATGTAGCAATGAACATTCATTTAGTACGTTACTTGATATATCACGTTATAACGTGGATTCGATCAAGGATACAGGTCAAAATGAAATAGCAACCAAACCATTTTAGTATGGACCTAAAGATATTTTACGTTTTCTGAAAACTATGGTCTTTGGAAGAGTGAATAACAAAAACGAAAAACTTAAAACATCTCAGACTAAAATGTTTGTCTGAAATGAATAGGAAACCCAACAGACTGATATAAATGATCCCATGTAATGGTGAAGGTAGAATTCACTTGTGTTAGCATACACAATGTTTTTGAGTAATGTTAGACATTAGTTTATTAAAGACCGTTTTGTCTTCATATGTGGGCCATTGGGACCAAATTAAGACATTAGTGAATTTTTAAAATAAAAGTTGTAGTTTTCTACACGTGATTTCTTACGTTCTGCCTTCACTTCCCCTTACAGGAACATGAATCTGAATGTGCAGCAAAAAGTTGAATATCATGTTGCAGTCAAGAACATTTCTTCTATGCAGATCTATAGGGATAACTACAGTTTTTTAGTTAAAACAAATGAAAATAACTAATATAATTTCATTAATTTATTTTGAAAGACTAGATTAAGGAATTGTACAATAGTGCTTATACTGTATATTATATCGCGTTTTTTTTTTCTCATTTCCTTCAAATTAACAAATATCTCACAAATGACCAAATTGATCTCACTTTCCCTTAAATATATATTTCTTCTGGCAAAATATAGCTACTAAATCAATACATTTTATGTACAATACAACACAGAAATGTTATATTTAATATTATTGCATAACTCTCAATAGAAAATATTATCACAATAAAAAAATACTACTGCAAAAAGTATATAAAAATATGTCGGACTACATTTAAAAATTGCATCTCGATAAAATGACTGCAAACAAAATGTACATAAAAAATACACGAAGACATATAGAGATTCATTCAATTGATTATAATTTCTTTCCAATCAAACCAAATATGTTTTTGTCATAAAAAAATGAATACATACTAAGTTCTTATTGCGTCTAAATTTTAGTAAGGCATCTTATGACGTATAATTCGAAATACGTCAACGTTTCGTATAGACCCACCGCAAACTGTAACTTCCGAATACCACGTTCTGAATGAGAAACCAAAATTTCTGTTCGAAACATCACCTCTTCAACAAATGTCCTTTTTGTACTTAAAAATCGCTCTAACATCTAAATCCAATACTTTAGGTACACTGAATGTAACAGTTACATACTTAATATTTAATACTTTTAAAAAATACGTCAAAACACCAAAAATTAACTAGTTTCACTCAAAATTCTGATTTCTCTTTTTTATAAAACTAGGCATACTGTACGAATCGTATACACACCATAATTTTCGTCCTTGCTTTTCACTTTCACTGTTCAGTGTAACGCGTGCTGGTTCCACGCGTTTGCTTCAGCAGCTGCAGCGGCTGCCATAGCAGCTTGCGCCTGGGCGGTGGCCGATGCTGTAACTGCCGCGCTGCGCTGCCCTTGACGCATGATCTCGTCAGCTGGCGGACAATGCGGTCTGGGCCCCGGTTCGGGTGTATACGTGAAGGTCAAACCGGTGGCATAGATTATCCCATCGTTTCTAACTAGTGATACTGGCACTTGGGTTGGTTGCCGCACCCACAGCCATTCGCCGCGAAACTGGGATATGTCGGGAACCACACAGAGCATACTTTCTTGGCATCTGTTAAAAATAAAAAGGTAGTTTGTGCAGCTATATTTGCGATTGACTTAGAAATATTACCTGTACATCGTCTCTGCTTCGACGTCTCCAAACCAAACTTGCAGTGATGGAGAAAAATTGTCACCTGTTAACTCCAACATAGCAACATCTCCTCCACCATTTAGATGAAGGCTGTGGACAATTGGAACTGGAGTTACGGGTGATCGAACGGGGCCCATGCCTTCGTAAAACTGGTACTCCGCTTTATCTGTTGAGATTATAGTCCAACATGCGCCGTCGTTGATCATTTCTTTGTTTGGTTCTTTTGGGCACGGAGTTGCCTTAAAGAAAGAAGAAGCATTATATTTTCTGTAAATTAAGGGCCAAAATAATGTTTAATTTAGTTATTTCTAAAATATATTGTATTTGAAAATTGCTTCTTACTTGAAATTGAATTATCCTTTCTTGTGACAGGCACAAATACATCCTTTCGGTGTCTTTCATGTAAAAAGCACATTTGTGAAGTTGTGAAACCGGATCGTCTGCTTCTAAAAGTGCTTGTTGCTTATCCACCTTCATAAAAAATAATAATAATTATAATATATAATTATAAATGAAAATCATAAATACAATTTGTTTCAACGGATGAAATAATCTCTGGAACTACTGAACCGATTACAAAAAATGTTTTCACTAATGTAAAGCTGCACCATCCCTGAGTGAGATAAGCTATCACAGCACACAAAGCACGAAATATCTATTTCTAAAATATTTCATATTTAATTCTTACTTCCGAAAATATTTCTGAAATATTCATATGTCCGCCTCAAAACCTCATTTGAAATATTCCTGTAATAATTCATCATATACTTCAAAGATTTTCTAAAATATTTCATGTGGAGTTTGAACAAAAAAGATTCTAAAATATTAAGTTATTATATTTTATATATTCTGTTCCCGACAAAAGTCGAAAAAAAACATCTATAATTTTTCACGAATTTTATGTCGTAACATATAAATATTTCAAATATTTTCAATGAAATATATTAAAATACTTTACGTTTCTGAAATACTTGTATGTCCAGGAGTAAAAATCTTTTTAAATATATATTTCAGAAAATGTTTTAGTAATATCTTATTTTTTAAATCACACCACACTTGGAAAGAAAATATTTGGATTTTAAATCAAGAGCGTCACAAATCAGAAATTTTCTGTTAATAACGATAGAAATGTGCATTTAATACACTAGGTTCTATCTAAAATAAATAATTATATGTTTTATTTGACATATAAAGAAGCGCCAATGAATAGCAATAATGATCTAAAGGGATAGCTGCAATCTGCCTGGCGACGTCCTTGTTTTATATATACAGTTTTTGTTTTCCTAATGTGGTGAGCTATTTTCCTTTAGAAAACATAATTAATCTCTTCGTCTTGAAGTCGGTGCTAAGTTCATGTTTTTAATTCAATTTTTAAGTCCGTTCACTTTTTTTATCATTTGATAGGATAAAGTGATACATTTGATTTTTTTTAGTTTTATAACTTGCCCCCCAAAATTAATCCACAAAATCTAAATTCGTTTATTTGCGCCATGCATCCGTGATTAGATCTATGAAAATAGGCTGGGACAGAAACAAACGTGTTCCTCTAAGGGTTTTTTCGATAAACTCAACTCAAAAAAGAATTCTTTAGACGGATTAAAGTTTGAAGCTACTTCAAGGTTGATCCTGCAGTAAATTGGTCTGTACCAATTAAAGTTAATAATTTTTTATTTAATTTTATCGATACATAGATGACGAAAATAGAATAAGAGACAATATCCTAATCTGGTTTAATACTCGCCCTATTAAAGTCCCTCAGCAAAGATGGGCCAATTATTCTGTTATTTATTAAGCCAAACGTTCAACAGGATACTGAGTGTGACCTTCCCTCATCCAGTAAGTTGACCGTTCCATGTAGGGTAAACGTTGCCTCATCGGAGAAAAGACTACTTTTGGAAGACATCGAATACTCTTGGGATCTATTCGTAACAATTACACAAAATTTTATTCTATGATCAGGATCATCGTCACTTCTTAACTGAACCAGTTTTGCTTAAATTATTACCACCAGCTACTTCCCGTGTAGATTCTGTGGGTTTTGCTCAACATTTAACAATATATCCAAATTCTTTTCGTCATTTAATTTTGATTTCCCAGGTGTGGGAAGATCTTAGATAGTTCCAAATTGACTAGGAAATGTAACGGCCAGGATACTACCTATAAAATATTCTGCATATCTCAGAATAAATTTTTGTTTTATTACCCACTCCAAGTAATTCTTTGAGTCTCAGATAGGCTCATTTAATATTTAGAAATTCTTAAATAAACGATTACTAACTAAAAGTGATTAAAGACATCTAGCGGACTAAAATTCATTTGAAATATCTAGGCATTGAAAAGATCCAATTTTACTTTTTTGTCAAAAAGATAACTAATAGATTACTAAATTGTGATATGTACTTGACTCGAGGGCTATTGGTTTGTATAAAATAACTTTTTTCTTGAGAATCCACATCCAAAAATCAAAGTCTTATATTGCTGGATAGGAAATTGAAAAGCCTTTTAAACGCAGTATCACATGCTAACCCTTTTCATTTCAATTTCTTTTGGGGGTTCTTATTACCTCTATGAGGTTGAAAGTAGTGGTGGGCGGTGAATGAACGAACAGATTTTTTAGACTGTTTTGTTCGCATCAACCGATAAACTAGTTTATAGTTTACCGATACTATAAACTAGTTTATAGTTTACGGATAAACTAGTTTACTCGTAAACGATATTTGTACACCGTCACAACCTAACCGCTGACCAGCTAAACACAGGAAGTGTTGAATGCTTCCGGTAATGAGCATAAATTAACGTCGTCTCATTTCAACTCGTATAGATATTCGATCTGTCAATATTTATATCTAAACGGTTCACTCTTTATTCTGTTTGACGGTTACTCATAAATGTATGAATGAAAGTTCAAGCGCCAACGATACACCACTACTTGAAAGGGCAGGTGAATAATTTTATTCAAAAAGAATACTTTCATATATAAAATTTGACCATTTCATTTACATTCATAATTATGTAGAAAATTAATTTTTCAAGTTACTTTTGGACCTCACAGTAACCCAACACTACCTACCTCGATAATATTCGGTCTACAATAGTCAAAAATATCTGAAGGATGATCCCCGGGGCTCTAAACTTGGAACATAGATTTTTACTATGTTATTTAATCACAGACAATCCTATCTCTTATGCTGGAGGCAGTGTTTGCTGCTGTCAGATACTTGGTAAAATTCTATGTATGAAATGACCCAAGTCCTAAATTTTGTCAGTCTTTGTGAATCAAATTTATAAAAATAAATTTGCCTTAAACATAAACAATTCAAATACTCTGCCAATCAAATATGAATATGTCATTGAAAGACAAGCCAATTGAAAAATTAACAAACAAGAACACAAATACTTCTAATGTATGGAGGAAACTATAGTTTCATTTAATAAACCCTATAAAATCTTCATAATGAAGAAATCATGCAATAGTAGATTCAATCATGTAAACTCACCAGTGCATTTTTTCTTTCTTTTTACTAATCATTGACAGGTTGAAGCTATTAAATACAATATGAAATGTTAATGAAAGTGAATAAACTAAAATTAAAGGTTTTGAAGATATGTACAAACAATTGAACAAAAAATGGTAATAACTTTCTGGGTAGAAAATGAACATTTAGATACAATAAACTATAATGCTATTAAAAAATATTTGTAAAAAATAAACTAGAATACCAACACTCAGGAACAAATGTTTTTATTCACAATCATGAATGTATTGGTGGGTTTTGTTTAATTTCAGTACACTTCATTCTCATGAACTTGCACGTGATCAATTCTGATTTAATTGTTAACTAAGCAACATAGTTATGAACATGGTCTGCCAAATTTATTCTTGGTTTGAGAAAAAGAATTAAAATGAAAACAAAAGTAAATAAAGTTTGGTTTATTTGAATAGAATGTACTCCTCATTAATTACAAATAAAAACTATACTATTTCTTTCATTTGTTTTAGCCATTACCTAATTCTTAACTATTTACAACACACTCCCAGAGTGTAAATTCAACATGTGATACAAGGAAAGTGAAATAAAATCAACTAAAATCTAATTTCTCATGAAACTGTTCTAAAAGCTGAAATTATCAAAATAACTACTACTATCACTATTTACACAATTGTTAACAACTCTTTTAAACATAAAAAAATTAAAATTTCGTTTTCGAAGTAAATTTAGGATTCTTTCTTATAAAATCCTTAACTCTTTTAGTGATTTCCTCTTGAGTTCTATCTTTCAAAGCGTGTGATACAGTCCTGGCTAGAACTTTGAAAACACTCCGAGATTCGAAACGTCTTTCCACATACGCGGGCGTCATTAATTTCACTACTAACAAACCCGTTTCGGTTTTGTTCAATTTCTTTGTTGTTGAGTTCAACCCGTTCACTATAATTTCTTGATCTGATGGCGGCGATGGAGGTTTTTCTAAAGCTGCTGGTATGGGAGGTAATGGCGGACTCAATTTGACACGTTGTGCTGCTACAGGAGCAGGAGCTGGAACAGGCTGTGGTATTAATGCTTTAGCTGCAATTAATATATCTTCGACACTCTTTAGTTCCTTTGGTGGCTCAGTTTTTGGAAATTCAGATAACACGTTTGTTTCATTGCTTAATGATTCGTCATCAGATATCTCCATTTCTTCATAGACTGGATCAGTATTTTTAGCAAAATCATGTGTTGAACCTGAATCCATTTTAAACCTCTTTGGACTATTTTCCTCTTCATTATCGGTATTTTCAGGCACATCGGTTTTCAGTTCGTTGTCGCTCGCATCGCTATCTTCAATGAGATAAACAGCCACAGGTGCTACTTTTTCGTTTGATCCTTTATTTGATTCATCTCTTTCCTCATTTAGAGTATTTTCCCTTACTTCCAAAGTGTTACTATCTTCAATATGTTTATCTTTATCATAGTCATCTAAAGGTGCTAGACGCTCTGAATTGTTTACTTTGGCTATATGCTTAGGAGTTCCAGAATGTTGTACAGGGCTTCCTGAGGACTCCTTGGAGATCGACTCACTGGACTTTTAGATCGACTCCTTGGGCTACTTGATCGACGCACATGGCTTCTAGACCGACTCCTTGGGCTTCTAGATCGACTTATTGGGCTTCTAGATCTATCTCTCGAAATTACAGATTTGTTAAGATTTTCTCTTATTTTACTGCGGTCACGTTCTTTACTTTTAGATCTCCTACGGCTTCTACTTCTTCTTTCTTTGCTAACATTTCTAAATCTTTCCATACTTGCAGCCCTATCCTTACTACGTCGTCTGTTCCTGTTTCGGCCTGCGCTTCTCGATCTAGATCGATCTCGACTTCGGGCTCTATCCC
Organism: Octodonta nipae; assembly: GCA_034190945.1. Lineage (NCBI taxonomy): Eukaryota > Metazoa > Arthropoda > Insecta > Coleoptera > Chrysomelidae > Octodonta > Octodonta nipae. The sequence goes on along the minus strand of CM067218.1, from coordinate 37,416,975 downwards.
TGTTTGAAACTTTTCTCCTGCTCGGGGTTCGACTTCGTCGTCTATCGGAACTATATTTGTTCCCATTTAAAAGTCTGTCTCTGCTCCTACTTCTACTTCGACCTCGTTCTCTACTGCGATTCCTGTATCTAGTAGGACTTTTGTTTCTAGGAGATGCTCTATATCGAGCAGGACTCCGATTCCTAGGAGGACTGCGATTCCTGGGAGGACTACGATTCCTGGGAGGACTACGATTCCTGGGAGGACTGCGATTCCTGGGAGGACTGCGATTCCTAGGAGGACTTCGATTCCTAGGAGGACTCCGAGCCCTAAGAGGACTGCGATTCCTAGGACTCTGATTCCTTGAGAGGCTACGATTCCTGGGTGGACTTCGATTCCTAGGTGGACTACGATTTCTTAAAGGACTTCTATTTCTGGTGGGACTTCTATACCTAGGCGGGCTTTTATTTCTCATGGGTGTTCTATTCCTCAATGGACTTCTGTTTCTGAAGGGACTAGAATTTCTCGTCCTACTCCTACTTCGATTCCTTGATCTGCTTCGATCTCTACTAAAACTTTTATCTCTATTTGATGAGATGTCATTAGACTTTCTTTCATTACTTGATTTGCTACGGCTTCTTTCTCGACTCGTTACACTCTTGTCAGAGCTGCTATCACTTCTATTTTTACGCTTTTTACGATCATCATTGTCTTTTTTCTGTTTTTTTCTGTAAGTTCTGTTGGTAGTCTTCTTCTCATCCTCACCGGCATCTTCATTTTCTAATTTTCTCACAGGGTAACGAAAAGCACTATTACTGTGAATGCTCTTTTCATCAGAAATTTCATCTGCATCTTCAAATGATTTTAAGCTAATATTTTCATACTGATCTACATTGTCTTTTAGAGTTACTGTTTCATTTTCATCAAGTTCTTCATTATTTTCATCAATTTCTCCTTCTTCTAACTCATCTATGCTATTTACAGCTGCAGAACTTGTGGAATTGAAAAATGAAGTGATCTTTTTTTGGCCACTTTTGCCATTACCATTTTTTTCAATCAACAATTCTTTAGCTGAAATGAATCCTTTATTTTCACTATCATTGCTGCCTGATTCACCATTTTCACTAAGTTTCCTAAGTTGCTGATCTTTTTTTATGTTCCTGAAAAGGTCACCAATTGTTTGGTGTTTAGCAGGTTTTGGCTCAAAAGTTAAAAGTTTGTCATAAACAATTTGTATTGTGGTGCATTTTTTAATCTCTGTCATTAACTTAGCCATAGACAATCTATACATACTTAATGTGGTGGTGGAAGAGAATACTTCATATTCAATATCAACAGAACAATCCTCTACATCATGTTTATCTAATGTTGGTTCTTCCTGACATTCTGTATAATTTAAATAAAGAATGTCAAGTAATTTTGAAACATACTGTTCCCTTGTAGCAAGTGTTAAACCCTTTACCTTGCTAGATGTAGCTGCAGCTGCTTTCACTCTAGCATGTTTTGAAAATAACTTATCAACTGTCCCTTGTGAAATTTCATGTGCAGTTTTTCTTAAAGCAAACTGTTTCTGTATAAATTCATCTGAAACTTTTTTTGCTTGTTCTTTACGTTCTTGCATGTTGTTGTAATCATCACTATCTTCACCACTTTGGTTTCCTACTTCCATGCCCTTTCGCCCTCCACCATATAAATCAGAAAAATCAGCCGATGAATAAGACTCAGCTTTTGTATTAAACTGAATACTTTTTGTGAGAAATAATTCAGCTGCATCCTGAACTTTTTTCTTATCTCTGCAAAAATCACATCTATTAACACATTTAGGAGGGGGCTCTCCAAAATAATTAGAAAATAAACGATGTCTACATTCTGTTGGATTTTCACAATATTCCAATATTTTCTTAAATCCTTTCATAGCTTGTTCAACTCGTTTTTTCTTACTTTCATTACTCCCAGCTTTATTAAGGTCTCTTGAAAGATGAAACTCAATAGCCTTACTGTCAGCTCTACTATAATAAACCCTGCACTTTGAAGGCTTACCATCTCTACCAGCTCTACCAGTTTCTTGATAAAATGAAGCAGGATCTTTTGGACTGCCCCAGTGTATGACAAATCTAACAGTTGCTTTGTCAACACCCATTCCAAAACTAATTGTAGCACACATAACAGGCACCTCTCCACTTTGCCACTTATCCTGAAACACTTTACGTTCATGAGACTTGAGTCCAGCATGGTAACATAACGTTTTTACCCCCAATTTATTTAGTTTTTCCATGAGCATTTCAGTTTGTTCCCGGGTACGACAATAAATAATACCACATGATTTCTTTTCACTTGTTAAGTCTTCTTCATCTTTTAAACACTCATTCACAAAGTCCTTCAAATGTTTGAAGGGATCTTCTAGGAGATTGGGGTAGAAAACATCGTAAAATAAATTCCTACGGAAACAGGATGTTTTATAAATGCGGAGATCTCGTCCAAAGCCTTGACCAAGCTTCAAACATGAAATAATGTCTTTGGTAACTTCTGTATTTGCAGTAGCTGTTAAGGCAATGCACGGAACGTTCACATTTTCACGTAAATCGGATAATTTTCGATATTGAGGCCTGAAATCGTGCCCCCATTCACTAACACAATGAGCTTCATCTACCACTAAGTAAGCAATTTTATCAAAGTTGTGCAAATTGTTGTAACAGAGCTTTAAAAGTTGATGTTGCAGCCTGTTCAGGTGTCACATACAAAATTCTGGTGCATGGTGAAGTTGATTTTAAGTCTGCAATAAGTGCATCACGTTCAGTTTGTGTGACTTTTGAATTGATGGTAGCTGCTCGGATTTTATGTGCCACCAAATGATCTATCTGGTCCTTGATTAGCGCCAATAATGGGGAAAATATAATTGTAATTTTCTCTGGGTGCAAAACCGCTGGTAACTGATAACACAGAGACTTCCCTGAGCCAGTGGGCATCGATATAAGGACGTCATGTTTACGTTGGCAAACTTCAATGACGGCTTCTTTTTGCAAATCAGACTTGAACTTGTCGAACTTGAAATAACATTTCAGTCCTTCTAAAATGGTCGATTCGTCCATGGTTAGGAAAAAATCAAAACGCGCGTCAGGATTGTGATAACCTCACTTAATCATTAGTAAACAGTTTCATTTTGTTTCACTTTCAACACTCTCCATAGTTTTCTAAACATGGATTTGTTTCATAATTTACTTCAGCTATAACATACCACTGTTGCATTTTATATTATAATGATTGCTTACAATATAAAAATCGTAAGATACGACATTCTACTTCTGTCATGCTACATGAAACGGAACTTATGAATTGTGAATTGTGTTGTTTCAGTTGTTTGTCATAGAACGCCGAAAATACGAGAACGAGAAAACAGTTGGCTGTTTACAAATGCAGCAACTTTAGCGTAACCACGTTGCCACGTCTACACCTAAATTTTGAAATACAAGAATAATAAGCTGAAAATTCGAATTCTCTTCAAAATTTGAACGTGAACTTTCAGTTGGCTTATTTTAAATGAACATAAATTGTTAACTAAGGCGGTTGAAGTCTATTGAAATGAGTTAAAAATACAATTGGCTCATATTTTATTTATTTATCAACCTGAAGAGTTCAATTTTCAACGAATAGTTTTTTTTACTGGTTATGAATCGATTTTCATTAAAAGTTTTAACAAAAAGCGTTATATGTTTTTAAGGTAAAACAAAAGTGACAAATGCGAGAGAATTGGTTACAAATAAAAAAATGTGTTTAATATGTAGGAGAATTGATATTTGAAAAATTCTTAATTTCTGGGGACTCTAGGGTAATACAAGCATGGAAACTGATAGGTAGATTATTTTCTTTAAATTTTGTGTAAATATGTGATTTATCATTTTAAAAAAACTAAATTATTGGATAGGAGAATGGAGGTGAATATTGAAAATTAGTAAATATACTCTTCTCCTAAAATATACAGAAACAATTTTATAGATGGGGTAAAATCCAAGCTTCTTTAAATTAATACAATCGTATCCGTAATTTAACAACAATTTTATTGTTGTACAGGGGGAGGGGCGATGAGGGTTTGCACATTTTAAAATGTTCAAATGAACAACTGCAAAATGATAGAAATATCAAGAAAACATATACTTAATGCTGTAAACGACAAAAATAAAAACAAATGCAAAAAATGTCGAATATTTCCAGAAACAGTAAATTTCGGCAGCGCGTCGGAATTGAGACGATTTTTTTTGTAGTCAAATAAATCCTAGAACTACCTAATACAAACAAATGATTTTGCAATTTGATCTGAAATTACTTCATAAATTTAACGAACTTTTTTTGTCTTTAACAAACTTTACATTTCATATAGAAAACGGAGTGCAAATTAGATGTCTAGTGTTAGTGTTACTGGTTGTAAGGTTATCAAAACTATTCTCGATCAACGTGAAATTCATAGCAGATTCTGTACAAAATTGTAAAATTGTAACTGCAAAATTCTTAATCAAACTCAAAATTGATTTAATATGTCTCTAGTATGATATTGAAAACTGTGTCTTTTGCATAGGTTAGTGTGGTCACGAACACCAATATTCCAAATACATACTTTCGTAGAAAATAAATCATAGTCATTTGGCAGCTATTAATTGTGTCTGTTTATCTCTTAGCTTAGAAATTTAGTAGGTATTATCCTTGCAAGGAGTACTTGATTACAGTAAATATGAGCTCTGAGAGAAAGATAGGATGTGCTACCGTCCATATATTTTACATAATCAAGATAGGCGACTTACTCCATGTTGCTTAATTTAATGTTGGTACGAAACTGAAAAATAACTTCTAAGTTGTAACAAAAACCTAGTAGGTATGTGCAGTGACAAGATAAATACAATTTTTCATAAACCAATTGGGTTTATTGCATAAATATGACAACTCCGAGTTGTTGAAACGGCGTTGAGTGTTTTAAATAAATTAATCCAAAGAAATGCAACGTTTCACCGCAATATGATTTTTTTAAATTGTACATATGTTTTAACTTCTAAGGGGCCAATTTTCTATCTCTTACCTATTGAATAAACTTGAAAAAAATTTTCAAGTGTTGAAAAAACTTAATTTTTCTTAATTTTTAGAAATCTTAAAATAACTTATATATAAAGGTTCATTTGATTGGACTAAGGAAACGTTCTGATGTTATTCTTGAATATCTACATCACTCAATGCTCTCATAACCAAATGCATAACCAAAAGTATATATGTTGTTTCCTGAATGATATTTGTTGCATATTTTTCAATGTCTAAGTACTTCTTGGGAAATAACACCACAGTTAAGAAAATGGTGTATATTCCAAACGTTTCGGGGTCTAGGTCCACGAAACGTTTGGAATATACACGTTTGTTTTTATGTATGCTCAGTGATTATTCAAAAACGGCTTGGGCAAATTTGATGATTTAAACTGCATTGTATTAAGGAATATTACAGAAAGGTCCCATACAATTGTCTATAACGTGATATTTACAGTTTTTCAGAAAATCTGAAATAAAAACAGTAATTAAGAGACTACATTTCAGTGAATTTTAATAAACCTACACTGTTTTCTCTAAAACGGTTTAATCAATTTGAATATTTTAAATTGTATTCTACAAAGAGATATTCCAGCTTGATTCCTTATAATTATCTATAAAGTAAAACACCGTTTTTCCAAAAATCAATGTAAATGTCACATGTTCATCATAAATATCCAGCTTGGATGTCAAGTCAAGATATGCCATGAAAGTATATCGTACAGGGCATTAATAACCGTTTTCATTACAGTCGAGTAAAATGGCACAAAATATCCCATTAGTGTATCGACAAGAAAATAATTTGGGAAAGCGATGTTTTCTATATGGTATACGGTGGTAGGTGTGTACGTGTATCGAAATTCACGCAGCAAGCAATGTGCGCAGTTGAAATTTTGGGCGAAGTAAAATTGCAGTTAGACAGGTGGGTTCAAAAAATCTTACAAATAAATATGATATTGGGTAGTACATAAGCAGTTCCATATATAGAATGGTTGAAATATAAGTTGAAATAGAATTAAAGTAATACAGGGTGGTTCAAAAAATGTTGTAATGGGTGACACATAAGTGGTTGCGTATACAAGGTGGTATAAGAGTCAAGTAAAACTATAGTTATACAGATTGGATAAAAAAAACTTTAAAAAATTGTTAAATGAGCATATGCAGTACGGATATTCGAGTTATAGGGCGGAGGGTTCAGAAAATGTTAAATGCAGTTGCATATACAGGATGATTGAAATATAAGGTGGAGGGGAATTATGTTATACAGGGTGGTTTAAAAAATCTTATATAGTGTGGAACGTAAGTTGCATATATGTATACAGGGTAATTTAAACAAAAGAAAAATAGAAACCGTCAATAGGGTGGATAAACTTACACAGGGCGCTTGCAACATTGTGTAGAGTTGCATTTTAGTTGTACAGGGTAATTAAGAAAATGATAGACAAATAATTTATATAGGGTGACCAATACCCAGACACATGTACAGGGTGGTTACAATATAGAGTGAATTAGAGTTATACTTATAGAAAGTGGTCCAAATAATAAAACAAATAAAAAAGTTACAAAATATATGGATAACATAGAAAAAATACAAATTAGAGAAGGAGAGATAAGAATAGACTAAAATAATTAATAGAATTGTACCTCAAATCAGATAAAAAAATATGTCAGTAAATAGTTATTCATTGCACAAGGTTTCTAAACGGTTTTTATTTTAAGCCAGTTGAGGTCGGTTCTTTTTTAAATATAAATTATTAGGAATATATTTCAGTTACAATAGCTTATTATTAGGTATATTTACGTATGTTTATTTTTCGACATAGGCGCTAGCTTTTTAAGTTCGTCACAATCGGCACGTCTGTACAGTCAATATCATAGAAAAAAGCGTTTCCACGGATTCTGCACTCTGTATTCAGTACGGCAAATGAAAGTAAGACTTTACACCGCCGATGATAAAATAAAGTTGCATATATAATAGTGTTATTATAGACACATAATTTTTCGTATACAATCGAACCTGGTTAACTCGAATTTCAATGGAAATGCTAAAAATTTCGAATAAACGAGTTAGTGTATCGACTTTTGTAGATATACAAAGGTTTGTACTCACATTTGTACTACTACAATTTTACGTTACAAAATCACATATATTAAAAGTTTTACTATATTTATTTTTATAGTAGTCAACAAATAGTGACTCTTTAAATTTCTTAACTTTGTGCTCGTTTTTATATATTCGACATTCTAAGTTAGCATCCCTTAGATTTAACAAAGTTAAGATTTTCGAAAAAAAATGGTATCTGTGAGAAGTTATTTAACCCTTACAAAATTGCTATTCAGAAAAAAGCAATTAAAAATGTAATACCAAAATGGAAGAAAACGATAAGGGGTTCCTTGTTGAATATTGGGGAATGAAAGCAGAATGGATGCAGATGAAATAAATGCTAGTGTCGAAAACAAAGAAGATACTGCAAGATCATTATTATAGATGATCATTCATTATATTAATATTTGTGTAATATTAGTATTAGTGGCAATGTATCATATATGGGAGGATTCTAGCTTGTATGACATAATATTTGTAGGGGGTCGCAGAAAGTGTGACGCAGCGTGACGATGGGGGAGGAAATGTATGACCCCAAAAGATCTGAAATTTGATAACCAACAATTTTAAGGTTAAATTTACAAACGGGATAAACATGGATAGGATTCCATGTTCATTCTCCTTTGTAAATTTAACTTAAAAATTCTTGGTTATCCAGTTTCAAATCTTTTGTAATTATAATTTTAACCACGATTACAAGAAATTCTTAACACTTGGCAACATGGCAAACAAGATCTAAATTTGTGCAGTTACGTTCACAATTCACAATTCACACAACTAAACACAGAATGAAGAAGTCAGTGCACATAATTTCAAGAAAAAATGTGGGAAATTTAAAAATCAATAGGATGTCTTTAACAATTTGAGTATATAAAAATACTACTAAAATATATAGAGAGCTCGAAATTACCACACAATTTATGTATAGAATATTATCTATATGTGTTTTAAAGAATAGTTGTAGCATCCTATACCTTATGGATTTATTTCATACCTTTTGTTTTTTTGGGAATAACTTACAACTTAAAGAAGTCTGCATATTTTAACTATTCATATAGTTCTATTGAAATGTTTGGACTCTCTAAATATGCTGTCTGATCTCTAAGTATGATGATTATTCCCAAATATCCATAATTATAAAATATCAATTTTAATATAAAATAATTTTTAAATACCTAGTATCTGAATTTACGCAACAATTTGCATGTTCCTAAAATAAAAAATGACAACCAACCTTTCTTATAATGAGCCTAGGTAGTGCCATACCAGTCACAGAGCACACAAGCTTAACTGTTGAGCCATAATGTATGTATCCATCTCGAACCTGAAATTCCTCACTTTCAGATTCATTATCATCCAAAAGGTGTATGGTAAATGCCCCCCATTGTGTAGAACTTGCATGAAAATGTCCATTTTCAACATGTAAATATCTTGTAGAAACAGTCTGTGATCTCAGTCTGTTAAACAATGCTACTTTTGTACCACTAGCTATACACAAGTCAGCATTTTTTAAACTTTGCTTCTTTTTTGATGGCTTTGATATAACTTTAATTCTCTTACTGTGAAAAACACCTATATCATGTCCAGAACCATAAAACATCTTAACTGATAACATGAAATGCTTTCTCTTATCAGAATCTGATATATATAGGGTCTTTGCTGCACAATATTGCTTGCCATTGTTTAAATCAAGTTGTTGCATATCCTGATCAGAATTCCCAATCCCAATGAATGCACAAAGCTGCGATGCTTGTTCAGTTTCACCCTCGCGGAGCATTTGCTCTTGCCTCAGCCTCCAACCATCTCCAAAGAGGTAAATACAAGGAGGCGGGCAAAAAAATCGTTTTTCATTACCATATGATTTTTGGGCAACTTTAGCATGTAAAATTACAATGACCATATCAGATCTTTCTCTCAAATAACGTTCCATAGCCTCTCTGGTCAGCCTGCGATCTTCTCCGCGATAACCACCTGGCACTACAGCCCCTGAAAACCGGGGGTACATTGCGCCGTGTTGGGGTGGAGGTGTTGGGGGCGACTGTGCGTGGGCTATGCCCGGCAAACCGTATTGATGAGGCATGTATGGAGATTTACCCTCAAAAATATCAATTGTGAAAGTTAACCTTATTCTCGGCTTTAAGGTACATATTTTTCAGAAATTAATTAGTAGTTCAAGAAAACATAAGTCGAATTCACATTAAAACGCATTGCTTTTAATTATATCAGTCACAAATCACTACAAACGAAAAAACGAAAAAAACGATGTAAACAAACAAAATTCACACTGCACCAAAATCACAACAAAATTGTTTGGTTAGAATCCCAACACACGGTACAACAGACACTTCTAAATCTTTATACGTGAGAATTGTGAATCTTCTCGTCTAGTTAAATCCGCCACTACTCTTTTAGATCATTTTTTATCCCCACTTTCGTATTGGTAACGTATCTCTCTTTCTTAAATCATCTCGTTTCATTTGAAAAACACCTGTTTACTACTTAAATTTTCCGACAGTCTGGCCAACATGATTCGCTTTAAATTAATAGTCGTGGGAATTTTATGATTTTACCATTTTTTTTTATTTATTCAGTAATTTGTAAAAATTAAGTATATTGATATCCTTAAACTTCAAATTGCATTAAGAATGAAATAAATATATACGTCTGTGTTTAAAATAATAGGCATTAGATTTTATATTGGCATTAGTGTCATTTGGACGTATAATGGTCAATTTACACTACACTGGATCAAGTATACGAGGGAGGTAACAAAATACTATAAACTGTAATACTTATTTCAGTATGCGAGCAGTACTAAACAAAGAAGAACTGAAAATACATATTAACATATTGAATAAACCGGGTTACTTACCAGTATAAATATACTATACTATTAATGTTTTGGATGTCGATTTTTGTTTATGGCAGGTATTTCATCATTATTTATTTGAATAATCGTTTTTCCTTATTAAGTTCCAATAGTATTGTAAATTAGAGAGAATAATAAGTAGATTTAGTTTTTTAAACACCTGTGACAAACCAAAGGTTCCACAACTTTTCCGGCATGGATTTCGATAGAAATCAAGGGTTCGTGTTTAATCAAAATTATAAAGTGCTCAGATTTTTAGATGAAGAGCTTAAATTGACCAAACCAGAAGAGATTTGCGATTAGATCAAAATAACAAATTAACAAATTGGAGTGATTGAAATTGTGCTAATGGATCATGATGAAGGATATTTTAATGTCGACAATAACAACTTTAGCCATTTTGTAAGTCGTAGAGGATAACGTAGACGTTTTGTGCCTAGAACATCGATGAGCCTTCCAAAGATGATTGTGATTCGGAAAAGATTCGTTCTGAACCTAAAGAACGGCCAACCTTGGCCTCCACGTACAAAAACCAATAATATATAAACCGGTAAATAAATCAGTCTATGCAGTTATAATATTGGGTATTGGTTCAGCTGTAAATAAAACCTACCAATAAAAATAACTTGGAGAAAAGCATACTAAAGACAAGCATGAGAAGAGATATTGTAGACGTCTCACCCTTGCTAGGAGAATACTCCCCTAGTAGTCTATCCATCTGGATCCAATGACTTCAAACCAGAGTAAAGATTTGCCAAACCCATAAAAAGAGGCCAAGCTTACATTCACTGTGGTTGATATAAGTAGTCAGTCAGAATTTTCAAGTGGGTAAATCTAACCCTAATATAGTGCAGTATGGATTATACCCTGTAACCCTGCATCCACCCGTATATGCTTCTGTGGCCACCCAATATAACTTATTTGTCTATCATATTTTGAACCACCCTGTAAAACTATGACTAAACTATATTGCAACCGCCCTGATATTTTTTCAACCACTCTGTATAAGTTCAAATTTACTCCATCCTATTACTGTTTCTAATATTATTTCAATCACCCGGTGTACCTATAAATTTACTTCGCCCCATATTTCAAGTATTCCCTATATGAAACTGCTCATGGTCTACCCCATATACCAAAATTTTTCACATTTTTGAACAACCTTCTATAACTATAATTTTACTATAGCCTTTACTTCAAATACGTTGTATTCGCAACAACTTATGTTCCACATTATATAAACTTTTTAACCACCCTGTATAACTATAATTATACCCCACGTTATATTTTAACCATCTTGTATATGCAACTTCTTTTAACATTTATTGAACTTTTCTGTATAACTGTCATTGCCCTCTGCACTATAATTCAAATGTACCTTATTTCAACCACCTTGTATACAATACCACATTATTTGAACCACCCTGTAGTACTATAATTCTATTCCACCTGATATTTCAACCATCCTATAAATGCAACTGCTTATGTATCACGCAATATTACATTTTATTTAAGATTTTTTGAACCCACTAGTTTAACTGTAAATTTATTTCGCTTTATATTTCAACTTCACACATTGCTTGCTGCTTGAATTTGGATATTCTGTATAGAAAATATCAATGACACAATAACTTTTCGTTTCCATACACGAACGGAATATTTTCTGCATTTTACTCTATTGTTACGAAAATTCATCCGACCGCTGGTGCAATGGGCCATCAACCAGTTCATGGAAGGGACATTATTCCGATAAATTCGTAGAACCCGAAATGTTTGCCTCTCAACCGGCGGACCGCTGCCGTTACTGGGAATTCCCTTAAAACTTCTAGAACATGATGGAATTTCCCGATGGTTCGTGGACGTGCCAGACAATTCCAAGATAGATGTATAAAAGGACCAGCTGGCGATAGGAGTTAATTCGGTTTTCGTCGGTCGTTTGTACAGTTAAGATAAAATGTAAATAGTAGTTTCTGTGAATATAAATTTGTGTAAAAATAGTGGAAATAAATTAGAGTGAGTTACACTGTGTTTTTAAATAAATCCAAGAACTGAACTGAACCCGAGTGTGAAAATAAAAACATTACAGTGGTGACAGGTGTGCGGTGTATTTGTAGAACTTTCGAAGTGAAAAATAAATAGACGGTCAATGTTTAAAACAGTGAACTTGGACCAATTGAAAGTGACGGACTTAAAAAAAGAACTTGAAGAAAGGGATTTAGAAATTAGCGGGAAGAAAAGTGAATTAATACAACGGCTACGAGATACCCTAATAAATGAAGGTAACGATCCCGAAGTTTGAAGTCTCTGGCAATGGGGACATGAGTATGCTATTAAAAAAATGGAAGAAAGTTTAAAAGAAACATTACAAGACAAATTGCTAGAAAATTCAAAGACTTTAGAGGATAAGCTACAAACAATACAAGATAATTCTAAAACCTTAGAAGACAAATTGCTAGAGAATTCTAAGTCTTTAGAATATAAGCTACAGAAATTGCATGAAAACTCGCAAACCCTAGAACATAAATTAGTAGAAAAATTACAAGAAAATTCAAAAGCCCTAGAAGATAAATTACGAGAAAATTCGAAGTCTTCGGAAGATAAACTACAAAAATTACAGGAAAATGCTGAATCCTTAGAAGAAAATTTGAAAAGCATGGTACAGGAAAATTCAGAAATGCTGGAAGAGAAAATAGTGGAGAATGAGGCTCGGATAGAGGAGCTAAAGCATATAATGGAGGGTGAGATCAGCAAAATAAAAGAACAGGTAGTCACAATGCAAAGAGGAGAAACACAATCAAACACCGAAAACAGAAGCAGTTCAGAGGTTGTGGATTCAAAAATTGGCCTCGAGGGGACAAGACAGAAAATGAAACCTCCACAATTTGATGGGAAATCGTCATGGACTAACTATAGGCGCCAATTCGAGGCTGCAGCAAAGTTAATCGGATGGTCAGCAGAGGAAAAAGCAATTGCATTAACGCTCGCTCTAAGAGGAGTTGCTACAGATATTTTGCAAACATTGAATACCTCGGAGCAAGAAGACTACGAACAACTGGTTAAGCACTTAGAGCTGAGGTATGGACAGACCCATTTGGAGCACGTGTACCACTCCCAACTAAAAAATCGTCATCAGAAATCTAATGAATCGCTACAAGAATTTGAAGCCGATATTGCTCGTCTGGTTCGCCTTGCCTATCCAGCCACACCGGAAAATGTAATAGAAAGGTTAGCAGTGCAATTAGTGCCGGTCGGCTACGAAACACGCTAATTTGGTTTGTCATACAAAACAAACGTGTGGATTTGGAAGTGTTTGAATAGATGTTTAAATAAAGGTTTGTGCTAGAACAACGTGTGAAAGTGGACACATGTAATTTCAGAATCCTTTCGCTTCTAGTTACTCGAATAGGATTAAGCAGAAGGCTACGAGAATTATGCGAACCGACCTGAGGAGGGCGGATGTGACTCTACCGAAACGTTGTCACTTTACCATCGATCCCGGCAGGGTTCAGTTATCAACTGCGCGGATGAATTCCCGGAAACCACCTAAAACATTTAGTGCCCGCGAAAACTTAAAAACAAAATATATATATATATATATATATATATATATATATATTTTCTGGATTGGACACCCTAATCACCTAGTGGTATGAAATATATTTTATGCCCTATTCTCATACCTATCAAATATACCCAAAAAAAATCATAAAAATCAGTCGAGAGAGACCACACCGTGACACGACATTTTTATTTATTAGATAAATGTAAATCATGGTACAAATTTTCGTGTACCCTCGTATTTTGGTAAGTTTTGTAATCGGTGTGAAATAACCTTAATTTAATGATAAGAGAACAACACACATTTGTCGGTCGGTGTATGATTTACCCCTCCGTTCCCCTTAAACGGATGTTGATGTGATGGCGATGGCGATGATGAGGTTAGGACCGGCGAGCAAGGCATCCGAAGCGACCGAAGTTGGCTGGGTCGTGGGAAAATATCGTGTGGGAAAAACAAGGAGTGGGTGGGCCATAGCCGGGCGTCGCGTCGGGGCCGTTTCACCAAAATTAAAAACAAATAAATTTTCTTCAATATGCGTATAGGGGTATGGGTAAGATCGATATATAAAATTATGAAAGTAATCTTGTTAATAACACTTCTTTGAGAGATTAAATTTTGAATGTTTTGGAGATTCTCTTTTAAACTTATAAGGCGTCACGGTGTGATTAAAAAAATGACGTAATATATTTGTAGCAGATAGATGAATGTGAAAACAGAATGTTCAGGTATTGCGTATTCTAAATTAATTGATTTTCGACGTTTCGTCAGTATTTAGTTCTGTAGAATCGTCTTTATAGAAGAAAAGCAAATGCTTCTGACGATATATTTTTCCAGTTTAACTTACTTCGCACGTTTTTCATTTAATTTGTAAAACAATTAATGCGATGCCATGGAAATAAATAAGGTTTAAAGCAATTAACAAAATTTACAATATCTATAAGCAGAGGCTCAAACTGGGAAATGTTCGTTTCTTGACAAAAAAATAAACTGTGTTGAAATTCTTCGACAACGTTTTGCAACATCTCTTCGCTGATTTGATTATTTTCTTGCTTAATGCGGTATTTTGAATTATCAATATTAGTTGATTTACTCTTGTAGATTTTTTATTCTAAATAGTATCACCAAAAAATAATTCAGTGGAGTCAAACCGCAAGAACTTGATTGAGTCAGCTCGTATTGCTCCTACATAATGTGGTGTAGCTTCATCTTGTTGAAACCATATGTTTTATTAATATCAACGGGGCTAACAGTATCAGGAATTAAAAATGTAAAAATCCAAGTAACTCGTCCCAGTTAATGACCCCACAAAAAATATGCTCAAATTTTGCTGTTATTTATTATGCCAGCACAAACGTTCACTTTAATAAGATGACTTCTTTTCGTTATTCAATTTTGATCTCCCTGGTTTGCCAGTTCCATATTGACGTAATTTTTGTTTTATTCTATTCACGATAGACTGGAAAATGTGACGGTCAGGATACTTCTCATTAAATATATTCTGCATACCTCAGAATGCTTTCTTGTTTTCTCACCCTCTCAAATTAATATGTCAATTCTTTGGATCTCAGAAAGGCTTATTAAAAAATAGTGTTTAGAAAATCCCAAATAAATCATTTATAAGCACAAATTATTTACTATTTCTAGCGAATTAAAATAAGATTTAAATGTCGAAAAAAAATCCGATATAACTTTTTTGGCAAAAAGATGGACTAATAAATCCTGACATGTATTTGTTCGAGGGCTACTTGCTTGTATAAAATATTAAAAATTACTTTTTTATTGAGTATCCACGTCCAAAAATCAAGTTCTATATTGCTGAATAGACAGTTGAAAACCCTTTCAAACTCGATATAACACTCTAGGGGTAGTTTTTACCCTTAGGGGGTTATAGAGGCAGTATTCACCTGCCTCTTCACAACGTGTAGTTTCATATTGTTATGAGAATTCATCCGATAGCTGGCGCAGTCGGTCATCAACCAATTCGTGGAAGCGACATTTTTCCGATGCTTCTGGGAATCCGAAATGTTTTGTTTCTCAACCCGAGGCTGGCGGCTGTCGTTAATTGGAATTCGCCGAATTCCCTTGAAGCTTCCAGAACACATGAAAGAAGTTTCCCTATGGTTCGTTGACTTACGAGACAATTCCGAGAGAAATATATAAATACGGACAGCTGGCAATGGAATTCATTCAGTATTCGACGGTCGTATAGTTTAGATAAATTGTAAATATTTCTGTGAATATAAATTGTATACTCTCTTCGAGGTGTCATTCCTTTGTACGCAAGACCAATATATATTATATATAAATATAATATATATTGTTTCTGGTCGGGAACCTTCATCAGTTGCGCTTCCCACACTTGAATGTCCTCTCGAACACTTCTTTATGCATTTGATGCATTTCGTTAAATTTGAAGACGCGAGATGTAAGATTGACATCTAGGATTTTCAAGAGAATCAGTACACAGAGGTTCCGAATCTGGAGTCGTTCCGTGTAATTGCTGTTCTCCCTTAACTCCTAGGACAGAATGTCACGATAAAATTTTTCAGGTTACTTCACCTGTCAGAGATATTGAATACTCTCTTCGAGGTGTCATTCCTTTGTACGCAAGACAATATATATTATATATAAATATAATATATATTGTTTCTGGTCGGGGAACCTTCATCAGTTGCGCTTCCCACAATTGAATGTCCTCTCGAACACTTCTTTATGCATTTGATGCATTTCGTTAAATTTGAAGACGCGAGATGTAAGACCGACATCTAGGATTTTCAATATAAATTGTGTTAAAGTAGTGACAATAAGTTAGAGTGAGTTGGACTGTGTTTTTAAATAAATCCAAGAACTGAAGTCGATTGTGAAAATAAAAACATTATAATATATAAAAATTCACTATGTATATATATACTTCATTCAGTCAAAATAAGTATGTATTCAATATAGAGTAGATTGTAGATTCCCACAGGTTTAAAAATGTACATAGATTAAATGAAATTTGATATGTCTCCATCAATCCAATTAGTATGTCATAATCTATGAAATAGTATTATCATGAAGAAAAACTGATGTACATGCTATGCTAGTCGCAATACGATGAAATTGGTGAGTTCTTTGAGTTGTGTCACTAATAACCCAAAGTAGTTTTTACTTCTTGAGACTACCGCTAATAAAAAATTACCGCAAATTTTACATGATACTATTAAATACTATTAATCGTATTATAGTATTAAGAGTTAAATGTAATTTTGAACATATCGTTTTGGTGACTGTTTCCAAGGCATTAGCCAGAAATTTTTTCGGGGTGGATTGGATAATTTTTTTGGGGGGAGTTGGATAATGTTTTTGATGGGTTATGGGCTGATTAAGACTGCTAAATTTATTATTATTTTGTTCATGTATTTCCAGCATATATAAAATTATATAAATATAAAATTTATTGTAATGAAAAAGACAATTCAATGGTTAAAATTGAATCTTGAATCTGCAGCCTAAACATCATTGTGCCAGATATAACCTTTCATTATCTTTCTTTTTTCTACGTTCTGTACTCCAGATAAATCTTTTTCCCTTAAATGTTAATCATACTTTTTTGCATGTGGGAATGGGTACCCCGCGTGATTTATCCGGGAATACAAAACGAACATTTTTTTATAAACTTTTCGGGTTCGTGGTTTATATCAGCATCATCACTTTAATATAAGCTACATCACCTTCCCTAATTGCGCCATCAATTTTACGGTACTGCCAATGTTTTTCATTTATATACTCTGCAAAATATCCCTCATTTAATTTGGCTAACAGAGTCGCAATAGGTCATTAGTCATTAAAGTTGGTTTTTTAAAAATGTATACATCAACGCTTAATTCATCGATTTCTTCTTTCCCTTTTTTTTATCGCCTGAACCATTTTAGGTTATTTAGCCAGGATATTGCCTGAAAGTCAACGAGTATGTACATATATCAAGGACAAACAGTAACACTAGGCAAGCAAAACTAAACTACATAGATCACAAGATAATTCACTGTTCTGATAAATCCAAACGGATTAAAAGCAACCAAAGGGCTACAGAAATAGAAGAAATTAAGTGGGACATGTGGCTGAACTGGAAAACAATAGATATTCTAACTAATATAAGCTAAGTACGGGCAGATCACCAAAACGCTGGTTAGACGATATTGGTACCAATTAGCCCAAGATCGAAAGAAGTGGTCAATTCATAGGGAGGCCTATATCCAGAAGTGGATGCAGAGAGAGCGAGAGAGAGAGAGAGTCCGTGAAAGTAGACAAGTCTTGCTGTAAGCAATTGTTTCCTCTTGATTTATTATAGGACTATTCCAACACTATTTTTTTCCTGATAGTATTGCATTCTTCATAACAACATTTATACTTTTAAATGCTGTACAACTAAAAATAACCGGTCCCCACAATCCAAATGCTAAAGTGTCTTATATATAAATGAATAACACTGCTATATTAAAAACAATTAGACGTCCTCTTATCGTTCTCAAGTTATATAGAGAAAATAAAACTTAAAAAATACTGCAAAATGGTAAAGGAAATAGTGTTTTTGAAATTTTAATTACAATTACGCCATCAAATTTTCAGTATGGCTTCGTTTTTTGTTCAGGGAGACCATCACTTATTTTTTTTAATGTTAAAATATCGATAATTTAAATTAAAAGATTAATTCATCGATTAACAATGACATCTCAATTTAGTGTGTTAAATTGGCTTTTTTAGTTCATATTGCATAATTTGTAAGTCGGTGAACATACAATATTATGATATAAGAGAGCTGGAAAGTGGAAGAAAACAATACAACCAACTTGAACGCGCTAATTCTATCCAGGATTTGCGGATGGAGGTATAAAATATAAAATGGCCCGATAAACTCAATAACAAATATATCTGAGAAACATTATATATACATCATCATAATGGAAAGTATAAATTAAAATAAAGGTAAAAAATCTTTTATAATGCACTAAAAAGTGAAAAATAATATTTATGTAAGTAAACAGTAAAGCTACTGTAATGGGAGAAGAAGTTTTCCAAAAGAAAACATTCGTAACGAATTTTATTATTTTACTTTTCACTAAAATACAACTTTGTAAATGTAGAAATGTTAACAATTTGTAATTTAAATGACGAAATCTTCTCTGTTACATTATAGGATTTGGTATTAGATAGTATTTAAGTATTGAGATTGACAAATAAGAAATTTTCGAAATGATTAAATTGTAAATACAAGCAAAAGTTGTAAATAACAATATTAAACAAATTTGTACGGAACAAAGAAAATGAGTTTATAATTGATAAACACATTAACAATAGATGTGAAGGATTGCCGAAAAGGGTAGTAAATATTTATTTAGTATCTAAGTTATACTTTAGTTATACCTATATAATATAAAGTTATTTAACGAAATATTATACTATAGAAGAATCACATCCTTGGTTATTTAAAGACCACGCACTACACTACATACTTAATAAAAATTAAATAAAAAACTTAAGTCATGAAATATTAGTTTTTAACTAACTTCAAAAATGGAGGAGTTTCTCAATTCGTCAGAATTTATTTTTATGTTTGCTTACCCCACTTATCTGAAACGATTTAAGAGAGTTGCATAGTTCAAACTGTATTGTATTAAATTAAGGAATATGCCGAACATGAGACTTGTTTTCCAGAGAACAGTAAAAAATATTGAAATTGCCATTGATTTCTCTGAAACGCAAATGCAATAAACGGTAAACGTCAATGGAGTTCATCTGGATCTATACTGTTTAATGACATACAAATTATATATATTTTTAGGGTTCCGTACATTTAATATACGGAAACCCTTATACAATCACTGATGCATGGAATTTAGTATCGGGGGAAAAAATTTCTCAAAAATCTAAAATTATGGAAAAATATGAAGTTTACAGAAAAAAGTAAAGCGTAAGTCTTAATTTTAATTTAGGGGTCAAATTATAGAATAATGAAAAAAACAAACAAATGCATATTAAATGCAAAATCTCATTGTGTGGAATACAAATATATATATTTTTCATATGTTTAAAATAATTTTTTCAAAAGATATTAACTATAATATACAAAATATGCGAATATAGGGCTTTAAAAGTAAAGCACAAATTCTAATATTAGTTTGGGGGAGGAGCAATTTATAAACCTAAATGGAAAATAAAACATTTTTTTTTCAAGCGCATCCGTAATGTATCAACTGAAAGGGATTGTCTTATAAAATGCAAATATATTTTATCTGAATTATTAAAATAATTTTTTAAAAAGATTTAATAATTATCACTTTTATCTCCCAAACTACTGAGCCTACATTATAGAAAAAAATATCCATAAGGGTGCAGTGAAATGTTATTAGTAAAATAAGGCGTAAATCCTAATTATAATTTTGTGGGCCAAATTAGAAAATTAAATAAATATTTTCATGAAAATCAAGCGCATCATGTGGCAGATCGAATTAAAGGACTTGTGAGAAATAAAAGTGCATCTTTTTTTTATAAATTATAAACGCATAGTTTAAAAAATATTAAGGAAAATATATAGAAAAATCTATGCTTTATGATTTACCTACATTATAATAAATCTCAAAGGTGGTAAGGAACCCTTAGGATACGAAAAAAGTGGAGCTTAAAACAGTTTTGGCAATTATATTTTGTTTTAGGTATAATAAAATCGTTTCTCAAAATAACTTAAACACTGATTTGTGATATTTGGTAAACTGGTGTTATAGTAATTACATTGGGCTTGTAACTATTATTCGCTTAAAACCTTATAAAGTTTAAATGTGATTATTTTTTGTAAAATAATTCAAATAATTAAATGAATGTAGCATTTAAAATGAAGAGGCATTCGAATCGAAAGCCAATAACAGTTTTTGAGCTGTCTTTGTAAATGTGCTAAAGTTCATAAGGGAGAATATAAGGCTAGTTGTGTTCAAATGAATAAAAAAGTAGTTAGAAATTATAACTTGCTCTCCTGGGCCATTGGAAGAGAAAATATTCCGATTTTAGAGTTTTACAGGGAGCTGGTATTCATGAACATAACAGCTGTCAGTACAATTTTGTAACAAGTAGGGTGCTTTAGTCTTAATTACCGTCATTATGCATGTAGATTATTATTTTTAGATCAGATGTAATTTTTGCGTTATAGTCACTACCCATAAAATCTATGTTTATCGTTTTGATAAATTCAACAGACTTTACCATAGAGTTTTTATCAAACTTTACTAACGAATTCAAATTTTTAATATTTAACGTAGAATAAGGAAGGTTTCTCAGTTTTATTTATTTGCTTTCAAATGACCGAATTCTACCTTCTGTAGAGTCGTAGAATTGGGTCCCATCAGGCAAAAATTAATTCTTCATTAATAACGAAAACGGATCAACTACTTTACGTTGTAAAAAAATCCTTGAACACGAGGTATATTATATTTGTGGCGTAATCGCTTTAAGCCAATTAAAACTTACACCTACGCACATGATCGAATATGAAGAACTGTCTGGATACATTCGTGGTAGGCAGGAGGGGCGGATTCAATGTGTGAGTATGGGGACGATAGTTTAGTGCAAACACCACATTGCACTAAAGTAGGATAAATCATACATACATGCTGGCTGATAATATTCTTGATGAACTCGTTTCCCTTAATTTGCTTTCAAATTTCAGTTTTCGGTGACATGAACTTGGTGAGTCTATTTGGCGTTTAAGATGATGCCTCGTGGTACTCACGATCAAATGTAACTGCTCTCACCCTTAGCCGAATCATGTTGACAATGGCTTCTACGTCTAAGGCCTGGAGGAGATGTTTCCATTTCTTGATATCAGCGATTCGCAAATCTTTTTGAATTTTGGTGTTTCTAATGCCATTGAAGAAACTCCGAGTCTCTAATCTGCATAGGGTGAATCCAAAAAGGCAAAATCAGAGGGTGATCGGTGCTTCAAGTGTGGGACCTATTTTATTCACATTGTACTTCCTGTGGTACTGCTTTAAAAATATTCGATATACGGTTTAAAATCAGAGAACTTACTTTCTTTTAGGCCTTTGGAGTTAAAATGTCCTACTTTCAATTTTAACTTTGACACTCGAATTTCATTCCCCAAAATTTCTAGACTTTTGGGTTAGGGAACCCAGCTGAACCTGGTAAAGTAGACTAAAACAATATTCTATCGGCGACTTTTGTTCTGAACGTATACTTTGAAGTACTTAAGCGAAATCACTAACTATGCTTCCTTTTCCTTAACATTAATGCCGTTGGCAATAGCAACGGCTTCAAATTGTCTCTTATACATGAAGATGAACCCTCGAAAGTAGGTAGGGCTACAATATAAACAGATACATTCACACAGTTTACGTCCATATAGAGTCCATAAAATTACGAGGTACCTTAAAATACCATTAATTCGACTAAAGAAAACTCGCTATATTGTACTAGTAGATTGACGGCATAATACCGTAGTTCTATAAGGGACTCTATGGGATGTTTTCAACAGGAATAAACCTTGGAATAATTAATTTTATTCCACTACAGATACTATTATACTTGGTTCAATAACTGAATAAACTTAAAATTTCCCATTTTTATTTTATTAACTTTCCTTTACGCGTTTGGAGGCCTTTTTCTTTAACTGTTATAAATTATTCAAACAATGCACTTCACAAATGTTCAGACCAGTATGGAATACTTTCTTCTAGAGACGGGGATTTCCATAAATCCTGCATATCGAATTGTCTACCTTTTTTTTTGAAGGTGGAAATCCATTATGGACAATTTGAGTTTAGAGTCTATCACTCAAATTAGTGTGGGACTCACACCCACTAAAACCACCTTGTTGTTTCTGCAGTTTATGAAGGTGGTGGTACTGTTATTTCTAACTTGCGTCGCCACCTTCCTGCCTTTCTTTGCCTTCATCACACCATTCTGTTTAAATCTTCTTTCTCCTTTTCCTCTATAATTTTCCTTATCCATTTGTATATAATAAATAGTTTTATTACTTAATAACAGAAATTGTTTAATTTATAAGGCTGTTTATATTCCTAAGTAAAATATATGCATTTCTAAGGCTTGGTACCAACACAGCTTTATAGAACATGTAATATTTTTCCATTGAAATATGTAATTGAATTATTTTTTTCCTTTTTAGTGTCATTATTGTCAATATTGTTTATAATGCACTGAAGTTTTGTCATCAAAAACTTGCTTGACAAAAGTTTCCAGAGTGCAGCTACCCTGACACTGTATTGATATTTATCACAGCGGTCGGACGGAATGAAATATAAATATTTTTGTAGAGAAAATATATTTTTGAGGACATATTTAAGAATAAATAGGAGTATGAACTTAAGACATGCTAAACAATAAATATTAATACAATTAAGTTTATGTATAAAATTGTATACATAATTGTTAGTCAAAAGAAAAGATTTGTAATTTACAATCAATGAAAGTTATGCTGGAAATAATCTAAACTTATATGAGAACAAAACATTAGACACCTTGAAACGTTAAGTACAATATTTCAAAAGTATTTGATCGAACTACATACAACAAATATGTAACACGACCTACTGAACTAATCAAATTTCCTTCAACTTCACCGATGGATTCATTTCAAGATTATTTTATTCAATGAGCAGCAACGACGACGGGGAAACGATGAATCTCAATAGATAGAGATACAATGCAGTCGCTCGCATTCTTGGCTTATTTTCTACGGAAGGCGTAAATGTCTTTTCTTGATATCCATGAGAAATATTTCCAAGCAGCGGCGCGCGTTGAGACCTAATGAATATAAATACAATAACCGTGGGAAAAAATAAGACAGGTATACGCCGTATTAGGTAATTATAAGATTTTTAATGAATTCATTCATAGCCGAACAGACTTTGTAGGGTCTGATAACATTATAATGAATTTATTTTCAATTTAAATTTCTGTTTAACATAAAACTATGCATGGTACAGAAGATATGTGGGTTGGTAGTAAATGGCATCTCTTATTATGATATAATATTGATTTTACAATAACTTGGATAAACTAAGTGACTTTCTGAGAAGCTTAACTACCTAAAAAATATAAAATATAATTTCATTATTCTGGAATGTGGGCAAATGTGTGGAGTCATGAACATGCCTATACTGGGGAAATGAAAGGTCCCATGCCCACAATCATGGAATCGTCACAGATTGTCGGTTTGTGACCTTTCATTTCTCTAGTATCATGATATAATTTTATTTTTCTTTCTCACAAGTCGCGTCAAATATTTCACCTGCATATTTCTGAAATACTCGTATAGCAGAGACAAAAAAATCTTTTGAAATCTATTATGAAATATTACAGAAATATTTATTTTTATCAAGAATATAGAAATATTTCAGATTTTTCTAAATATTATAGAATTCTAAATATTATAGAATCCTATGAGTATTTTGCCTAATTATTTGCTATCTAAATTCGATTCTTCTTATTGATATATTGTATTAAGAATTATGATCACACACCTAGGTATACTTTTTTGTAACGAATTTTTGAAATGATATGCTTATATTACTTAAAAGTTTAATATTAATTTATCTTATTGCAACGACATTTACAAAAGTAGTTAAAATTAGTTCTAATGTACGAAAAATCATTGCAATTAATCCATTATATAACATCAAACTTGAACAAAATAACACATTATATTTTTTTGGACATTTTAATAACAAAAACCCAATCGAGATTTGACACGGAAGTTTAGGGAAAACCGACTCAAACTAACAGGTCTCTCAACTTTAACTCTATCATCCAAATTCAGTGAAAAGAGGTATCTTCACATCTCTATATGACACAGCAAAAACCAACTGTTCCAACATAAATCAATTTAATGAAGAATAAACGTGTATACAAATTATGTTAAAAATTGAGTAAAACAAAATCGAATACCAAACAATTGCTCAACACCAAACTCCACTAAGCAACACTGACCCCCAAGATGATCACTACTGCAATAACAATATAATATATACACAGAGTCTATCGGGAAGACTAAAAAGAATAGGTAACAGGTTTGATATTAAAACTTCATATAAAACAAGAAATACCTTAATATACAAAAACACAACTCAAAAAACAAAAAATGCATTTATCAAATTTCTTCGACAAATACCAATTTCAGAATATAGTACCCAAAGAAGAACATCATCGAAACGAAACTAAAAGAGTCTGCTGTAATTTTGTTAAATGAAATTGATTGCATCGCTACTACCTCCGTAGAATTCAGTCGTTCCTGGGTGCCGATAATTATAGAAGAAATTACTAATGGTCATGCCCTTGTGAACAACCAATATGGGAATAATTCATAAAGTTTTTTTGAAAGCAACTTTATTATTATATGCTCTTTAGAATTTTCTGTACTACCCTGTATATTATCAAATTAAATTCTCTGAGTGACGTCATATGTCACTAAATATTGTGAAACATTTTAGTTTTAAATTTTACATTTGTGTTTTTTTCATATAGTTTGTTTTATTGCCATTGACAACAGGGTTTGAGCTATAACATAGACCCTTAAACGTTTCGCAATATAACAGCATTTAAGTATTGTGCATAATCATTTGCTCAAGTACGAGTTGGACTCGCATACTAAGGGTTCGTATCACCTTTGAGATTTGATACAATGTAGGTAGATCAAAGTATATATTTTATAATATTTCAGTTTTAGCCAAACAGGGAATGAGTGGATTTTCTTACATTTACCTTAATATCTTTTAAACTAAACATTTTAAATTTATACATACAGGGCCCTTTTATTTTATCTGTTACGTGATTCCCTTGATTTTTTCAAAAGTACTTATTTAATTTTCAAATTAGTCAACAAAATTAAGAATGGGATTTTCCTTATATTTTACCAATAAACCTTCAGTGAAGCCCTATAAAATCTTTTAGATAAAGGGGTAAATGGGTCAAAGTTTAAATAATAATTTATTAAATCTTTGAAACAAATTATTTTTAACATATAAATAAACTATATTTGTATTTTTATGATGATTCTTGTATTTGATACATTACGTTAAGGGTGCACTTTAAACAAAATTTTATTTTCCATTTAAGTTTATATTTTATTTTATACTGTTAGAATTTATGTATTACTTTTCTTAATAGCTGGAATTTTGTATATTTTTTAATAACTTTATAACAAATTCTTTTAAAAATATCAATAGACATAGTTGTATTCCTTATTCTTTCACTTGATATGTTTTTGAAAAAAAAAATTAAATTTTTCATTTTTCATTTAATTTTGTAATATGGACCACAAACTTAGTGTCAGAGTTTTCTCCTTATTTTTCCTGTAAAATTCAAGTGAGGCCCTATATTTACAATTTTTTCAACATTTTGGGTCGTGTAGTTTCTAAAATAAAGGGGGAATAATTTGATGTTTTATATTTTTGTTAATATATTTTAAACAAATGATTTTAAAAATATGAAGAATATATATTTGTATTTCTCAGAATGAGCCCTTTAATTTAATATATTACAAAAATTTAATTTATTATTTACCATTTTATATTTTATAAATATACATTATAATTTGCCCCCCAAATTAGTATTAGGTATCTCTACTTTTTTATCCTATGAAATTCAAGTCAGGCTCTGTAGCCCTAATTTTCATTAAAATTTTAGGCCGTCTGGTTTCGGATATAAAGGGGGAATTGTTATTTTTTAAATATTTTTGTTAATATCTTTAAAAGAATTTATTTTAGAAATATCAAAAAAATATATTTGTATTTCTCATAATGAGTCCTTTCATTTGATATATTCCATGACGCGCTTAAAAAAGTTATTTTTTTACTCTCCGTTTAATTCTATAATTTGCCCCCAAAATTTGATATTAAAGATTTCTGCTATTTTGTCGGTAGTGGTCAAGTAAGGCCATATAATCCTAATTTTGTTCAAAATTTGGGTCTCATAGTTTCGGAGGAGATACGGGTGGAAAATGTGTAAAAAAATATATCTTTTGTAAATATTTTTTAAATAAATATAAAAAAATCAATTCATCATAATGAGCTCTTTAATTTGGTATATTACATGATGCATTAGAAACAATTTTAATTTTATATTTTTCATTTAATTCTGTAATTTGCCCCCCGAAATTAATATTAGGAACTTTTCATTATTTTCCTGTAAAGTTCAGGTTCTCTTATTTTTTTTCCAAAATTTTGACGTCTTATAACTTTAGAGATAAGGGGAGGGGGAATAGATAAAAAAATTAAATTTTTGTTAATAAATAATAATAAAGTAAATATGAAAAAATATTGTATTGTATTCGTCATAAATATATTTTTGATTTGATATAGTGCATGATGCGTTAGAAACAATTTTAGTTTTATATTTTCCATTTAATTGTGTAGTTTGCCCCCCAAAATTAATATTAGAGATTTCTTCTTATATTTCCGGTAAAATTCAGGTAAGGCACCATATTTCTAATTTTTTTTCCAAAATTTTAAGTCTTCTAGTTTAGGGGAATGGGTAATTTTGTGTACACTGTTGTTACTATCTTTTAAATCAATTATTTTTAAAATATGAAAAAAAAAAAATTCTTTCCTCAGAATAAGTCCTTTCATTTGTGGTATTACATGAACCGGTTGAAAAATTTTTAATTTTAAACTTTTCAGAAAATTCTATATTTTGCCCCCTAAAATTAAAATGAATGGTTTCTCCTTATTTCTCCTATAAAGTTCGGGTAACGTTCTATATTATCAATTTCTTTCAAAATTTTAGGCTCAGTAGTTTCGGACGTAATGGTCGATTTTTTAATTTTTCCCTCCAGATGTACCCCTAAAATCAACATTTTTTTATTTACGATATGTACTCCTGATCGGGTCACCAAACTATATACTGATATCAAATTTTCATCTTTTGCGTCCAGTAGTTTTGGAGAAAATTGCTGTGATGTGAAAGGCGGACAAATCCGGAGTGACATTATAAGGATATCTGTATATTGTATATACGGATCCTTAAAAATCATATTAATAGCCTTTCACTCTATAATTTTATTGAATTTCATATACTTACACTATTAGTTTCTGATTTCCCGTTTTTTTGTCTCTATTTCCAGGATATTTTATAACCAGAAGGAAGTAGTTTTGAGATGTTTGCATGGTATTTTATATTTCGGGAATGGAGAATCCAGATGAGGCCATTTGTCACGACGCCTCCCCATTATGTATTAACTTATAGCATTTTTTTGGATAAAATGTTTGCTAGTAGGTGGATAAGGAAGAGAGTTGCTATCGGATAGCCTGCGAGATTACCTGATTTTACCTCCACTTGATTTCTTTTTGTGGGGATCTGAAATGACAAATAGTTGATTTGATTTTTGATTAGACAATTCGATTTTTGATTAGTATATCAATAATTTGTTTGATAATACTATTAAAACAATAATCTAAACATAAAATAATTATATTTCCGTGTGTTTCCGTGTTGATTTAGTTTTTCATGCAAAATTTATGGAAAGTAGAAACCGAATAATTTTCTCATCACTTCGAATATAAAACCGGAAAATGCTAGAGAAAGGAAATAAACATTACAAATCATTGACAATAGCAGGGATATTCCAATAGATAACTTCCAAAGATAAATTATGAATTCAAATTTGACAAATAAGAGTAAATGACCATAGATAACTTTATATACAACAACGGTGTAGATAGTGTAGCCGTTTTGTGATCACATGAAATTGTCAAAAATTGCGAAAAAATATCTACGGTAAAGAAGGTTTATGAATTTGAATTACTGCAAACTAACAATTCAAGAGTTCTAAAAATTCTAATAATTATTTTTGCTTACAAAATATTAAGGATTTCTAGATATATTAATAGTTTCATTAGCAGTTAGTTCTAAATACTTTTATCATGTATATATATGTTCTTGCATTATATTAAAAAATTACTACATAAATAACACATAATATATTTCATTTAATATAATTTTTGAATATGCTTGATAGTACCTGTAACATTATAGGTATAATAAGTAAATGTATACTGTTAGTCCTTGTCAGTAGACAACTTTCATCGCGACTCTGTAATTTGAGTTGCATAGCAGTCATTGCTATATAAGATTTTTTTTATCTGAATTTTTTCCTTTGATAAAAACTTACAATAAAGGATTTAGCTCAACAGAATCGTTTCGTTAACTTATAAATTCAATATACAGTGATGGGCAAATGTCTGGAATTATTAGAGATATCAAAATGAAATTTGGAAGGTGGATACTGCAGTAGATTGCCTATTTGTTTCCAATTTTTTTACAATTTTGAACTTCCTGTTTTACCGGAAGTAATGTCGATTTTAAAATTTGCAATGAAACACACTGTATAGTATTTTAGTTTCTGATGAAACATTTTATTGTGAATACAAAAATATGGGGTTTGATATTGTTTACTTCAATACCTACCAAGATATTAACAGAAAAGTAATTAAGGAAAGGAAAAATCTAATATCCATTAAAGAAATACATAATCATAATCATAATTATTAACTAAATCAAAGTGATTTTCAAAACATTGAAACTTAACTAAACTTAATGTATTAGATGTTCAAACTGAGCACCGTTTACTTCTTGACAATAAGCAAATCGGTTAAATTCTTTAGTAACATTAGCTATAACTTCTGGTGTAATTCTCTGGATGTCTTGAGTTATTCTTGCAGTTAATTCTTGCAAATTATTTGGTCTATCAACATAAACCTTAGACTTTAAGTAACCCCACAGAAAATAGTCTAGTGGATTAAGGTCAGAACTTCGTGCAGGCCATTCATAAGTACCCCTTCTTCCAATCCATCTGTGATGAAATGTCCCATCTAAATGATCTCGAACAATGCGAGCGTAATGGGGTGGTGCTCCATCCTGCTGAAACCAGATATTATTTGGAAATTGTCCATTTACCTCCAATGCCGGAATAACTTGTGTCTCCAAGAGCTGTAAATACCTAATTCTGTTTAAAGTTTCTTGTAGGAAGAAAGGTCCCACGATTCTGTTGTTATAAATGCCGGCCCAAACGTTCAATTTTTGGGGATGTTGTGTATGAGCCTCTTGTGCCCAATTAGGATTACTTTTGCGACCAGTAGCGGCAGTTATGTCGATTAACCGTACCATTTAAACAAAATGTAGCCTCGCCTGAAAACATCACATTTCTTATAAAATTATCATCGTTTCACAAAATTGGAAATGTCTGTCGAAATCGTCTTCGGAGAGTTCTTGAACGAGGCGAATTTTGTATGGATGATATTTTTCTCGCCTTAATATCCTTCCTACTGAACGATGGCTAATTCCATGCATATTGGCGAGGTCGTTAGTGGATAAGTGAGGATTTTCTTCCAAACATATAGCAACATTTTGAGCTACACCTTCGTTACTTGCACTTTTTAACCGTCCACTTTTTGGTAAATTGCTAACTGTTCCACTTGTGTCGTACCTTCGCAAAGTTTTCGTCACTACTGAACGGGATATTTGTGTATTCGGATAAACAATGTTAAAAAGATCACAAACTTCTTGATGCGTCCTTTTCCTCTCCCCAATCACCCAATCATCATTAATATTTCTATTCTTTCTTTTTCACTTAATTCGGCATTTTACGATCAAATTAAAACAATACAATCTTTTTACGTTCAAATAAAAAAAAACTAATAACTTCTTTTGACAACTACTGTCACTTCTGCAATGAATTTCATGGACTACTAAACTTGATTCAGATTTAATTTGGGCTTGATTTAAACAAACGCACGTGTATTCGACTATGGAACAAGCAGTGCTGTTGGCTGTGACGGTATAATGCCACCGATTGGCCAACAGAAATACAAATCCTTACCGAGCGGTTTGTTTATATCGGGCGTAAATGAAATCTGAACCGAGTTTAGCTACCATCGAATTTTTCCTTTCTTTAGTTTTTTTTTCTGTTAATATCTCGGTAGGTATTGAAGTAAACAATATCAAACCCGATATTTTTGTATTCGCAATAAAATGTTTCATCAGAAACTAAAATACTATACAGGGTGTTTCATTGCAAATTTTAAAATCGACATTACTTCCGGTAAAACAAGAAGTTCAAAATTGTAAAAAAATTTGGAAACAAATAGGCAATCTACTGCAGTATCCACCTTCCAAATTTTATTTGGATATTTCTAATAATTCCAGAGATATTTGCTTGGTTCCACACATTTGGCCATCACTGTATAACCTACACTGAACATTGATGTAGACGAGTTAGTTTTACAACAATGTTTAGAATTAATAAATGAAATAATAATGTACAGCCGATTACATTTTAGATGAATTAAATTTCCAAAACTACGCTTGTTTTTAAGCTTATTCCAATTAAATAGACAATATTTCGAAGCATAAATCCTATAGAACAGTTCAAGTGGTATGACTGCAAATTAAATCATGCTCATTGTACAGTTCTGAAGGAAATGATAAGAGAAATATAATAATTAATGTTTTGACGAAAATTAATTAAAGGAATCTTCTATTTTTTTATGGTTTATTGGGTAAACACCAAACTTGACAAAAACAGGTTTCATTTTTTGAATGTTGAATGATTTTTCTCAAATTTGGTGTTATTTATCCAATAAACCACAAAAAGTAATTCCAGTCAATTAAAAATATTTCAAACCCAATTCGGTATTTATGTTAACTACGAATTTATTATTATTACCGTTTTATAGTGGACAAGCAACAGTTTTGTATAGTATAATTAGTATTTACTTAAATACAATTTTTAAATGGTGCCTTGTTTTTTTCCCAGAAAATCTACGTCATCTGTTCCTTCCTTATTGGAAATGCTGTGGAACCTTTGGTGTGTCACAAATGTAAAAAACAGTTTTGCAGCCTAACACCAAACCTTTATTTAAAACACTCAACGCCGTTTCAACAACACTAAGTTATGATTATCCATGAGTAAACCAAACTAAATCTAAATTGCAATTCATACCTACCATCAAATTATTAACAACTACAGTAATCAGTACAAAGGATAAATCCCAAGTACCTGAATTCTAAATAGCAGATTTATTGAATATTATGCGCTAAATATTTATATCGATCATATATATATTTTTATTTTTCTATTGTCACCCAGCCCAATGTCAGTTGATCCTTCTTCAATCCCCATTGCGTGTAATCTTCCTTTAGTTTTCTTTTCTCCATTGATTTAGAGATTTAGCAAAAAATGTCGGAAGTAAGGGGCCATTCATTAACTACTTAAGGATGATTTTGGCGTGTATGATTCTATCTCGTTTTCCAGAATAAATTTTACTAAAAAAACTTTTTCAGAATAAAATGTTGTTAGAAAAGAATGAGTTATACAGTAAATCTCACAGCTTGACGTAAATGTAAAATTTTAATTTTTTAAAAGATAATTTATGTTGTACTTTTTTGTTGCTGTGAGACAACTACATATTTAGTCTTCGGAACATTATCATTATTATATTAAAATTAAGAGCAGGTTTTTTTCTTAAAGTGATAAAACATGTATCAGTTAAATAATCTACAAACGAATAATACTTTTACACAAATGACTGACTAAGAAAATAAATTTATTACACACTAAAACCTAGAACAATTCAGATCATCAATCGTCATCTGCACTAAATGGGTGAGTGAAAATACTAAGAAGTATTAAAAATTTGGAAGTTAAGATATAAATCGAATTGTACATTATAAAATAAAGACAGTCATTCAAAATGGAACTACTTAAATTTCCACTTACAAAATCTTACGTAGGTAAGGGCATATAGATATTCTTTCCCTCCTCCTAGTGTGCCTTCGCCTTCATAACGATGACATTCCTCTTTTAATTTGGCTCTTATAATAGGTATCTCTATAATTGTTATATTGACGTTTATTTCCTTTCTTGTAAATTGATACTATGTAGGAGTTTTTCAATTCATCTGGGATAACTATAAATAATACATCTTGTGAAACTACACTCAAGCTCAAGGATCCCATAAAGTTTAGTGGTTCCATTCTTTAGGATTTTAGCATTTATTCCTCCAGGTCCGGTTTTTTTTCTATAACTTCCTTGATGTTGGTACACAAAAAAAATGCTTAACAAAAGTTGGTAAGAATAAAATATTCGAGAAACTTGATACCATTAAATTTTTGAAAATTAACACATTTTCTGAAAAATATGGATTTTTTAAAGATATCTTAATTTTTTTAAACTAAAATTTGGTATAGAAAATGTATCCCAATTTTTTCCTCATTCAGAAAAAAAGAACATTTTCTTTAATGTAGTTAATCCTCTGGATAATCGTCGTCTGTGTCACTGCACTAAAAGAGCAGCGATTAGTTGTTTGCTGTAAAAAATCAGAAAGTTGCAGCTACTGCCAAATCTGAACAAAATGAATAAAAACGTTTTAATTTTTGTGCATATATAGTTAGTATACCTTTATGATGCAGAATTCTCAAGTTTTTAATATTTTTGCACTGTTTTAATAGTTTTTTTTATTGATTTCATAATTAAGATCCCTATAGATAAAAATTAATTATTTGGGTCTATTTTAACATTAATTAAGTGGTAAGATATTTCTTTTCTATTTTACAGAATTACCACAGAGAAACCGCGTTTATACAGGGCAGACTTTTGTGCATGTAGACATTTATGCATACGTCAGGAAATGTTGACGAAAGTCTGTGCGAACTTTAACTCAGACTCTTACGTTTATTTCCAGTATTATTCAAAAGACTATTCAAAAGGAACAAATTGTTGCACAGATGCAATACGATAGAAGTCGGGTGAAGTCTGTACTGTGTAAATAAACTATACATAGTTCTTGCTGAAATTGCCGTTCGATTCAAAATCCTGTGTTCTTTTTTTTTGCAAAATATAGGTACATAATTATTCTTTTGAAAATTTAATTCAACATATATTTTTTTCTCTATGATATCAACAAATTATTCTATTTCATCATTACATAATACAGCACAATACAGGCAAGCGAAGCTACGATTTTAAATCTGATTGGTATAACTGTAATATTATACATTACTAGCCGTTACCCGCGGTTTCACCCGCGTACGGAATGTTCAAGCCTTCGCAAAAAGAAATAACTTATGAAACATATGGGTTATCCTATATAAACATTTTTTTAACTTGTTTGAACCACCATAAATCCACCTATCCAGAATATATTTTACCCAAACTGCAAGTACTTATGGGCCACCATATATAACTATTTTATTCGACATTTTTTGAATCACCTTGAATAATTGTAACTCTACTTCACCCTATATTGCAACCATCCTGTATATGCTGCTGTTTTAAAATTTTAACTTTTCTCTACCCTATATTTCAGATATGCAACTGCTTATAGTGTACCCTGTATAACAATTCTTTCTGATATTTTTTTAACCACCTTTTAAAGTAAAATTTCTCTTTACTCTATATATTAGTCAACCTTCACACGAGCTTTTTCTAACATTGTGCTACACACTCTAAAACTATATAACCATTTTTTAAAACTTTTTTGATCCATCCTAATGTAAATGATGGGGAACCCTTCGTGAGTCACAAATATAAAAACACAGTTTTGCACCCTAACACCAAACTTTTATTTAAACCCTCCCCCAAACTGCAACTGCTTATTGGCCACCCTATATAACAATTTTTTTCAAAAAAATATTCAACCAGTTTATATAACTAACTCTACTTCCATCTACATTAAAACCATGCTGTATACACCGCTGCCAATTTGTCAAACATTACAACTTATTTTTTGAACCACCCTGTATAACCATAATTTTACTCTACAAAATAGTTCAAACCCTATATGTGCATCTGCTTAGGGGCAACCAAATATAAAATTTTTAAATACTTTTAATCACACTGTATGAACTATAATTTTACTTCGATCCATGTTTCCGATTTTGCAGATATGCAACAGCTCATGTTCTATCCTACAAAAAAATGTATCCAACCTGTTTGACTATAAATCTACTCCACCCGCTATTTCAATCACCTTGTATTTGCAACTACGTATCGCCCACCCAGTATAACATTTTTTCTACCACCCTGTATAACTATAAATCCATCAATGCCAAATATATTTCACCAAAATCCCAACTGCTTATGG
The DNA here is from genome assembly GCA_034190945.1 of Octodonta nipae. Taxonomy (NCBI): domain Eukaryota; kingdom Metazoa; phylum Arthropoda; class Insecta; order Coleoptera; family Chrysomelidae; genus Octodonta; species Octodonta nipae. The sequence continues at coordinate 37,382,260 of CM067218.1, read as the reverse complement.
GGCACCGAAAATAACAATTTTGTTCAACATGTTTTTGAATCACCTTGTATGTATTACAACTACCCTGTATACGCTACTGTTTATTGGTCAACCAATATAACATTCTTTAAATAATTATCATAACACTTCTTCACCCTATGTTTCAACTATCTTATCTTTGCAACTTATTATGAACTACGATATTTCACATTTTTTACTTGTATTTTTTCAAGATATATTAAAGTATAATTTCTCTCCACACTTCATTTAAACCACCCTTCATTTATTACTTTTTCTAACCTTGTTTGAATGACACTGTATAACTACAACTTTACTGCGCACCATACTTCAGGTACTCTATATATGCGAGTGCTATATAACAAAATTTTTCTAGCATTTATTACCCACCCTGTATCATTCTAACCGTAAGCCACCCTATATTTCAACAACCTTTTATATGCAACTACTTATTTGCCACCAAATATAACATTTTTGTACGAAATTGTATCCGTAGAAGCCTACCCCACCCTATATTTCAACCATCCGGTAAATGGAACAGCTTGTAGATCATACCATTACTTTAAAATATTTTTAAACCCACCTGTATAGCTGTAATTATACCCCGCTACATATTTCAACCATCCTATATATGTTACTACTTGTGGATATAACTATAATTCCATTCCATCTTATATTTCAAATACCCTGTATAAACAATTGCTTCTAACATTTCTTTAACTCCTTTATATAGCTATCTTATGATCGTAATTCAAAGATCCTAACTGCTTACCTAAGACATTTTTTTAAGTTTTTTTTTTCACTGTATAAATATTCTACCCCTTCTCAACCACTTGCTATATGGAACTATGGCCCACTCAATCAATATAATATTTTGGACAACCCCGTGTAACTAGTTCCACTCCCCCTTATTTCCACCACATCGTATATATACAGAGCTTATTTATAGGACACCAAATATAACTTTTTTTTTTAGATTTTTTAAATCCATGTAATTCTACTCCGCTGTAAGTTTCCTATATACAGAACACCCTATAAAATTACGCTGATATATGTTGAGTTTTGTTAAATCGAAACATGTTACATTTGCACATTCCGAATTTTGAATAAAAGCTAAGCTGATGCCAGTATCTAATATTTTGTAAGTGCGGTGGAACCAATTGAGTAATTGAAATACCCAACATGGTAGACGTTTTTTCGCTATATCTACCGTTTCTGTCAATTTAGAGAGATAAAATATCTACCAGATTTTAAGTCAAATTATAGACTTCCCAACAAAAAAAAGATTCAGCAAAATCAGTTAAGTAGTTCTTACGTGATGCCCGAACAAACAAACAAACAAACAAACAGACAAACTTACAATTTTATAATAGTATAGATATTGCACATTATTAGGAACAAACCATCATAGTTATATAGAAAATCAAAATAATATAATATACTCAGATGATGCGTTACGAGGAGAATTCACCCAAGATTTTTAAATCTTCTTGAATAAGATTCGTCATCTATCATAAGTATTTATTTTATATTTGTTCTCTTAATCTCGTAAATAACCTAACCCACTTCGACAACAGTCTGCTAAATAATTGATCCACAACTAAGTGGATTTTTTAAAAACATGTAACTTCAAAAGCTTTTTTTTGTATCTATAAATTTTAAAATCTGCCGCATCAACTTTTTTGAAGAGAAGAATTTGGTCACTATGCTGTCCATCGCTTAAATGCTGAAAAGAAACTGAACTAGTTTTAATGGTCCACAAACGCCATAAATCTCTGTGTCCATCGGTTTGTCTGATTGTTTCAACAACTCTCTCAAAAATTTCTCCTTGGTAATTTTCTGCAACTAATTTTAAGTCTACGTGGACACAATAAAGCTTTTTCGCGGCTTACGAGAGGAATTAAACCAACCCAAAACAATTGATTAACATAACTGTGTAAAATGTGTACCTAGTTCTTGTAAAGGGGACTTTTGAATAACGTAAAGATCCTATTTTTTATTAAAAAGTAGAGGATTTACCTCCACTTTATTCTTGCGGATATTAAAATCTTGTAGGCTTTTTTCAGAACCCCATAAGTTTTTAATGATAATACGTTCTCATCAGTCTCATCACCCTCTTCTGTATATCATTGGAAGTTTTATATATTGTATATTCGCAGTGAAATCTGGGTCTTGCAAATTATTCAGTGTTACAGAGCAATATGGGTAAAGAAAGGTTGGTGGTCACGGTTTTATTTTTAAATGTTCATGTTTTGTTTTCCGAATAAGATTTACCACAAAGAACTGTTGAAGAAAGAAGATGTTTATACCTGGAAAGTAGAACAATAAGACCCAAAAATGTCACAACTAGCGTCGGTAGGTTTATTACTGATTTTGTGTATAGTTCCTCGATTAGCACAAACTTATGCTAACATTGTAATCCATTTTAAACTTACACATATAAATATTATGATTTAAATTTACATCCGATTTCAAATTTCTGCTCAACGTAAAAGGTCCGCAAACAGCTACAGCAATTACAATGTTAGCATAAGTTTGTGATAATCGAGGAACTATACACAACATCAGTAATAAACCTACCGACGCTAGTTGTGACATTTTTGGGTCTTATTGTTCTACTTTCCAGGTATAAACATCTTCTTTCTTCAACAGTTCTTTGTGGTAAATCTTATTCGGAAAACAAGACATGAACATTTAAAAATAAAACCGTGACCACCATTTGCCTTTGTCTTAATATTGATGCCTTCAGTCAAAATTAAGCCCCTTTGTTCTATTGCTCAGAGAAACTGGTGTCAAACTCATAAATTCCCTCTTTATATTTACTTTCAAGAGCGTTTACCTTTTCGTGCATATTACAATAAGCTGGTGGTGAATTTTTACCAGCATTGCATCTCTCGATGCGATGAATTTTCTGCAAAAAAAATATAGAACGTTTTTCTTTTTCGAATTTATTAGGACTCTCCATTATTAACCGACTGCCAAAAAGGAGGAGGTTATCAATTCGTATGCAACTTTTTTTTATGCATGTACATAATGGTAAATGTCAAAATTTTATCATAATATCTAGTTTAAATGTCATGATATGCCATCAACGTATATCGTACAGGGTGTTTTTAATGGCTTTCAATTTGATGCATTTCAAAGTCAGTTTTTAGGGTTCCGTATATACAATATATGGATACCCTTATAATATCACTCAGGATTTCTGCCTCTGTCACATCACAGCCATTTTCTCTTAAACTACTGGACGGAAGAGGTTGAAATTTGGTATCAATGTATAGTTTGGTGACCCGATCGGGAGTACATATCGTAAAAGAAAAAATTTTGATTTTAGGGGTACTTCTGGGCCATTCTGGGGGGAAAAACTAAAAAAATCGACTGTTCCCGCCTGATCTCCGAAACTACTGAGCCTAAAATTTTGAAAAAAATGGGAAATATAGAACGTTGCCCGAACATTACTGGAAAAATAAGGTGAAACCATTAATATTAATTTTGGGGGGCAAATTATAGAATTAAATGGAAAATATAAAATTAAACTTGTTTCTAACACATCATGTAATATATATAAATGAATATTTTAAAATATATTAACAAAAATATTAAAAATATATCAATTCCTCTTTTATTCCCTAAACTAAATTTTTGTTTACAGGAAAAATACAAACAAATCCCTAATATTAATTTTGGGGGCCAAATTATAGAATTAAACGGAAAAAATAACGCATCCTGCAAAACATCAAATGAAAGGGTTCATTATGAGGAATACAAATAAGTATTTTTCTTATTTTTAAAATTAATTGTTTACAAGATATTAACAAAAACATATAAAAAATTCTCATTTCTCGCTTTATTTCCGAAACCATACTACCTAAAATTTTGAAAATAATTAGGGGTACTGGGGCTCACTTGAAATTTATAAGAAAAATTAGTAGAAAACCTCAATATTAATTTTGGGGGCAAATTAAAGAATTAAATGGAAAATAAAAATATATATCAACAGAAATATTAAACATCGGCTTAGTTCCCAGTTTAGAAACTACACTATCTAAAATTTTGAGAAATATATTTTATTTGTATTTTTAAATAATTTGTCTAAAATATTTAATAATTTATTATTTAATACTTGACCTATTTTCCCCTTTATCTTCCAATCTACAGAGCCTAAAATTCAGACAGTAGATTATAAAAGGCTTCCTTGAAAGTATATTAGTAAAATAAAACTCTAATGTTAATTTTGGGGGCCAAATTAGAAAATTAACTACATATTTTTATAAAAATCAAGGGAATCATGTAGCAGATAAAATAAAAAGTCAATTTGTGTATATTTTTTATAAATTTAAAACGCTTCCTTTAAAATGCATTAGGGAAATTTAAGAAAATCCACTCATTCCCTGCTTGTCTGAAATTGGAATATTAGAAAAATATATAGTTTGATTCACTTTCATTGTATCAAATTTTGAAGTGGCACGGAACCCTTAGTATGCGAGTCCAACTCGCACTCGTTTTGGAACTAATTTCTCTATTGTTTTATTCTGAATATTTTACCAAACAAATTAATAAGACTGTCCTATCATCCTAGGCTAAGACAATTTCCATACCACATTTGTGGTGGAAAATCTATAAAATCTGCATATAATTAATTGATAATTTAGCCCTTAAGTATATGAAATTCATCACTGTCTCTAAACTCAGTTACTTAAAATTTAATGCGGAGAATATGTCTTAAAAATCGATATATAATTTCCCTAACATCTAGCAAAAGTAATTTGGCATCCTGGATATATTATGTGTATCTCAGTCTATCCGAAGAGCATGGCTTTTCAAGTTCAACAAACAATCGTGCGATCTCCAAATGACGGCGACGGAAAATGGGAAAGTTGCGCACACATGGGCACGGAAAATGGCAAGTGAAAACTCTCTCCATGGAAATCAACTGACGCGCTTTGTTGGTTGCCTAGCAACAATGTTGTCAAGCACACCGGATCGTTGCGCTTGCGATCTAAACAGGCTCTGATCCAGCTAGTTCAACACACTCTAGATTGGGTAGGAACATATAGGGAAAAATGCCGGAAAATCACGAAAAAAACATACGAAACGAACGAAAATCGGGCGCAAGTCGTCTTAGGTGAATGTTAGGAAACTTTCGAGATAGTTTTTATTCCATGACAAACTGTTTCAGACATTGAAATCGAGTAATAAATAGTGTCGGTATCAACTTTGACCCCGCTACGACGTATTATTGATGGATTCTTTTTCAAGAGCAAGGTTTTACTTAGTTGCGAACGAAGAAAATAACGCAGAAATAAGGTAAGATTATAAATATTACAATTTTGCAAACTGAAATCCTATTTATTCTGTTTAAATTATAAAAATGGTTTAAACTTACCGGGCAACCGTCCATCTTTTGATCAAGAAGTCAAATACTGGCATGCAGTACGGACTAGCTTGGATAGGTGGCGCTAAATGTAGTATCATAGGATAAAGATATTTTGAATAATTATGGGTTCTTATTTTCTCGTTTATAGATGATTTTTTGTAAGAGCCAGTTTCAGAATATCTTCGGCTTGGTCTTTTAGAATTATATTTTCTAAGACTTTGTGGTTGTTATTAGGAAAATTCTTAAAATTTCCCTTTCGTCGATGACAGGTGTATGTCGAAGTTTTGTTCATAACCTTGAATGTAGCCAATAGGGTTTCGCGCCGCTTTGTAACGACCAATGGCTTTCGTTGACGAGCCAGGGTCAACAAATCCTTGTGAAATAGCCGAGTTTTTGATGGCGGCCATGTTGAAAACAACCTTTCATAAGACGTGTGCTCTATATCGATATTTTTTCACGTGTTTTTCAGGACGAATTACGCAAAATACCGGGTAAAAATTGTGCGTTTCACTGAAAAAGATCGATTTGTGACGCAGTGGGTGACATTTTCGTTGGATATTCGTTGTGTTTTATCAAGTGTTTTGATAACTATCACAAGACCTTGAATAAGATTGTGTTTGTTGGTTTGCAAGATCCATCTTTTGTAGATTTAGGATACGTTCCAGAATGTCTTCCTTTCAAACAGGTAAAATTTACACTCATATCGAATGTAGCTTTGCCTAGGCGGCTAATTAAATTCTAATTGTATCTCGTTTGGTTGGGTTGTTAGAGTATAGGTTAGGTTGGTATGTGCAGTTTCTGATTATCAATCCTGAAAACAATAAATTGGCAAAAGTAAATGATAAACTATTACCTTATACTTGTTTCTTCACTTTTAATTACATGTTATAGATATTAGGTGCCACCTTGTGTTTATAACCATCGATGTAAAAATTAGCCAGTGATAGCCTGCAATATTGATTGATTTTTCAGCAAATATTAATTTGAACATATTTTGTAAACAGTCTGTAAATGTGCGCTTTCCATAATGAATTTTCTATAGTTAATTACAATTTTTATTTACTTACATTCCAGTTATTGTAGGGTTATTACAAGAATATTTTTTACCTTTCAAGTTGTGTATTTACAAAACCTTATATTTTTAAAACTACAAATTCATTTGTTTATGTCGAACAAAAGAGAAGAGAGTAACATTTTCGGTAAACAGTCTGTATTGAGTTGTCGGCACCTATTCCCAAACCTTTCTTGTTGTTTTTTTTTGGAGAGTAAGCACATTTTAATTAACTATAATATAGTCTCTGTTTTAACTTCGAATGGGTTTATTAATAGAATAATAACCACTGATTATATATAAGTTTTAAAATACAAATGGAAAGTTTTGGAATATTTGTTCTGAAATCTAATTGGGAAAATAGCTGTCATTGACATGTCAAATATCTGCTAACAGCAATTGATATTATAGATTATCTTATCATATTCCAGTCCTGGATCCATTTTAGCCATTTTCTGATCGTTGCACGTTGTTATTGTATTAGATGATTAAGACGATATCAAAACAGCCCAAAACAGTAATAGTGTTTCATTTTTCTGTTAATTACCTTTAAATTGCATTTGGAAATCACGTGTTTAGTAAACATAAATAATGGCAAAAACTGAAATTAAAGACCTATATTACTAGAATAATACTGAAAAAAAGATACTTATAAGCAAACCAATCACATTTACGTTTCTAGACATATGATAAGCGTTTGATAGCGTCAATCATAACTATGGAATAAGAGATAATACACCGAGTTTAATGAATAGACACTAATGAGTGCGAATAAACGACATATTAAACTAATATGAGGTGCTCTTCTGGACCTCTGGGTTTTTAATTTATGATTCTTAGGTCACTGTGTCATTTGAATTTATTGGACAAGTGTATATTTTATTTTGTAAAAGTTTACCAGTCGTAAGCTGCGAAAAAGATGTGTTATGCTTTGTTTCATAGGATTATTAGTAATAAAATAACTATTTGTTGTAGGGCATATAAATGTTCAGATCGGATTGTTGAAAATTTTTAATAATACTTTTATTAAAGGTAGAAATGTCACTCACTGGAGAAAATTCTAATTAGGAATCAGTAATATACTAATTGATGTGTAATTTTAATGTATCTTACTAATTTGCTTTTAAGGTTTTAAATGAATTCCCGTATACACTTAAAATGTTAAATCTAAGTGGCAGTAAGAAAAAACAAAAAAGTGGATAAGATATTGTTTGTTGCAAGGCATGTTTTTCCGGTTAAGCACTGGTATTTCTGCACAAATCCGTTTATTCATTTATATCTGTTTTTATACTTTAATTTTGTAACCGTTCCAGACCTAATTACTTATATCTTACTACACCACTATAGGATATATATAGGTTATTCTCAGATAACTGTGCTTTTTTATGTCTAATACTTTATTTATTATTCAACATGATTTTTTTGATCACAAAATTATAAGTATGATAAATTTGATAGTATTTTACCGTCGACATTGTATATTAAAGCATAAGTATTCATGGAGCATGAATAACTTACAGAAATATACCCAAAATGTCACTACCGTGGCACGTCTGATTTTCGTTTTTCAAACTAAATGTAAAAACTTCTAAAGAGTCGTCTTATAACTAAAATCTATTGTATAAGTCATGAAATTGTGCTGCACTAATACCCCACAATATTGATTGGTAGATAGGAATAATAGATTTAACTACTGTTAAACTTTGTTTTATTCTAACACTATTATAAAGTTTGTTATTTTAATTCCACTGTTAATAAATTTTAAAAAATGTTAAAACCAAGAAAGAAAATACCGTAAATGTCTCTGTATGATGATCAAAGTCCTATAATTTATTTTTTAATTAATTATTTTAAGAATTTAAAGAGATTTATTAATCAAGTGTTTTGAATATCTTATTTTGTTGTTACTGTGGCCGTGAAATTTCTAATGGTTGTTCTAGTTCCTTTTGTATTGAAGTTGTAGTAGTATTACGTTACAGGCTTAATGTTGAGTATAATAAAAGAGCAACAACACCCAAAACACAAGTTTTAAAGCATTTTTGATTTACAAAATGTTGATTTGTAAAAATCATAGTTATCTGAGAATCACCCATATACAGTATCCCGATGGCTTGCTGTACACAATTCCAAGGCCCAAAATTCTTTAAAAACTTTGGATGGTCGAAATTTAACCAGATAACGTTTTTCTCAAATCCTAAAAATTCCAGGTATTTTGCTCCTTCCTGTTATAAATTAGACAATTGCTCTTTACCATCAATCACTGAGACACTGTTATATTGTATGCATCATATCAGCCGTAATATTTCCACGATTTTCTTCTAGACCATCTTCCGAGCCCAATTATTTGCACAAAAATATCGTAAGGTCTTCCTCTGTTTAAGTTCTTCGATTCGGCTCTTCAGCACTTCTATTTGCTTCTTTAGTTCGATTCTACTATCTTTTCAGTCAATTCTTTAGCCCTTAACCGTTTTCTGTAAGGTGTCATTTTTCTCTGTCGTTCTTGCCTAATTCCAAAGCTTTTTAAGTACCTAATTGATTTCAAATTTGAACTTCTCAAATGATTTCTTCGGTATCATTTGAAACAATTCTTAATTTTTTTAGCCTTCAGTCCTTCAATTTAGGTGTTGAAGGTACGTAAATCTAATTCGTCAGTTGTTTTCAACACCTTAGACCAGTGGTTGCCAAGCTTTTTGTACCTGCGCCCCCCTTTAAAAAAATTGTCGCGTCTCCTTAATTTTTCTAACAATCTAATTGTGGATTACGTATACCTGTTTTGTTGATTCGACTTTTTTTATTTTTATATGCCAAACTAATATTTTGGAAACAGCTGTATGGGCCCCCTTGCAAAGTTCTTGTGCCCCCCTAGGCGGGCGCGCCCCACAGATTGGAAACCACTGCCTTACACCCTTCAGTCTGTAGTATTTTTAAGAGTACATCGTAAATATTCTGTTTGATTTTCTTAGAAATAACACCACATAGAAGAAATAAAGCTGAATTTTCAAAAAGTTCATTTTGACTTCGTTGTCAATGGCATTATTCGTTCAGATTAATACCAATGTGGTGTTATTGCCCAAGAAAACCAGAAAAGAACCATAAATATTGGTTCGAATTGGCTGCATTCTATGGAGATTTTAAATTCAAATAAACGCCTCTTCTGAAATAGTGAGCGGCTTTTAGCTCTTCCACATAACATCTGTACTCTTTCGCTTGTGTACCTTCTGCACATTACAAGGGATCAATACCTGGTGAGTTTCTCGCAGCCCCTACATTTTCCTTATATGTTCATTTTGGTGGTTCGTGTTAGTTAGCTTAACAACTAATTTATCGGCATGAATTTCGTATTTCCATTCGAGATAACGAAACATTTTCACAGAAATTATGAATATCGTAATTGTCTGATTTGTCTGTACGGGGCCTTGTAATTTTCTATTATTTGGAACCAGGTGTACCTGTCGCACCCCTATATTGGAATGTTTCCACTTTATTCGTTGTATTTCGTAAATCTTCTATTTTTTATAGCGGCTGGACAGCAATTTCATGCAATGTGTTAACGTTTAGCTAATTTTTAGGTTTAGCAATTAAAAGTAATCCATGAATCCACGATAATTTTATATTCATTTCATATTTGACACAAATATTGTTGAAAAAATGAGTTTTTAAGTTCGTATTACCTGTATGGCAATAACTTCTTCTTAACTAACATATAGCTAATAAAATAATAATGCTACAACAAAAGTTAATTTTATAAAATATTATAATTAGTAATTAGACTTAACTACTGATTAAGTACGTTTTTCTTGAAAACGATACATTACGGTAAATTTTGTAAGCAAATATAACACATTTTCATTCTTTTATAATGAAATAAATATTTAAAAAGAAGTGTCAAAAAATTTCCTTACAGCGCCCTCTACCTTATTCGCCAAAACTTAACGCTAATATTGTTCAGCTCCTCGCGAAATTCATGTATGTCATGTTTCAGCTTGATTGCAGTTTTGGTTATTGAAAAAAGAAACAAAAACTTTTAACGAAGTACTTTTGTAACTATGGTATGTTTGGTTTAATAGCTCTAATTTGATGTCAGAAGCTGTAGTTGGCTGTGTTCTATTATTTTCCAGATACTCTATTAAATTAGCATTAAATTCTCTTAATTACGTCAGTTCATATTGGCAAATATTTTAATGTCAAACGGACAGTTTATGTAATTGTCCTTACGAACTTTTTAATTTTTAATTTCATTATTTTATTGCTATTGAGAAGGAAGGGTGTCGGATTTAGATCTTGAAACTTTTAAAACATTTGAAATGTATACAGACTTTTCGATAGGGTTGTTATTACTCCCAAGAAATTAAAAAATCCCAACTATACTTTCGTGTGTTTAAAATTTTTAGGTGCAATAAAATGCTATTTTCTTATAGTTTTTTTAGCATTCATTTTAAAATACAATAACATGAATTTTTCACATATCGAACGCTCTGTTGAGATATCTATGTAATTAAAATTATTTCGTCTAGGTTTCTGACTTCAAAAAAGGACCAGATTATCAATTAGTCGAAATCTCTTATTTAAGTATGCTCAGTGGTTCATCGAAAAAGGCGTAATCAATTTTGAACTGTATTAGGTTTAGGAATATACGCTGAGATTTCCAGTTTTTCAAAAAATCGGAATAGATACTGTCTACCGTTCAGTGAATCTCCATTGATTGCTTTGAAACAGCATAATCAATTTTGAATATTTTGAATTGTATTCTATGAAAGTATAGAGAGGTGATTCCATATATTTTTCTATAATTTAAAACATACCATTTATAAGAAAATTAGAAAAATAACTGAAAAGATCAAGGAAAAATTCACATAATTTTTTTACACAAATCCTAAAATTAACATGGCAAGATACATCAGAAAATAGTTATTGGGCGAACAAGGTGTTGGTAATTGTTTTGAGCTCAGCGGTTTTGGAGATAAGGACAAATAAATTTAACGTAAGTTGAAGAATTCGTGAAGTGCCATTAACATTTACCTAATATTCAAAATCATTGACAGCACATATGACTTACACTGTATTTGTCGTTGATTTATTAAGTAGAACAACACAAAATTTTACGAAACTGTATTTTTTTATTCAATTTCAGAATTTTAATAGATTTATTTCTCTTTAACATTGTAAATTTATGCAACGTCAGTTTATATTTATGTAGCATCAAACATTAGTGAGACAGAGAACGAAAGTAACTGATATTGGCCTTGGGGGTCCTTGCCCGGTTGTTACCCCTTTGTTGAATAGTTGGTCCATGACGTATGACACGTACACTGTGATGCAAAAGTTTGCAATTTTTGATGACTATTTGTGGAGTGGAAATTATGTTAAATATCACGAATACAGCATTATCATTCAGTTTATATACACGGTGTCTCAAACTAAGTCGCTTAGTAAATGTTAATGGAAACTACGAAACATTTGAAATTGGTTGAACTTCCGGAAATCAGAAATAGACTTCGATTTCGTGATTTTAAATGAACCATCCTCTACATTATTGAATTTTTGAACTTGTGAACTCGTATATGCAGTAATAAAAATGAAGGTTTGGTGTATTTTTCATGTCAGTACGCGACGCGTACTACTATTTATGTTGTTTTCGTTCAAGACAATAATGTGGCACTGTCAACATTGACGAATTCAATTATACATAAACCGATTTTTGAAGCGAACGCTCCCTAACGGAGGACCACACTTACACAGATGCAGGTGCGACTGTCCCTTAAGTACACTCGTGCGCTGAACTACCAAATTTAATAAGCTTTTAATGTTAAAAATCAACACAATATGTTTAATAAATATCATTTCAATAACAACTAATTTCTCAAAAAACAATTTAAGCTCTAATCCAAACTTGTATTAAGACTTATCCATTCCAATGATTACTTCGTCTTCGATGTCTGCCACTAATGCCCGATGTAGGAAGGTTGTGTTTCCCAAGGTCATTTCAACCTCTATTTCACCATGGACTTTCGCTGCTTCTCTTGTCGCTGTTCGCAGTTGCCATTTTGTTGGTTTTATCATTGTCTCGTCTAAAACAATGTTGAGCCTTATGACTGTTTTCGTCGCACCTGTATCCAGCAGCATTGCACATTACTTCTTATTTATAAGGCCATCTACAAAGACATTGTTAATGCTGGGGTGAAGCGACATATGCGTTGATAGTTGGGGCTTTTTGGCTACAGGTAGACGATGTCCCCTTCACATCGACCTTCTTCGACGAGGATGTCGGTACTCCCTTGCTGTCCTTGCAACGACTCCGGATGTGTCCTACCTTACCACACTTCCAACATATCAGTTGTCTTTTTTCAGTAAGGACTTTCTCTACTATCTTCTTTACAGAGGCCTTATCATTTCCGCCATCTTCTGACTCTCTTTCAATGATTCGGACTCTGCCCTGACCTCTACAGGTATTTTTCGCAGCCTCGAATTCGATAATTAAGTCTGTTGAGCTAGGGTCAAAGCTTGCCCATCCAAAAACGCTTGCACTGCTAAACTTTCTATCACATTTTCCGGTGTGGCTGGATAGAAAACGGCGAACCAGACGGGCAATATCAGCTTCAAACTCTTGTAGGGATTTATTTGATTTCTAATGGCGATTTTTCAGTTAGGAGTGTAGACGTGCTCCAAATGTGTCTGACCATACCTCAGTTCTAAATGTTTGATCAGTTCCTAGTCTTGCTCTTGCTTTTTTGCGATGATATTGTTGTGTCATTTTTTAAATCTTACTTGTGGAAGCGTTCGCAACGTGTGCGCATTTTAAATGATTATTCGGACTAAAAATTTATAACATCAGGTGTGCCACAAGGCTCCATAGTTGGCCCACTTTTGTTTTTAATTTATACAGTTGATCTTCCGAGTGTGACAACTAGTTCTGATATTCACATGTACGCTGATGATACACAGGTTGTCCACTATTTCGATTCTCGATATGTGCAATTGGCCACACGAATTATTAATTCAGACTTACTGAAGGTTATGCAGTTTTCAAAAGACCATAATTTGTATATAAATTCCGATAAAACTAAAGTTTTACTTTACGCTAGTCGAAATAAACGTCGTAACATTGAAAACGGCGAACCAGACGGGCAATATCAGCTTCAAACTCTTATAGGGATTTATTTGATTTCTAATGGCGATTTTTCAGTTAGGAGTGTAGACGTGCTCCAAATGTGTCTGACCATACCTCAGTTCTAAATGTTTGATCAGTTCCTAGTCTTGCTCCGAGGTATTCAACGTTTGCAAAATATCTGCATCATTCGCTCTTAAAGCGAGGGTTAATGCTATTGTTTTCTTCTCTGGCGACCATTCGGTTAGCTGTTAAGCTGTTATAACTTCTGCTCTACATTCCTATCCTTTGTGAACAGAGCAGTATAGAAAATTTTACCGAAACTTGGCTTAGTTTGGATATTCGGATTTTTAAAAATCTCAATATATTTACTGACTACAATGAAATATTTTGCCAAATTCTTCAATCCATCAATTACTTTCAGTTCTGTCAACTATATAGCTCCATAAAACTGGCAGTGCCAAATTAGCAAAAATTAAAAAATATATATCAGTATTTCCTGCTAATTTGTTGCTAACAAATCCATTTTGTTGCTCCAGTAATCGGCAACAATGGTAGGTTTACATAAAGCAAGAAAAATAGCTAAATAAGAATATTAAAAAAATCAAATATATCAAAATTTGTTCCAATTTGTTGCAATAAGAACTCACTAAAACAAAAATTAAAGAATTGATTTTGATGCTCTAACCGAGCTCGACAAATGTACAATAATGCTAGCTTTAGGTAAAGGTAGTAGGAAAAATAGCTAAATATGAATAATGAAAAAATCAAATATATCAAAATTTGTTGCCAATTTGTTACTGTAAGACCCCACTAAACCAAAAATGTAAGAAATCGATTTTGTTGCTTGACCCGATCTCGAGAGATCTACGACAACCAGCTTTACGTAAAGGTAGCAGAAAAATACCAAAATATGAGGTAATCAAAAAAAGAATAGACCAAAATTTGTTGCTATTTTGTTGGTAAGACCCCACTAAAAGAAAAAAATTAAACGAAAAATCGATTTTGTTGCCTGAAACGATCTCGAGTAATCAACGAGTAACAAAATTATCTCTCATTTATTCTGGAATAATCGAGAGTTAATCTAGCAAGTCCGGTTTATAAGGATATTATTGTCGATTTCTCGAGATTAGTTCATGCAACAACTTTTTCTTTTAGTGGGGTCTTGTAACAACAAAGTTGAACAAATTTTGGTCTATTCGTTTTTTTGATTATCTCATGTTTAGGTATTTTTCCTACTACCTCTACGTAATTTACGTAAAGCTAGCATTGTCGTTGATTTCTGGAGATCGGTTCGGGCAACAAAATCGATTTGTTAGCAACTAATTAAGAACAAATTCGGAGATATGTTTTTTAAATTTTTGTCAATTTGTCACTGACAGTTTTATAGAGCTTAACTATATGAAGTAATTTTATCTTCTTTTTTTACATATAAAATGTTCCGTTATAAATCGTGATTCTGGAATGGTGGTTTAAAAAATGTATATATAGCTATTATGTGAAAAAGTCAGACATTGATTCTATAAAACAATTTTTCGTAATTGGTTCTTTGTAAAAACAATCATCGTTTGCGGACTTTCCGACAATGACCGAACAAATTCTTTTTAATTGATTGTGTAGAATACTTGAACAAAAAGCTTCTATAAATTGATTATATTGGGATGGCCCGGAGAAAATTGACTAAATTCAATTTAGACTAATGTTTTATCCGATCGATAGATATTTTGAGACTTGGAGGTTACGGGGGTTACTTTGAACGACACAGTTAAGGACCATTTATCAAAAAAAGGTGGTTTATAATGTTTTATGAGTTTTATGTATCTCATATTTTAAGATACTTTTTTTGGTGAAGTATTCAAAAACATGCATTAAAACTGTACAGGATTTACGACCTATAAATCTTCTGCCAATTATTTCAAAGGTGCTGGAAAGAGTGGTACATGCCCAATTAATCAATTACCTATGTGAATCAAATATCTTACCTGTTCATCAGTCTGGATTTAGGGAAGGGCACAGAAATGTCACCGATAACATAATTCGAGCATTAGATAAAAAATTAGCAGTTATATTGGTTGCACTGGACTACTCTAAGGCTTATGATGTTATCGATCACGATCTACTTGTTGCTAAACTGCGTTACCTTTTTTGCGATGATATTGTTGTGTCATTTTTTAAATCTTACTTGTGGAAGCGTTCGCAACGTGTGCGCATTTTAAATGATTATTCGGACTAAAAATTTATAACATCAGGTGTGCCACAAGGCTCCATAGTTGGCCCACTTTTGTTTTTAATTTATACAGTTGATCTTCCGAGTGTGACAACTAGTTCTGATATTCACATGTACGCTGATGATACACAGGTTGTCCACTATTTCGATTCTCGATATGTGCAATTGGCCACACGAATTATTAATTCAGACTTACTGAAGGTTATGCAGTTTTCAAAAGACCATAATTTGTATATAAATTCCGATAAAACTAAAGTTTTACTTTTCGCTAGTCGAAATAAACG
Organism: Octodonta nipae; assembly: GCA_034190945.1. NCBI lineage: Eukaryota > Metazoa > Arthropoda > Insecta > Coleoptera > Chrysomelidae > Octodonta > Octodonta nipae. Next base: position 37,366,219 of record CM067218.1, on the reverse strand, counting down.
TCGTAACATTGAAGCTAATCTAAGTATAAAATTAGATAACGCTGCTCTTGAGTTATCAGGCAATGTGAAGAATTTGGGTCTAATTGTTGACACATCGCTTAGATTTAGGGAACATATTAGCATCCTACTGCAAAAATATTTGTTGCGACTGCGCATGCTTTATATTCATAAACATATTTAAAGTTTGAACTTGAGGGAAAATTATCATAGTCCCTAGTTATTTCAGTAGTTAATTATTGCTTAATTGTATATTACCCGTGCTTGGATAGATATTCTCAGTATCGACTGCAGCGAATACAGAATACATGTTGCCGTTTGTTTACAATTTGTGGAAATACGAGCATGTAACTGAACCGGTATACCGAATTAAGTGGCTGAAAATTACCCAAACGTTTAAGTTTCATTTTATGGTGTTTTTATACACTTTATTTAAATCCAACATACCTGTCTATTTATTTGAGAAACTGATATACAGAAACTCAATTCATAACCGCTATATTAGGTCTAATAATCTTACCATGCCCCATCACTCCACCGCCTTGTTTGAGCGTTCTTTTACTTATCAGGCTGTCCATTTCTTGAATAAGTTTAAGCCCCATTTTGACAGGTCTCTTTTTGCTTATAGGAGTGAATATAAGAAGTTATTTTTGGAACAACAATTTGCTGTTTGACGATTGTAATTAGTTTTAGTTTTAGTATAATTGGTTGTAAACTGGGAGGTTAAGAGTTAAATAATAGCTTATAGCTAATCTTCGCCTCCCCCAGGGCAAATTGTAATTGTAATTTGCTGAATAAAGACGATTTATTATTATTATTTTAAAACTTATTCATACATTTACTAATAGGCCTTTTCATATTCGAACATTTTTTGTTGCCGTGCGTCATTTTGTTCAAGCGGTTGTCAGACCATTGGCATGTAAATACAATGGTTTTTTGCTCGAAAAAAAATGGCATGTTGACGCTTGCCCACTAAAAATTTTCGAATATGAAAAGGCCTATTGAGAAATTTTGCAGATTTTGATCAAATAAGACAAATTATTGTTTCTAGTCGGCAACTTCCCAGAGAGACTCCAAATCGGGACTGTGAATGTCGTTTCTCTTTGATTCCTATGATAGAAATCACAGAAAAAAATTCATAGGTAACTAAAACCTACCAAAGCAAATATTACACTATCTTTTTGAAATTTTGCAGTCCATTGAACGCAAGACAATATATTGTTTCTAGTCGGGAACCTTCAGTTGAGCTTCCTTCAACTGACTGAAATGTCAAATAATTATTTAGAAAATAAATAAATTGTGATGAAGGTTCCTGACTAGTCTTGCGTTTAATGGATTGTAAAGTTTTGAAAAGGTACTATATTTGTTTGATTGGTTTTAGTTAACTACGAGTTCATTTGATTTAAGGTCTCTGTTTTCCCTTCAAGCCTGGAAGGTTTCCAATGAAAATTAACTTTGAAAGTATATATAGTTGTGAGAGGTGTCATCTGGAGGGTTGATATTAGCTTTAAATAAGTATCTTAAAATTTCCATTGTACTTGTTTTAACTTTTATGGATGTGGCAAGTGTAGTTTGGGGACCAACCAGACGCTGCATATTCTAATATAGATCTAACAAGGGAGAAGTATAGTACCTAATCAAATAGAATCTGTATTTTTAAACTCATGGGTAATTGTTTTTATGTAGCCGTATATTTATCCCTTGAATACCATTTGATTACTATGTGGAATAAACGATAAATTTGAGTCAATTAAAACACCAAGACCTCTAATTTGTGCAACGGAAGACATGGTGGTATTGCACAATTGGGATTGGGTTGAGAGTTCGGGAAAAGCATAAGCTATTACATTTTGATGTTCGAGTTCCTTACCGTTAGTGGAACATCAAGCATAAAGCGTATCTAAGTCAGACTGCACCGCAAGGCAGTCTTCTACAGAGGAGATGGCTAGACAAAATTTAAGGTCGTCTGTAAAACATAAGTAATTAGCGTTTTGAAAGCAGTTAAATATATCATTATAAATATGTTGAATAAAAGAAAGACCCCTGAGGTACTCCCGAAGGAAAAGTTATTTCGTGAGACTTAAAATTGTTAACTTTAACTACTTGTATTCTGTGTTGGTGTTTTTCTGTTTTATAATTCAAATTAAAAATACGAAAATGGAAAACCGGTGTATCTTCGAAATTACGTATTTTACGTCAATTTGCCTCAAATATCAGCCACAAATCAACCGATAGGCGTATAATTCGAATTCCAATTGTTGGTGTAATATCTTGTTTCCTCCAGCGGGACACCACCATCATCCCATGTCAATCCCGAAATAATTACCCGTGTTATTGGTTTCCACATGTACAGAAATGATAAATAACCCAACACAATATGATTCCGTCATACACGGCCTTATTGTTCCAATAATCGAGCAATGTTTCACACTGCTGACAGGAAATTGTGGGAAACGCAATTACGGAAGGACTGACTTTTTATTGAAAATTTCTACGAATAGCAAATGCATTATTCATCCCAGTGTCTCGTTTGTTCTGAAATTTGTTGAACCATCAATTGTTTGTCTGAAATGATAAAACTTATCTAATAGGTATCTATTCGTTCCGGTGACGTAGTTCATCCCATTTTGTATTCCGTATTCGAGTATCTTTCAGTTGTTTTGAACGCTAAAAATATTTTGATGTATACAATGTTTGACGTATACACATCACTCATTTATTGTTACAGTTTTAAATTTATGAGAAGTATACAGGGAGTTATAATAAAATTTTCCCTGAAAAATCCAGATGTCGTTATTAGTTAATCATATCAATCATATGATTGAAGTACATAAATAATTTTTCCAAATTGTGGTCTTTTGAGAGCAGTGCAACTGATGAAGGTTCCCAACGAGAAATGATATATTGTCTTCATAAAGTGTCTAAAGGCTAGTATCATAATTGGTATGAAAGGTGCAACTAGCTATCGCGTAAATTCTAACCTAGGAATCACAGGGTATCAAAATTACATTTGCATGACACCTTCATTTTTATTATGTGAACTTTTAATAGTTAACTAGCCGTTACCCGCGGTTTCACCCGCGTATGGAGTGTAGAATTCTCTGCAAAAATAAATAGCTTATGAAACATATGGGCTATCCAATATACCATTTTCTTCTAACTTTGTTGAACAACAACAACATTTTATTGGAACCACCTTGTATAATTGTAACTCTGCTTCACTTTATAGTGCAACCATCCTGTATATGCTACTGTTTATTTGTCACCCAATATAATATTTTTAAATACCTAACTATAGTTCTACTCCACCCTATACCCTATATAACAATTATTTCTGATAATTTTTGAGCCTCTTCGTAAACTACAATTTTAACCGACCTTTATATACAACTTTTTCTAACATTGTGTTAAACACAATATATAAAAATAATTTTGCTTTGCTCCATATTTCAGGTATTTCATATAGCAGGATGCAACTGTTCCTGGTCCACCTTATATAACAAAAAAAATTAACATTTTTTAATCCACCCTGTAAAACTATAATTCTACTAAGCCCCGATCTCAACCATCATATATATACAACTACTTATGAGCCACCCAATATAACATTTTTTGTACCACTTTGTATAACTAATTTCACCAATCCCCAACCCATTTCACTCAAACCGCAACTATTGATGGTCACCCTATATAACAATGTTATTCAATATTTTTAAGAACTGTCTTCTATAGCTATAACTTCCATCTATATTTAAACTACCTTGTATATACTGCTGCCAATTAGTCACCTATTATAACTTACTGGTCTATCAGATTTTGAACAATCCTGTATAACTACGCTAAATAACCATGTTTGAGTTATTTTTTAACCATCCTGGAAAATATTATTTGTCTCTACCTTATACGTCAACTACCCCGTATATGCAACTTTTTTTAACATGTTTTAACCACACTGTATAACTATAATTTTACTTCACCACCCTATGTTTCAGATATTGCATATATGCAACAGCCCATGTTCTCACTTAAAAAAATTAGAACATTTTTTTATCCACACTATTTAACTATAATTCAACTCCACCCACTATTTCAACTACATTGTATGTGCAACTACTTATCGGTTACCCAGTTTGACATTTTTTTGTACCACCATGCATAAATATAACACTATCAATTCCCAATGAATTTCACCAAAACTGCAACTGCTTATGGAGCACCCTATGTTTTTGAAAGATTAAACTACTCTACTCCTCCCTATATTTGAAATATCCTATCTGTGCAACTAATTATGAGCTACGCTTGCAACTGATTATGAGCTACGCTCTTTCACATTTTTCCTCATATTTTTTAAAGCACAGTTTAAAATATAATTTCTCTTCATTTAAACCATCGTTCATTTGCAATTTTTTCTAACCTTGTTTGAATCACACTGTGTAACGATAACTTGACTTCACCATACATTTCAGGTACTCCATATATGCAGCTACTTATGGGCCACCCAATATAACATTTTTTCACCACTCTGTATACTTAGAATTGTAGTTAACCCTATATTTCATCTATCCGGTATATGCAACAGATTGTGGATCATAACATGGCGTTATAATATTTTTTAAACCTTCTTGTATACCTGTACTCATACTCATATACATATTTCAACCATCCTATAATATGCTACGTGAAAACCTGTGAACTACTTGTGAATATAAAACAATTTTTTAACCACTCTATTAACTATAATTCCACTCCATCTTATATTTCAACCATCCAATATAAACAACTGCTTCTAACATTTTTTTCAACCTATTTTATCACTTTAATAATAGCTCAATACAATTCAAATATCCTAACTGCTTACATAGTATATTTTTTTATCCACCCTGCATAAATATAATTCAACTCCACCCGTTTTTCAACTACCGATATATACAATTGTTTATGGTCCACTCAATATATCTTTTTCGAACCACCCCGTATAACTTTCCCCTTATTTCAACCACATTGTATATATGCAGCGACGATCCTAATATACCTTTTTTCAAGATTTCTTGAATACATGTAATTCCACTCCGTTCTAAGTTTTACGTTTTTTCGAAATATGTTACATTGACATATTTCGAATTTTGAATAAAAGCTAAGCTGATGCAAGTATCTAATATTTGGTGCATGCGGTGGAACCAATTGACTAATTGTGTATTACCGAACATGGTAGTAGTTTTTTCCTTATATCTACCGTTTCTGTCAATGTAGGGAGATAAAATGTATACCAGATTTTAAGTCAAACTATAAGCTTTGCAACAAAAAAAGATTCAGCAAAAACAGTTCAGTAGTTATTACGTGATGAGGTAACAAAGAAACAAACAAACAAACAGACAACTACAATTTGATAATAGTATAGATAATGGCACCTCGAAATTTCAGTAATTCGTCAGTTTTCAGGAAAAGCACAAATAGTCCAGTCAATGAAGGCAAAAAACGGCAATACTGGGTAATTTGTCCAAGCAGCACCGATTTTCCTGAAAATTTGGCTTTAATTTCTACTTAGCCTCTACTTTAAAGTTGACCCGGTGCCAGTGGTTACTTTATTCCCGGGGAGGGCGATGCTACCCCTTCTTTAACTAAGCTTAAACAACTTTTGTTCCATAAAGTTTTTTCTGAAAATCAATTCTTTTCTTGTTAATTGCAAGTGAAAGTATCGATTTTACAACAAAAAAAATCATGATATCATACGATTTTTCGTAAATAACTTTAAAAATATGCACTTTAAGGAAAAAATTATTTGGATCAAAACTGTAGCTTATAAAAAACAAAAAAAAAGTTGGGTTAATGGTTTTTGTAGAACCAATACAAACGGAATGACACCTGGAAGAGAGTAATACAAACGGAGTTATAGCTTCTTGAAAATTTGTTTTTATTTGTCAAAACAAAATTGAAAGGTTTATCGTGAAATAACTGAAGAACAATGCATTTTTCGGGAAAAGTTTATGAATACTTTAAAAAAAAAATCTTTATTATGTTTTTTTTTATGTCTAGCATGAAAATTAAGCGAATTCGGACATAAATAAGGTTGTTTTTTTTTGTTTTTTGACCAAAAAATTTACAAATTACCCCCCCAAATACCACAACAGTTGAAATTAATTGCCAACAGTTCAAAAATCACTAATTTGTAGTTTTTTATAAGCTAAACGCTCGTATAAATTGAAAATGTATTTAACCCTTATTTTTGAAAGGGCTTGAGCTGAATAGGTGGCCTAATAGGACTATTTACGAACATGTACAAACTTTAAACGGTCATATCTAACTTAATTTTTATCCTACAAAAAACCTACAATTTTTTGCTCTACAAAGCGGGTGAGCGGGTCGCAATATTTTTTAGTTTACTTGTTATCTATTTAGTAGGTCCCAAAACAACGTTTTCAAAACGAGACATTAGACCACCACCAGATGGAATCCAACTTCAGCAAATTATTGCACTAAATGAGGAAGATGTTTAAGGGTGACGAGATGAGGTTCATGCCAGGCCAATACAAGAGAGACGTCAGATTGTTTTCTGAATGATAGTTGTGGCATATCTAGTTTGTATTTTTATGATTTCTTGGGAATACCATAATAAAATTGCCGGAAAGTCTGCATATTTGAAATACTGCAAACGTTTCAGTACTAAACAATCACAGACATGAATTAACCTGAACAAGAACGTAAAATTCATATACCCAACATTTCTTTAAGAATAATTATCAGTTCTATAAATTTTCTTTGCAGTTAACTATCGAAGTTTCATCTAAAGATCATTTCTCCACTTACAGGTAATTCCAATTATCATCTTAAAAACAGTGCACATTTTTTAGACATTACCCTGTATACAATACGAAAATCCGTTCATACTAGCAAGTTTTAACATTATGAACCTATACAGTAATATTCCTGTCGCCAAAACACTTCCTACAGTAAAAAATTAGACGATCTACTAAATCAACGTACACAATTATCCATTGAAACAAGACTGGAATCAGTAACATTTTATAAACAACATAGTTTCAACTCAACGATGGCTTCTATTAAAAAGATTTTGGCATAGCATGGGTTCTTGTCTATCCCCTGCTTTGAGAAACATTTTCATTGAAAGATTTGAAGGACAAATGAGTTTTACAAAAGATAAACCTTTAGTTTGGTGGTGTTATGTTGACGATATATTCACCCTTTGAGAAGACTCTTTTGAATTATTAAACGCGTCAACAAGAAAGAACCAACTTTTTAATTCACATTAGAAATTGAGCAGAATAACACACTGCCTTTCTTAGGTATTTTAATGACAAAAAAATAATCCTCATTTGACACCGAAGTCTACAGAAAGCCGACTGAGAGTAACAGGTATTTCAATTTTAACTCTAATCGTCCAAATATCGTAAAAAGGACAAAAACCAACTGTTCTGATATCAATATATTAAATGTACTGTCTGCTAACAATTATCCTAAAAAAATCATCAATAAAGAGTTAAATAAATTTGAACACAAAACATTCACTAACACTCAACACCAAGCTGCTTCAAATAACACGAATTCCCTTGATAATAACATAACTACAACAACCATTTATACATACATCAATACAGGGTTTTTCAGAAAGCCTAAAAAGAGTGGGCAACTGTTTTAATATTAAAACAACATTCAAAACAAGAAATACATTGAAATCAATTATATCAAAAACTAAACCAAATAACGCAGCCCAAAATTTAAAAAATTGCATTTATAAAATTCCTTGCGAATGCAATAAATTTTATACTGGAAAAATCTCGAGACCTATAAAATTCGAATAAATGAACCCAAAAATTATGAAGAAACGACAATTCGAAAATTTAAAAATTTGGTAACATGCCTGGATGCTTGGTCATTATATACAATTTCAAATTTCGACCATCCAAATGAAAGATGAAAGATTCTGCTTTAAATTTATTCAATGAAAGCGATTGTATCGCTAGTATTTCTGTAGAATTCAGCCATTCTGTCTACCAATAATTAAGGTACCATTTGTTTAGTGCTAAAAGTACTTTTTCCGTCAATAGAAATGTAAACACACAAAATGTACGGTATGGGAGTGGACACAAATTCACACATCTTTCCTGAAAAACGTATTCAATTTCCAGAAAAACTCAATGTTTGGGAAACCACATAGTTGGACCTATTTATTTATGTTACAAAATGTACTTGAGCCGCTAATTCTTGAAATTCTGTAAGACGTGACCTGGATGAAGAATATGGTGATGGATGGATTGGACGGCGAGATCCCACAGAATGGCCAGCTTGGTCATCGGATCGGACCTGACATCAAGAATTTTTTCGGTGGAGGTACTTGAAATCCAAGGTTTATGCTACTGAACCCGGCAATAATAACGTTTTAAAACAATGGATTATTGAATTATTGAAGTGACAAGCTGGTCACACAATAAGGCTTACGGAAAAACTGAAAATAACAGATAAGGGGCTTCAATAAATTTAAACAGAAAATAGTGAAATCTTAATATCTGAAATATTATTCAAATATGTAGGATCTTTTAAACTTTAGTAAACCCTGCAAAATGTTTTCATGTCGTCTGAAATTTATTACACAAACGAGGCAACAACAAAAAAAGAACCTGGAATTTATGCTGGTGAAAATTATCTAAAGATTTATTCTTTCCTACACCCGTTTTAACCCCATCTTTGAATATCAAATCAAACCTACACCGAAAAACAGTGCCAAGATTGGGGTAAATCTCTGGACAAACAAACCGAAACTACGCCGCCATACTTAAATTCAATTGATACGTGACATTTTCGTAATGCCGAGATTTTTGCTCAAACACGCACAACACGTCTCTCAATGATGGAGGATCTTCAGAACGCATCGAATTCCAAACAATAACAAACCGGTGAATAAATTAATGGGTTAAATTTGCACATGTTTTTAAATTTGTAGTGCCAGTAATCGCCAACTGTTGACATTTTAATTTGTTGAGGTTGAGAAGGACTTTTCTCGTTATTTGACCTCTTGGAACTGTGATTATTCAATGCTAATATGAAACATTTTTTAAGCTCAAATTGTGTTTACAAATTGAACGCTTTCAAATAAGAATAACTCTCAGTACCCGAAATGATGTAATAAAAGAATCTTCCGGGTACAAAAGATTTTAATAAAATTTACAACGTCTTTGTTAGGAAGGACTCTTTTGAAAATTGGTGTACTTGACAGTTTTAAATATTAATGAATTAAATAACAGATCTCAAAATATCATGATTGAAGGATCGATTTGGTTGCAACCCTACAGGTCAAATTATTAAATAATATTGTAACATTGGTTGCATAAATACAAATTGTTTAGTTTACAATGGTTTTGCAATTATTGCGATGATTATTTGTAAATGACAAATAGTAATCAACCTAATTTACTATTTTACTGTATGGTAGGTCTATAACGTTTTTTTGTAATAAATGAAATTCAGGAACAATCTTATAATATTGTAGGAAACACCCAACTATTTCTATAGCTAAGTATATTTATATTGTCGAAAATTTGTTTTGAAGGTTAAAGTTTGAGCGGTCAGGTACGTCGTATTTATTTGACAGAAGAAACTTATACAGGCAGAAAGACAGGTATTTCTTTATTGCAGTATATATATTGTAGAGAAATAAATCAGTGAACAGAAATTAATAAATTGCTATAAAATTTTAAAATGGGAAAGTTAAACTGTACTCTCTGAAACCGAAAGGCAATGTTGGTTGCATATCAACAGACCATGTTAAAAACAAGAAAAATCAGAAATTACATAGATTATTAAAAGTTTTCCTCTTCTTACAGAATTGTTTCCGTAAATATTTCAAATTTTAAAATTTTAGAAGTTGGTAATATAATTTGACTAATAAAGATGAAACAATGTTTGAAAGTTTCATAATCGAAAGCAAATGAAAACATTTCTATTATAATATCTAAATTTAACACCATGCTCTTTGTTAGAAGATATTGTTTATTAAAAATTGTTAGTAATAGTTGGTAATAATAATGTTAAAGAGTTGTTGATAAAAGGATACTTATGAATACTGTTTATTTGAAAAGATTATATAAAGTAATAATCTATCATCTGGTCATAGCTGTACATTACGTTAAATATATCCATAAATAGGGTTGTAGAAACCAAAGAAAACATAATACAAAAATGAACATAATTAATACACTTGTATGTCAACATACAGGTAAAAAAAGTTAGTTTTGAAGTATAATAACTGGGTAGTAAAGTCTCATAACGAAGCATGATAATAATTAAGAGGGTTTCGAAAAAAAAAGTAAAGTAAAAATCATTTTGAATAGCAAAGCTTATGAACAAAAGGACAAACTTATTTAAATTTGACCTAAGAGTCATTGACCTACTTAGAAAATGTAATACAGCATTGTTAATTGAAATGATTTTTACAGGATAAACAGTTAAAAATATATAGAAGGACAATATTTATGTAACAGAAATAAGAAATTATATATAACTAGTAGTAAAAATTATTTATTCAAAACTTTTCATCACCTGTATTTGACAAATGAGGATAATTCAAGGTTAGGGAAGGTTTTTTGAAAACAATTATTCTCAAAAGGAAACTAATAAATGAAATTTGTAAGAGTTAAAAAGTTCTTAGAATTTATTAAGCAATCTATAATAACATAGCGAAAAGAAAAAAATAATATTTTAAATGGCAAATATATGAGGCTATATTTAAGTTTACTAGGGCCAGATCTAACGCAAAAATCGAGATGCCGATGCTGATAAAACATTACATTTAAAAAATATTTTCGCATATCCATATTTATTAATTTTATTTAAAACTGAGCTATACCTGGTTACAACATGTTAGCTAAAAATGTTAATACTATACTAATTTTTATTGAAAAATATATTTGTGACATATATTACTTTTTTTTCAGTTCTTTCATCTAACTCCCTATTGTTTATTATTGATCTTTCAGCAGTTTTCAAACTTGTTTTTGTATCAGGACACTCTGAGAAAGTGCTCCCTATTACAATAAGGATAGACAGTACTGTTTCTACACTTGTTAGAACTATGACCATAACAATTTTTGCATTAATTTGTATTAACCTATTTGATCCCAAGAATTTTTTTTCAAAGTTTCGTTTTTTTCTTGTCATTCTCTTGGAAATATGCAACTTTCGCATGATTTGAGGAAATTTTGAAATATATATGTATATCACGAAAGAAAATGATGTGTACTTAATTAAGTGCAATGGACATAAACGTTATCAATTACCTACAACTGAAAACATGATTTGTCAAACATGATTTATTGAGTGTGAAATACAATAAAACATTCGCGCTCTAAACATAATGTAATTCTACATTTTTTGCAGTCCCACCTAATCCTTCGATGACATATTCGAGATCGTAATTGGTTGGGTATCTTTTGAGGAAAGTGTGCCCCTTCACTTTTGAACTTTTTGAACCTGGTAGAGGCTAATTAGAATATGTTGCTTTCTTGAACTCTTATAAATAAAAACGAACTACATCTCGTTCATAGCCAAGCAAATCTATTGTTGATTCTTCATTGATTTGTCGATGTATTCTCCAGGCGTTTACAAGAATTCAGAAAAAATAAAAATATCAATTTTTTGTTTCACTAAGGAGCACCAACGTTTTCCTTACTAAGGGGGCCGTTAAGTCGTAATTGGTGTACATTGTGACCACAATATTGTCCTTAAATTTGACAAATAACAAATTATTGGTCTTTTCATATTTGTATTGGAGAAATCCTCTTTTTCTTCATGTCACCAACTTGAATCATTGGACCATTTTTTGTGGTTTCCTCTAGCAGTACCGGTTGCTCGAAAACCTTTATTTTTCAAAATTTGCTTCAAATTGTAACTCGTGAAATAGTTACGGAAAAATATTTCATGATCATGAGGGGTTTCAACAATGTCGAGTAAGTCAAGGACCACCTTTGAGCCTAGAGGTATGTTGGCTTTTATTCTATAAGGTTTTGCTCCACTATATGTATCAAATTTGTAGCAGTAGCCGTTTGAACATCTTTAGGAAGGAGATTCATTACGAGGTTTTATCATCAATGTCTTCATTGTTCGTTGGATAATCAACATCGGGAGGTACAATCCACATTTCGATCTGAATTTGAAATCTCTTCCGCAGTTAATTCAAGGGTTTTGAATTGTTTTTTATAGAAGTTACATGATATAATTGAACAGAAAGCATGGATACATCTCTGGTGTGGATCTATATTTGCACAAAAAAAACTTACGTTTTATTAGCTCCCTGTACATACAGATATGTCTGGTATATAAATTATTATTATACATTATAAATAACATTATGGTGATTTATCTTTCTCCAATTTGAGCTGTTGCGTATCAGGTGTCACTATTGAGCTAATTTCAACGCTGTACTCATATGAGTACAGTGGGATCAAATGGGATAAAATCGTCACTAATGTTGCATCGATTACATACAATGTTTATATTTATGAATAAGTGCCTTCGTGATTATTAGGATGATTCCTATCCTTAATATCATTCACACTAAATGAAGGTACTTCAATTTTTAATTTTTCAAATTCAACATTTATTCCTTCTTTTTAACAGACTTTAGTTTTTAATTAATTAAAAGTCAGTCAGTTCCCTGGTTGCACCTTTTTGACCTTTTGTGGTTCGATGTAATATTTAAAATTATGCCAATACGAAGATTTCAAATAATCAAATATCAAAAAGAAAATATCAATTGTGCCAACTCATTTCTTGTTGGTCTTTATTTTCTTTATTTTCAATACCAACCGTTCAGTTTTGCCACCTAGTACACTTCAGATTGATCACCCGGTACTGTTAACTTATACTTTAAGTTAATAAACTCCGTTGAGATAATACCATTACCCGAAATAATATTGCATAAACATTTATTTAACTATATGTATAGCATTTATTTAACTATATGTATTATTGAGAAAAACATATGAGTGAAGTTAAAGTACTTATATAGACTCCTAAAAATTGTTTAGTGCTTATCTCCATATCTGTTGTATTTGTTATGATGGAGCACCATATACAAATGGAAAACATTCTAAACAGTAGCGGAACATAATATTAAATGAACTAATTATATATCAATGATAAATCAATATAAAACACGTTAAGTTGTATCTGTAATAGGTACGTAGTTGATCGTTAATATCGATATTATGCAATTACTTGGCATTTACAGCACCTAACTGTGCATTTAAACGCCTATCCATCTATCAACAAGTGATTTATTATTACTAGACCACGACTAGATCATAATGAAAAATATATGACCGTGCCTCAGAGCTAAACACGGTATTTATTAAGAAAATTTACATTTCCGTAATGCATTTTTCATTTGCGCGTATCTATTGGAAACACCTGCAGATTTGAAAACCAATAAAAATGGTAATAATCCGCGTCTGTACGTATGTAAGGTTGTTCGATAGTCTTGTTAGGCGTATTGGGATAAATCGGTAACCGTATTTGTGTTATGTACTCGTATATTCACAGCAATGTCAAACATGGATATATTTCGGTAATGAATTCCCATCCATAGTATAATTAAAACTGAAATACCACGTTAACATAACAACAGTTATCGATTCAACAAATGATTTCAAAAAGGTAAACACTGTATTTTCGTTATACCGTGAGAGGATTAAGTCCCTCTCCATTTACTCTAGGGAAGTTTTTTTTTTGAATCGCAAAAAAATGCACAGTTGTTTGATTGGTTTTTCTTGAAGAAGATATATAACATAACACATAAAATTGTTGTTAACAATTTCTTATTCCTTAATTAATTATACGGGTTGTTTAAAGTTGCAAAAAACGCAATTTTTGTAGTTTGTAACTTTTCAGCAACTGAATGAGAAGCTTTAGTGTCTAAAAGTAGTAGTAGTTATTTGCAAAAAAAAAACTGTTACAGATGATCAGTTTTCAATCGTTTATAGTTATTGTTTAAAACACATTTGAAAAAAACTTGGCAAAAAGTTTCAATTTTATAAGGTAAGCTTTAAAGGTTTTCTCGTAAATGTGATTTTCTTCTGAGGGCGTATTATTTTACGTTTACAATGCTTCCATTTTGGGTCAAATTAATTTTTCAACAATACAGTACAATCCTTGGTAAATCAATTTTCTTTTGGTTTTGTTTTATTATACGTAAATTCAGTTTGAAATCCGGCAAGCCGGCCTTTTGGTGTTTGGATCTGGTAAAGTATAGTGGGGGAGGCAATCTCTTCCCGATACTGGGTATCAAACTGACATTCCTTTCAAAATGTTTTTCACATTGAAAAATATATTAGTCGTTTTTAATAGATTTTTATGTACGCATTATTTTTAATTAAATGATTGTAATGAATAATTGATAATAATAATTCATATACATTTATATAAATGTCGAAATTCATACGGCTTTTAATATGTGGCTAATATAAATGCCCTGTCAACTATAGAACAGACAGCTCAGCGACGACAAGCGATGGCTAACATAAAAGCTTATAGTGTTGAATCTCATAATCGTTCTTATACTTTTACTCTAATTATATTGTTTTATATTTATTCAATTTATTTTTGGTATCTATATACTTTATATAGTAAATAGCTTGTCTTGAGTGTGGCTGTTTCCCAAACTGCTGGAAAACATCTGTGATTTTGCCACTTCCTAAGGTTCCTAATCTTAAAGATATAAGTGATTTAAGACCTATCAGTCTAGTTCCATTGTTTTCGAAAATTTTGGAAAAAGTAATATATTTTCAAGTGAATATTTATTTAAAAAGCAATGACCTACTCTCCGGATATCAGTCAGGCTTTAGGAAAGGACATAGCACATTACAGCAAGTGATAGAGGATTGGCTAGTGTTTTAACTTTGGTGGACTTCAGTAAGGCATTTGACACCATCAACCATGATCTCTTAATCAGCTAATGTAAATATATAGGATTTGACATCCTGTCTTTGAGATGGTTAGAGTGTTACTTGAAAGAAAGGAAACAATTGGTAAGGGTAGGAAACAACATCTCGTCTACAAAGTCAATTTCTTCAGGAGTACCACAAGGCTCCGTATAAAGTCCGGTTCTTTACCTAATTTATACCATAGATCTACCTAACATCATAACTAAATGTAACATCCAATGTTTTGCTGATGACACCCAAATTTACCATAGCTTTCATCCACAAGAGTTTGAAAAGAGCTTCAATATTAATTAATAAAGACCTAAAAAGCCTCCATACGTATGCATTGAAACATGGGCTCAAACTAAATTGTTCAAAAACAAAGTCACTATTATTTTGTTCCAAGAAAAAGCGGGAATTTCTTTCTTCAAACCTAAAAATAACAGTCGCTAATGAAACAATCCAATTTACTGTAACTGCAAAAAATTTAGGACAAACCGTCGATGCAAACCTTAGATTCATCGAACACTCTGTCAAGTGTCAAGTGCTGTTACTACAGACTGAAACTTCTTTATGTTAGCCGACATCTTATGTCAAGACATATGAAAAAGAGATTGTGTGAAACTTTCATTTTGTCAAAGTTATCATACTGCAACATTATATATTTCCCATGACTAGACAAAATACAGAATTCAAAAAATTCAAAACAGTTGCTGTAGACTTGTGGCAAACTTAAGAAGATATGATCATGTTTCCCCAATCATAGTGGAATTAAAATGACTAAGAACTACTAAGTCAATGTTTAAATACAACTTCATTTGTTTTTTTAAACTAGTTATGGAATCCTCAGCACCTCTCTACCTTTCGAGAAAACTAGTTCAATTGACCGAAATACATCAAAGAAACACAAGACATAAAGATTCACTTAGAATGCCCCAACATCAAACTTCCCTATATCGACGGTCCTTTTCTTTTAATGCTGTGAGACTATTTAATTTTATGAATATTATTCTAAAACACCGTATATTCAACAAATCATTCAGAATCAGTTTAAAAAAAGATTTACTAATATCTGATAAATTCTTTATTTTTATACAACGTTTATATAATTAAGTTTTTATATTTAGGTATATTAATTTTTGTTAGAGTGTAAAAATGCACCTGAAAAATGATATATGTATGTGTATATAATTTTGTATTTATGTATGTATATTTCTATGTATATGTGTGTGTATGTGTTCATAAACTCATGCGGACAACTGGTCCCAGAATATAAATGCAGGATACATATATATATATGTATATATAAGTTTAGTTAGTAGTTGGTTTAGGAATGGTTAAGTATGGCTAAACTTCGCCTTTGTACTTTTTAATGTGCAATAAAGTCGTATTATTATTTTTCTATTATATAAATTTGGTAGACAAGTAACATTTTGAATTTGTTTAATATTTGACAATGCTGTTTTCTAAAAGTCCTAAGTACAGTATAAGATTTATTCACTCATTAAGCTTTGGTCATATTTTCTTTTTGTCTGTAAGATTAAAGATCTATGGAGCCCTCAATATTTCAAGGTGTTGAACAAACACCACATTATGAGAGAGAGAAGGCCTAAAGATTTGAAAATAGATCATATTACATTAGGATAGGTATCATTTTACTAATTTTTGTCCTCATTGTTTCAAAATTATTTTCCGGTCCAATGACCCAGTCACAAATTCATTAGTTTTATAAAAACCTAATACAGTAAAACTACAAAAAATGAAAAATGCCGAAAGTTATAGTATAAAAAGATTTGATAATTACTACGTTTCTTTAGGATAGGTAAAATTAATTTGTCCTAAAATGGGAGCAGTGGAGACTTTACTTAAAATAATACGCCCTCGAAAGAAAATCACATTTGCGAAAAAACCTTTAAAGCCATGAAGTTATCATTCTGATCAGTTATTTACGTCATGAATTTAAAGCTTTTTGCCAAGTTTCAGAGGTCTAGCGTGTTTTAAACATTAACTATGAGCGATTGAAACATGGGAGTTTCTTACTTTTTTTTTTTGCAAATAACTCAATAACTAATAAACCAATAAGCTACATATCTATTTCGTAGCTATTGAAAATAGATATAAAGGAAATATACTTTTGAGACTAAAAATGTTCATACAGTTGTTGCCAAAATTGTAATTAAGTTTTAAAACACAATGTGGACAATAATTTTTTGACCAATTTTATTACCTTTACTATTTTAAAAGTGCTGTAATAAATAAATGGATCGTCAACCTATTGTTATTAATTTCATTTACTTTGTGAACAAAGTTAAATTTGCTGTCAGGTTTATTTGAATGATTGTAACTGAATCAAACTTTTACTAATTTCTGATTATTTAAATAGCCCCTTCTCAGCTTTTAATCTATAAATCTAAAGCGATAGTAGTTTTTGGTAAGGCTGTCCGTAACTGTCAGTAAGCCGTGAGAATTTACAAACGATTTTCGTCCCATCTTATAGATAGACATCCCATTACAGAAGACCAAAGGTAAATGTGTTAGCACAATTCGTTGTGAATGCATCTAAATTAGGTAGAAGTGTAGCTGGGATTGCGATTCCAGTCAAACAGCAAATTTTGAAAAAACTTAAAAAGAACAGATTTCATCTATGAAAACTGCAGATGGCTCAAGACTAACAGAAGATGATCTAGACGGACGACATGAATATTATGCAAACATAAATACGGTTCTTGAGCTAAATCCCAGTGTTAAAATATTAAATTCAGATGTATGTACACAATACATAAGTATTATTCGAGATTTCAATCAGTTGAGGGAAGCCCAGCTTGAAACAATATGTTGTGTCTTGTGTTCAATAGATTTTAAAAACTCGAACAGATAGTAACATAACTACATTGATAGATCTTAGTTAATTTGCGAATTATTTCCTGTAAGAATCACAGGAAATCCGTGTTACATACAGTACGACTCCTGATTTAGGGTCTCTGTTGGCTAGTTTTTCCTGCAAGACTTAGATGTCGATATTCATTTCGCGTTAAAATATTTCAGAATACATTCAAATTTCTGTTTCTATACTCTCTAATAATTAGGTAACTAATTAATTAGGATAAATCAATAAAAACTCTGACTATGTATGATCTAATAACAAATAGAATTTTGTTTATAATATTTATATGGATTATGTTGATGTAAATGATATTATATTTTATTTATTATTCCCAATGAACGAACTTCAACAAAACATAAAAGTTACATTATATTTTTGGTCTGCTCGTTCAATTTCTTTTTCATCGGAGATCTCACTCTCATAGCTAGAAACATCATCATTTTTAGAATATTTTTTTATGGAATCTCATAGCGCATCTTCAAATTACTTCGACGATTAGTCTCCATATTGGTTTTGGAAAACCATCTAGAATACAGCCATTATTTCCGCTCTAAACTTAATACACATGTCGACTCAGTGACATCTTGCCACATCGAATTAACATATATATTGCTGTGAGTGGTGATTTATAAGGTACATCAAAGAAACTTGAAACGTAAAACATGAAACACGTTTTAAGAGTATGAAACGATTGTGTTTCATACTCTTAAAACATTTTCATGGCTTGCAATCGAATTAAAACAAGTTATGAAATAGATCCCGTTCTATTTTTGTTCTGTTTCAGTTTCACTGTTTCGTCACCTTGAAATTAAGCGTAATGTTTGTTTAATACCTTTATAACCATATAGGTACTTTGTTTAAGATTAATATCTTTTTAGTTTTTTGACATTAATACTAGGGATGTTATGGATATGTAATTTCAGATCTGGATACGGATACGGATATAAGAATAATATTATAACGGTTTCAGTTACGGTTACGGATATGAAATTATTTCGGAATATCCGATAGTTTCGGATAGTTTCAGTTACGGATATTGGTTTATTTTGAATTGACGAAAGGAAAAACAAATAAAAACAAGGCGAGGATTTTACTTTATTTCTAGATTATTTGGTGCTACAATCAGATAATAAAAAAATCAGTCTTCAAATTATAATAAACAAAATAAGGATATTAGTTCCTACCATGTAATAAAAATCTCAACTAATTCTGGGTTTATAAGAAGACAAAAATAGTTGATATAATGAAAGTCAGCATCCTATTAATCTGTATTGTAAGAGCGTTACTCTGTATTAAATAGTAGATACAAAAGTAAATTACATTGGAATTGGTCCATACTATCCATCTTTGAAATAAGCCATAATTTTCTTCTTAATTAGTGATTGTTAGAAAAGAAACGGTTTTATAATATTAACGAGGTCCAATTTTGTAAATTTTTTAAATATAAAATAGTCAAAACTGAGCAATGGTAAATTATACTTAACAAAAAGCAACTTTGCAGCTTTATCACCGGAAAGTCGATTTCTCAAGGAATTAGAATATCAGAAGAATGGACCACTCACTAATATGGATTACGGATGCAATAGAAATATTAAAACTTTCAACACTGCAAGGAACGCAGCTACTGTACCAGCTCGGCCGGACCAAAACCAGGCATAAATAAGGTTTGTTCCAACGCCATAAATAACTGATGAACAACCGGACACAACCGGTTATTGTAAACGGTAATTCGTCAGCGCTCACTTCGAGAACGGTTTGTCAATCGTTTGTCGGGTTCGAATTTCGAACAGTCTTGTAAACTGTCTCATTTCGATAAAAATCTGACTTTATCCGAAATTATTCGAAACTTTTATATCAGATTCGGTTACGGTTTCGGATAGATTTTTATTTCGGATATCCGATAATTTCGGTTACGGTTACGGAGCTCCATAACATCCCTAATTAATACACGAGTTGAAATTTTTGTTAGTTGATTTGTTTTATGAAAAGATTTAAATGTTAGAATATGAAAGACGTTCCGCTAAATTAAGTTTTATAACCTAAAATTATAAAAATCTAGGATAGGGATTCTTTTATGTAAAATCTGATTAAATCGTTATATTTTCAGTTATTTAAAATATCTCTTCCCCAAATTTTGTAACAGAATGTTAAATAATAACAATAACTGAGTAGTTAATAATTATGCAGAATGATGAATGCAAATTTTAAGGCTTTCTCTGCTGATGGTGAATTGTCAATGGTTTATCTTTTAAATAATTTTATAATTTCAATATCTAAATAAAAAAAGAGAAATAATTAGAAAGTTGTAATGTTGTATTTGTTTCTATTTTGTAAAAAATTATTAAATTTGACATGATTGTTTAATTCCCTTGCAATCGAATAGGTAATAAGTTTTAAAATTTGTGTACCTACTTTTTGGTTTTTTGATATTAATAAAGAAGTTGA
Source organism: Octodonta nipae (assembly GCA_034190945.1). NCBI lineage: Eukaryota > Metazoa > Arthropoda > Insecta > Coleoptera > Chrysomelidae > Octodonta > Octodonta nipae. The sequence goes on along the minus strand of CM067218.1, from coordinate 37,345,963 downwards.
CACAACAGCAATAACTCAGCGTTATCACTTTCCACTGTCTCAACCACGGTGTACATGGTCTCAACTAGTACTACAACTATGCTACTTTATTTTTTTCGACTAGTATGTTAGAAAGAAACGATTTCGCTTTTCGTTCTTCTGATGTGCCGCCTACAGAAGGGTTGAATTTGTAACATCAAGGATGTTCCAGAGCATGAACCACAATTCGTTCCACATATATTAAAATCTATAGAACACCTAACACGCTGTTTCAAATTTATATTACAAGGGGTATTAAATACAAAATTTTTTCTAATCAGGAACTTTCCATAAAAATACAGATCACATTCGCAAAAGTTCGGAGGTAGTAACTTACTTTTCCAGTCAACGACTGAACTGTAATCAAATTACATATTGCTTGTCATACCAGCAGTGACGTATAGCTGATATACAGCTGGGCAAAGAACGTCCTCATATTTTATTTAGCTGTTACGTATATTTTAAATAGGCATCCTGTTTTATCACATAGGGAAAAATAGCTTGAATTTGATATATACTTTTGGAGTAAAAGTATAACAATAAATACAAAAAAATGACTTAGGAAATATTTGCCCCATATCATCTATTACGGCGAGATCTTAGATTATTAACTCAAAGCCCTTTTACAAATAATATACAAAACTATTCAAACCTTAATATGGTTCCACTTTTATTAGTTTACCGTTAGGAATAAATAACAACAAAATCCTGGAAAAATACAAAATTTCGTTATTCAAAATTTAACCATTAAATAAATAAATAAAAACAGAACTTTGGATAATTTCAGCTAGCCCGGAATTTATAAAGACGACAAACAAAAAACATTACGTTATGCAGGTGACACAATTTTGTTAAACACCATAAATATTATTTTTATTGCTTTGAGAAACTGTGGTGAACATCCCGAATAACATCTATGCGTAGCAAAAATAAGATTGAATATGATGTATATATGCATTAAGTGAGAACGTATCACACCAAATCTCGTTATCCACTTATTTTTATTCCATTCTATTAATAATTCATAAATAAACGCCTGCCTGCCGGACAGCTTGCTTACTTGCCTTTCTTTCAGTCATCGAACTTTGAGAATTTTAAAAGATCAATTCTGACAATAATTGATTGATCAATCGATTGATTTTGTTCGAATGGATATTATTGGATTTTTCTCTTTCAGCGAGCGGTCGGTTTATTTTTCAAGCAAAGAAGTTTTGTTAACAATTTTTTTTATAAACTAAATTATATTGGAACAAATAACTTGTTTACCAGTGAAAGAAGTGCGTCAATTGTGTAGGAGGAAAACTTCAACAACAAAACTTTAATATTAATAACCTAGTCAGTAGTGACTTTTAAGTGAATTTAACAGCAGACCGTTTACGTTAGTAATAGTTTTTCTAGAAGTAAATTATTTAAACCAGTAGAACCATGAAATACCATGAGTGTAAGAGTTGTAAAGAATCTGAATATCTTCTGAATGCGTTTATAAATACTGGATTATTTTCCACCGAGAAAATCGGAAAAAAGGGTAACTGTGATTTTTTTTCAAAAATTTATCATATTTGTAATAAAAATTTTTGTCAAAATTATTACGGGTTACAATTAATTGGATTCAAGATCGATATTGACCATTAAGTAGTTTTTGCTGAAAACGCTTCGTAGTAACCGAGATCGCTCGATCACCCCCAAAGATATGTTGAATACTCATGAAATAATATATTTTCAACTCAATGCCTCAAAATATATTAAAAACGCTTGTGATTATTGCGCCCTTGCGCCGCTTGTCGTTTCACATTATAAGGAAAATTCAAGACGAATTCATTTTATGAACTTTTAAAATATTCTTTGTAAATATATTTGCAGTATGTATCTCTAAATTGTTTAAATTTTCAAAATCTGCTTATCCGAAACATGTTTAAATGGAGAAAAAGTTTCGTATTTTAGAGCCCATTCGACTACTTCAAGAAAAATTACCGTTCACAAGTTATACAAGGAAAATCAAAAATGTAATTCTTGTCTTTTGCTTAAAAAAATATATCAAAAAATTGTAATGGGAAAAGTTTTTTTTGGCACGTACTTTCCCACAATAGGGCGTCGTCAAATCTTCACTCCTACGTTTCGTTTTTTCTGGACCATCATCAACTTGTTTTTAGTAAGGACATTTGCTTTTTTGTATATATCATATGTTGAATTTTATAGGACGTTTTGGGTAGAAAAAATTATCAGAATAAAAACAATTAGTCAGGTCCTGCTTATAGCCTAAATAGTACAATTAAATGATTTTTTTTCATGACAAGAAAAATCTATAAATATTTGTCATTTTAATAGAAAGACATTTAAAAAATTGAGAATATCATAAAATCTTATAAGTCAAGATTTTTCCTTGATAAGGCATAAACTGTAAGTTGTAATGATATTACAAAAAAATTAGGATATAGCAAGATCTATGGAATACAATGGATAAATTGCAAAAAGTATAATTAATTACTTCTAGGGCAAAGTAAATAGGGCTTAATATATATTTTTAAATAAATAGCTCTTTACTTACTAAATTATCCTAAATAATTTCGTGATGAAATATTCTGCCACTATTCAATTTACAACATAAATAAGTATTATGTTGCCTGCGTGTTTGTGTAGGTATAGCTCATCTATGATTTGTGTATTCTGGGTCACTAAATTTGTTATCGCCCAGGCCTACAGGCCTCGAAATTTAAAACTAATTTTCAAAATTTAAAAAATACATAGAGTCCAGACTTGCATAATTTCCCAAGACAAAAGCTACCACCCAGTTTCAATGGTCAATGGTTTTTTTGCATTATGCATAGCAACAAATAATATATATATAATATTTTACAACTTTGACGCTGTCATTTGATAGACCTTACATTTACGTACCTACAACTTTTATAAGCTTATGTTTTTACTGTATCATAAATTTTAGAAGTCATCAATGAGATGTTTTGATCTTCCTAATTTCACCCATTTTTACTTAATTTACAAAAACTGTAATTTGTTGATAATATCGATTTTTCCAATTTCATCGCATGACCACGCAAGAAAAACAAATCAAAAGTAGTTAGAGGTTTTCTTGTCATGGAAAAAAAATTAATTGGACTATATAGGCTATAAGCAGGACCGTAGCAGTGAAATGATGACACATTTTTATATAAAAGTATTTGTGAAAAAACCGTTTTTAATATTATTTAAAATAAAAATGGTAGAGGTAAAAAACAAAAATGACATTTTAGGTTTTCCTTCTATAATTTGAGAACGGTAAGAGATAGCGTAATTTTTCTTTAACTAGTCCAATGGGCTCTAAAATACTCAACTTTTTCTAAATTTAATGGTGTTTGCATATCTCACTGTTTCTTGGATAGCAATGTAATCCCTTCATATGTGAGACATCCTGTATATAATATAAATATTAGTACTGTTATATACCATTATAATTCTTCTGGACCATTTTCAGATGATTACTGCATTGGGTTTAAAGTTGCAAATAGTTTCCTAATAATCGAATGTCTTAGATAAATTGACTCAGAGTGTTAACTTATACGTCATACTCTGGATTAAACTTTACTCGGTTGCGAACTGAATGTAACACTTTATTTATAATATGTTATTTGCAATTTATTCAATATTCAGAACTCTGTTGTTTTCTGAAGCATAGTTGTGGCACATTTTGTCAGTGCTTAAGCACCTTTTTGAGAAATAACACCATAAATCACGAAAATTATTTTATATTTCCAAACGTTTCGAGATTTAAGTCAGACCCCGTTGTCAATGGCAAAGAAACTATGAAAAAAGGCGTAATTCTAAAATTTAAAATTAAAATGTTTGACAATATTATTTGACATGCCAAATTACTTTATACTTGACAAAGCAGCTCCACCGTAACATATAATTTCCATTTATTAACTGGCCCAACTTTAACAAACCAGTCCTATCGTAAGATCCTAAAATATTACATTGCCACAAGAAGATTCTATCGCAACACAATGGCTACACGACTTACCTCTTCAAGACAAAGGTTATAACTTTAATCTGTAAGTTTCCTGGCCATCATCTTATATTTCGACTCCATCCTGATGCCAAGGGAATATACAACTATAAAGTTATCGTTATTATTAGTTATTAAGCTGACTTCGACTTGGAAAACTCCTTCATTACAATATATTCGCGTATCGCGAGTAGATGTATGTCGTATGAAAACTGACATAAATGAAGTTTAATATATGGGTTATATTTCATTAATGTCATTTTTTCTTGTGACTTACCTCTAAAGTCGAGTGCTAGAGCAGTCGAATTGTTTCGAGGATCGGACCTCTTAGGTACTCGATTTCCCGTTTTGGTATTAGATTCAGATTTTTATCCCCTCTATCTATCATCTAGCTTAGAGCTTGTAACTTCTGGAGATAGCCTGTAGTGCACAAGAATCGTGGTACGACTAAAAAGAGAAAGGCCAATAGCGAGGGCAAGAGGCTATTTCACTCCTTTGGGAGCTGCTTCCAATGAAATACGTTCAATATGTTGTTGATTGGCTGCTTACACCCACCAAGTGAAATAGCCTGTTATTGTTACCCTACCTTTCTAGGTTGCCACGATTATGTGCATGGCAGGCTATCTCCAGAAGGTACATTCTCTAAGTCATCTAGAGGGCTATAGCCTTAGAGCATTTACTTTGATAAATGATCTAAGGCTATAGCATACAATCATTGACAATTTATCTTTCTGTGGGTCCAAGCAAAGTAAGCATGATTCACCTACTTGACAAACGAACTACGAGAAATAACTTAACCTTCTGGGTTGGTTGCGCTCGAAGAGTGTACACGAATCTGGTGCTGTGAAGCGAAATTTTGACTAATCGGCTGTAGAAGTGAGCTTCAACGGTTGTTAGTGAATAAACTGTGAATAAGGTAGACTTATTTTTATATTTTTATATCTGCTTGGCTTTTGTGAATAGATAATAGTGCTTAAGCACGTGCTTGTGCATATAGGTTGTCTTTAGGAAAAAATGGACAATCTCAGGGGGGGGGGCGAGATCCCCCCTCCTAAAATTAGTTACGAAATTGTAAGGCATGATTCACAGCCAGAACAGACTCAAAAGGTCCCGCAAGTTGATACAGAAATTGATGATATAGAATTTAAGGAAGCGTCCGAGAAAACAATTAAAAAAAGAGAACAAATTCTGTACAATTATGCCTGTGCGGGACCTTTCGAGGTCTGCATGGAATCAAAAGATACAAACCAGAACGTAGGCAATGTCCATTGCCTCAAACTGGCTAGAATAATTCATGATATGAAAGTAAATGATGTTTGCAAGATTAACCGAAAAGGTAGTAGTCGTGTAGGTATAGTTTTTAATAATTATAAGGCTGCTAATAACTTTTATATCGAAAATCAGAATAATGTTCAATATAATTTTTTTATACCCTACAACAAAACAAGTTGCAAGTGTATTATTCGAAATGTAGACCTTGATTTCAGTGAAGAAGATATTATTAAATACTGTAGCAAGAGAGATGGGGAAGTTAGAGTTGTAGAAGCTAGACGCTTTAAGCGAAAAGTTAATTCCTCGGACGGGAATTACACTTTGGAACCCACAAGTACAGTTTGTCTGACTTTCACTGCGACATTGATTTCAAGGGACATCTCTATTCTGGGGTTACATTTTGAGGTGTTTCCTTATATGTTGCCTATAATCCAATGTTATAAATGTTTAAGATATGGTCATACAAAGAAGATGTGCAGGGGGGAAAACAAATGTGCCAATTGCGGCGATAGGTTACATGGAGAAACTATATGTAGCATGAGATGCTAGCATTGTGATAGTTTAGAACATAACAGTATTTCCAAAGTATGCCCGGAATTCATTCGACAGAAGCAGATCAAGGAAATTATGTCCTTCGAGAACAAATCTTACTTCGAGGCTAGAGAAAGAGTCCCACCACTACCCAACAAGGTAAGGAGAACAAAAGGATTCAACCCAAGAAGCAACGACTTTCCGGCAGTGAGAAGGGAACCAGAAGAGGAAGTTTTTATCCAAGTAGGAGAAAGAAGAAAGGTATATAATTATGATAAACCGCGGCTCAGCTATAGCATGGTCACCGCTTCGCCGAAGAAAAGAAGGGCGATGGATTTGGAGTCACCAAGATCAGGTTACTCAAAGGAACATGAAGATTGTTTAGTGGCTCCTAATGGAAGAATGGAGGAGTCCAGCGCTTCAAGAGTAGTTTTCAAAGGGTTTAGAGAGAAGGATAAAGGTAAGTCAGACATACAAGCTAGGCATGTGGACATGGAAGTTAAAAGCCTGGAGGATATATACAAGGTGGCCAGTCTTTTATCAGTCCAAGAAAGGACAAGGGTATTAAATTACATGACGAAGCTCGAGAGTTTAAATATTAAGTGGGCATCAAGCGGAGATGAAGACGATCTATGACAAGAAAGAATTAAGGTTTATTCAATGGAACATTCATGGAATTTTTAGTAACTTAGAGAACCTAAGATTCTTGCTGGATGGTACAAGGCCGGTCGCATTTTGTATTAGCGAAACGTGGCTTAAAAACACAGATCGACTCCACCACTACGGATATAGCACAATTAGAAAGGATGGGGGGAATGGGTACGGAGGAGTTATTATGTTCGTCAGGGAGGACTTTATATATCAAAACTTAGAGGAGGGTAGATGGACGTTGCCGGAAAATTGTTACATCCAGGGGGTACTTCTAAAAGAGGTAGGAATACATCTCTATCACATTTACATACATCCAAGCGCCAGGATAAATGATAACAACTGGGAAGTGCTTATGGAGGAGCTGCTCACTCCGTTCATTCTAATGGGCGATTTCAATGCGCATCATGTTTCGTGGGGTAGCGAACACAATAATTTTAGGGGTGGGGTTATTACAAGATCAGTAGAGGAACACGAGCTGGTGATATTAAACAGAGGAGAGCCAACTAGACTGACAAGGCCAACAATAAGGAAATCGGTTCTAGACCTTACGATAGTTTCGCAAAGCCTGGCGGCCAGATGCTCATGGCAGATTATACCAAACTGTGGCAACAGCGATCATTTTCCTTCGCTATGCACTCTATATCTCTCAGAGGGCAGGGTTACACATAAGACATCTAGGGGGAGGAAATTTTTTAAAAGGGCTGATTGGGAACTTTATGGTGACAAAGTAGGGAAGATATTTGAACATACTCAAAAAGTAGGAGGGTATGAGGAGTTTTTAGAGATACTGGAAGAGGCGGCAGAAGGAAGCATACCATCAGCATCATATCACAAAGAATTCAGAAGCTCTCCAATTTGGTGGGATAAGGAATTTTCAAAATGGATAGCATATAGAAGAGCAGCATTACGCAAATACCGAGAAGATAGTTGCTGGAACAATTACTTGGAGGTTAAAAATATTATAGCTTTTACCAGGAAAAAATTTAGGTCCAAAAGGAAGAACCACTTTAAAACTTTTTGTAAGTCGATAAATCGAAATACGCCACTCGAGTCCATATGGAGAACTATTAACAAGATGAGTAACGGACGGGCTAGGGTTAACAATGATGCCAGACTTCCGACGGAGGAGATCGCTGAAGAGATCCTCTACAACATGACAGTACCAGGAATACCGGACATGGGTGCTGCAGCACTCAGCCATAACGATAACAAGGACTTTGAAATGGAAGAACTGCTTATGGTTCTACAGGAAAAAAAAGACTCAGCCCCAGGAACGGACGGAATTCCATACTCTATGTTAAGAAACTTACCAGGGGAAGGTAAAGTATGGCTGATTAACTTCATTAATCAAATAGTACGGGAGAATCGATATCCTAAACAATGGAACGAGATTATTGTACATCCCATTTTAAAAAAAGGAGGTAGAGGGAATTCTCCCAACGAATTCAGACTTATTGCATCCGGAAAGTAGTGGAATATCTAATTAAGAACAGGATCGAGTGGTGGGTGGAGAATCGGAATTTTTTGCCTTCATTTCAGTGCGGTTTCAGAAAGGGGAGGGGGGTGTTGGATGGAGTGGCTACCTTAGTGGCATCAATCATGAACGCCTTTAGCCAAAACCAGCTAGTACTAGCAATATTCCTAGATATCAGGGCAGCATATGACTGCGTGGACATTGATAAGTTGGCATTTTACTTAGCAGAGCACCAAATACCAAGTAATTATATAAATGTAATGGTGAGTTTGCTTAAACAGAAGAACATTTCGGTAAGATGCAACTCTGGCAGACTGGTAGGCCCGCAATGCGTGACACAAGGTTTAGTCCAAGGCTGTCCACTCAGTCCATTATTGTTCAACATATATACAGCCTCTATGCATAAGATTTTCGCTCAAGAGGTCAGATGCATACAATATGCTGATGACTTGGCAATCTACTTTATAGGAAAAGATGTGGGTGAGCTGGTGGCGCAAGCCAACAGTCAACTGGCAGCATTAGAGAACTGGTTTGATCAGCATAACTTTCAGTTATCTATCAACAAATGCAGAAGCATGGTATTTCAAAAGGGCAAAGGATTGTGGAATAGAAGTACATATAGAGTGATTTATAAAGGAAATGAGCTGGAATGGACACAACAGTATAAGTACTTAGGGTTTAATCTTAGCTGCAATATGAATTGGAAAGGATGGATTGGGGAGATAAGGCTAGAGCGCAGAAAGGCTTAAACATAATGAGAGCGGTCTGTGGCACATGGTGGGGGGCGGATCCGGTAACCTTGCTTACCCTTTATAAAGGGCTTGTTAGATCACACCTGGAACATGGGAGCTTGTTATTGCAACCGACAGCGAAACAACATTTAGCAAATCTAGATAAAATGCAATATAAAACCTTGAGAATTGTAACAGGCTGTATGAGGTCAACGCCGATAGCAGCTTTGTTAGCGGAATGTGGAGAGTGGTCATTGGATGCTCGTAGGCAAAAACAGGCGACCAAATTTGTGTGTAAGATTATGGCTGATCTTGGAAACCCATTTCGAGAAGTTATGTTCGAAACTTTCAACCTATGTAAAACCGGAAGTTTTTGGAAAAGGGGGAGCGAACCTGTATGGGTTAAGGCCATGGATGAGATCGGTGTCTTTAAAAACAGAATTCGAACAAGCGATAAACCTCCTTACTATGAATTAGAATGGGAATATTTAGTTAATCCTATAAAAGTGGATGAGATAAACTCAAACATTGCAGAGGTTAATCGAGAGTTACTAAAGAAATGCAAGGTGGACTTCGAAGGGTACATAACGGTATTCACAGATGGTTCCCGAGACCCAGACACAGGGAGGACGGGTTTTGGTATATATATACCGGATGCGGATATTAAATATATGTCTAGAAGTCACGATTGGCTAAATATTAGTACGGTGGAAACTATTGCTATTTACGAAGGCATATTACAAGCCGTACAAGCAAGGGATATTTTGGTAGTATCGGATTCCAAGAGCGCAATAGAGAAGATAGGAAGTCGGAAAAGGGGCAAACTAAATTGGATCTCGGCAAGTATTAGAAGATTGATAGGAGATTTAAAGGGACAGGGGAGAAGAGTGGCGCTGCTATGGTGTCCGGGGCACAGAGGCATAGAGGGCAACGAAACAGCAGACCTGTTGGCCAAGATTGGAAGATCGTTAAGGATACCATATGATTGCCAGGTTGACGGGTATGAATTCTTGGCTCATCTATTTAAAAAAATTGAAAGCGGCTTTAAAGAATCATGGAGGATAAAGATAAACGGGGGGGGATCACATTATAAGCATATACAAGAAGTTTTTCCCAGGATTCCTTGGTATAGTAAATTTCCTTTTAAGGATAGGCGGCATATTACCACCTTAATCAGAATGAGGACTGGGCATGGCCTTTTTCCAGTTCATCTGCATCGTATCAACGTGAAGCGGGACCCATTATGTGAATGCGGTATATTGGGTACACTGACGCATGTGCTATGGGAATGTCCTCTAAACCGTATTGAGAGTTTTGATTTATATGAGGAAATATTAAGGCACAGGAAAATAGCAGGTCCAACCTCACTGATTGATATGTTAAGAAACATAAATGAGAAAACCATATCCCTGATAGGGAGATTTATAAAGGAGAATGATATGAAGATTTAAAACCCTTAAAGTATGGCGGAATTGTTGGATCAATGTCGATTAAATTAGTTGCAGTCATAATTTCCCTAGCTCTCTTGTAATTTTTTATTGTATAGATAGTAAGCTTATTAGGATAGGATATTAACATTAGTGGTAATGGCATGCTTGCGCTAAGACAATAGACTTAATACTAATTAGTGTAGTGCAAGTAACTCAGTGTAACACGCTTGTATGTAAACGAAAGAAGCTAACAAACCGTTTTTCGCAGTCCGTTCGTAGCGAAAGAAAAGTGAAATCGACCAAGCAGATCCAACGGAAGTAGTTGTGGAGACTTTGGAAGGGAGATGGGTACGACCCAGACGTGCTAGCAGCACCCTCTCATCCAATACGTGTACACTCAGTCAACTCGAGGCTGGCTAAATGCTTATTGGCGAAGGCCACAAACAAACCAACCAACCAACTTAACCTTCAACTAATCTGCCAGATGTGAAATAATTCTTCGAAAATTCAATTTGTAAGGAAACCTGAATAGAATAATTACTCAAACGAAAGTATAAGGCAGGAGATATTAATTAATCTAACGAGATTTAATTCGGCATTCTAGGAATAACCAAGGCCGCAGGCAGAAACGACATCTTATAATTTTTTTTTAATATGGATGAACTGATTAGGACCACAAAAGTTATTTTTCTGTTCATATGTTACCAGTATAAGAAGTGCATTCCATAAAAAAAATATGAAAATTGTTTGTGCTGTTAAAATTTAATCTTCATTCCCAAACCCAGGAGCCCCCCCCCCACTGGCTACGGGCCTGGGAATAACTAAGTCCCAGTTGCAAATTTTGAACAACCAAGATTAACGAATATTTACATACAGCTCAAGCAGAAAGTTATAATAATGTCCTGGATAGCGCCGGCATGTAGAAAATCTCCCAGACATAGAATCAAGGTACTTAGGATTACTAACACTCCAAGTAGTCCAGTGAGCTTACCTAACAGTTATGGAGGCATATCCTTTTACATAATAAACTACAATAGGTTCGTTGAAATTGCCTCAATTTTTCATACTAAATATGAAAAAGATTTAGATATGTGGGGGCTCTTTAAAAGTTTTCAGGACTATGGTTCTGGATCTAATTACCCATGTACTTCTGACCGTTTGGCGTGTTGGCTTTGTGAATCTGTTCATAATAGTGAGGTTCGTCTACATGGAATAGTTTGTTTGATATATTTTTGGGACTACTCACAATTTGGTATATTTCGTCTTTGTACTTGAATTTCCAGATCCGAGTATGTGACCATTTTCAACCTTTTTTCTATGGATATTACTGTTGTTTGAAATTGTCATATTAATTAAAGTTTTTTTGCAAGAATTTATTTAGGTACTGAAAAAATTGTCTTGTCTATTGAGAACAACAGTTCGGTCGGTCTGTATGAGGCTATCCCAACACAGCTTACAATTTTTGTTTTCTAGTTATATATCGAAAAGGAAACTGAAAATTATCATAGGATTTTCATTAGAGTATATTAAGTTTTAATTGTTAAAAACTGCACTCATCCACCGTTTGAAATGAATTCTTAAGCTCAAAATCATCTACACTCGCATAATCATCATAATTGATGGCAACACAATTCAAAATGTATCATCGACGCTTTGCTTTATTCTTATATCTTTATTATTAGTCTTCAATATTTAACGACACACTTAAAATCGATTCGCCGTCATCCTTTGCAAGTGACATCATCCCCACGCTTATACGATATTCCAAGTTTTTATTATCTATTATACGACTCTTTGTTATTCTCTGCACAGATCGTTTATAGCAATGATTTTAATGCACCGTGACGATCTCAACTCACGAGGGATGATAGTCGTAAATATTTTTAAGGTTGTTTAGAGTTTTTTGTTATTAAGTTGGAGGTTGTTTTTTTGTCGCATTCTGTACTATCCAATGGCGAACGGATAATAAACTAGACGCACATAGGCGTTACATTAAAACGTTAATTCGCCATAAATAATTGCAACACAATTTTAACTTTTGTCGTATATCTCTTGGTAATGATGTCGTTATAGTCGCTACTAAATGAATATATTAGCTTCAATCATTAATAGAGGGATTTGAGTATACAATAGCTTTGTCCAGATGAATAAAGAGTTGAACCCTGTTAAAACTGTTATCATGCATTAGTCTGAACTTGGACTTCCATCATCGCAGATACCCAGGTATTGAAACGTTGTGAGATCAACCACTTCAAGACAATGGAAATGTTATCATGCAATTGTGATACCCAATGTTTGTAATTAAATTTTGACTTACATATTATAATTGTCTTCTAAACGTTGTTTGTGGCATATTCATGATTACTTTTATGTTTTTTATAAATCAAATTTTCATTTTGCAATTTACATCAATAAATATAAAGCCATTGACAACGAAGTCAGAATAGACTTTGAAACGTTTGATTTTCCTTCAATATACGTCGTTTTATTTCGATTGTGTTATTGCCCAAAAAACATAAAAGTAATTACATATTATACTTGAAAGAAATTTTCCAACCTTAACTCAAATGTACTCTAAAAGTGGGCAATTATTACATTTTATCCTTCATTTAATATCAGAAAGTAAAATTTTAATTCATGCTTATTCTGCATTAAGCCTCTTAAGGTGGCTCTTCACTTGGCGTAGCGTAGTATATTTGGTATATTTGTCCAAAAACGGCAATGTGTGGAGAGGCCATTTTTATTTGAACAAATAAGTCGATTACCGTTAACAGCAAATACACCTTACCGTCCACTTGTCGATTTTCAATACACATCATAGGAGTCAAATAAGCCAAATATTTGCATCGTTGCATTTGGGACCCCAAACATAGCAGTCATAAAAATAAAAACAAAATAAACGATGCATGGACAGATATTAAAAATAATATGGAGCAACCGTGCACAATTGCGGAAAAAAAAGATCTTCACCATTGTTTTTGAATAACTTCGTAGCTATGTAGATATATCATGTAATGATAACAAGAAGCATGGTAAAAATAAGGTGCTGTTGCTGTCAACGCATCCATGACTATAGCGTTCACTGGCATTCAATCTTATTTGGCATGTTTGAGTGTTTTGCTATATGTGTGGATGGTACGTTTAGAACATTTCCGAATTCATCAAATATTTGGACGAATATAACGTTACAAAACACCAATACGCTACGCCCAGTGAAGTGTCGCCTTAACATAATTACGTTTCAGGGTTTTTTTTCTTAAAATGTTCTGTCCTATATAATTTTTTTTTTTGGTATAAATACAAACTTCAGTTTATATACTTCTGAATGTTCTTAATGATAGACTTAATTTTTTTTTCTCATGATTTCCAAAATATTATTTTTTACCTTTTAAATATTTTGCTGGATCCTGTTTGTTTTATTGTGTGTTATATAATTTTATAAGATAAATTTCAATAACTTCTAGTTGACAAACAATATCTACCCTTTGGTATTAAACTATTAGTATAATTATCTTTTTAATGCATTAATTCGAAGTCACTGTGACGACGGCTTCGGATGATGGGTTTTTCACATTCAAGTCTTCCACACGTCACTTATCTAATGTTGCTATCAGGTCTGGATAAAAAGCAGAATAATAGCACAGACACTTTTTTCGTTTGCTAAAACAAGGTATATGTTATCTAAAATATTTTGACCCGCTGAACACCAACTCACAGTCCGAATTCTTGAGGTGCGAAAAAACAGTGTTCGAATCTGTTGAAAATTTAATTAAAGGCTACATCTTCCTGCAAAGCCCTTTCCCATAGGTTTATAGCTCATGGCTCTCTGAATACGAATCTGAGGTCAGAAATAGTCCACCGACCTTCAGTTTTTGTAAAAAATGCTGGAAATCTTTTGCAAACGTGAAAATTGCAACTCTGCACAGATTCATTTGACATAATCAAGTCAGGGTCACAGTCATTTAAAGATCAAAATAACTTAAACTTTCAAATTTGGAAATAACAAACATTATTATACGTTTTTGGCGTAGCTGAGTCAGGAGAACATTTGAACCCATCAGGAAAAGGCTGAGTTTTGAAAAATCAGTGATTGACAACCTTTATTACTAAACATTCGTCTTTCTATTGCAGATTGAAATTCATTCTTTAGTATTTCACCGAATATTTTTTGCATCTGTTCTTAGCTTTTACATGTTTTGACCTTGAAATGACCACTTGGTTTGACTTAATTTGTTAAACTGACTTTGGATTCGGATTTAACGACATATAAAGACATTCATCTAATTTAAACACATATACAGAAATTTATTTGGAAGCCTGTGTCAATTTTCGCCTTGAAAGAAGGTTTTCAGCATTTTTATGAATACTGAAGGGTGGTGAACCATTTCTGACCCCAGATTCAGAAAAGACATGTAGGGGAGGTCTTTGAAGAAAGATTTAGCGTTTTATAAATCCTCGACAGATTCGAACAGTGGTTTATTGCACTTCAAAAGTATTTTTCTGAAAATGAAATTTTTTGCAGTACGATCACAATATATATATATAACTTATACTGTCAGTGTCAGTAACTGTTAAAAATTTAAATATGACGGTCTGCTGAAAATCTCAATGAACAGACAAGGCAATGTGGAACTTGAAATTATTAGTTAGCATATATTAAATATGAATAATTAATAGATAATTTCAGATTGATGTGGCAATATACTGTTTAAATACCGTGGATATAAAATAGAAGTTTACAGAGTGAAGAAATATGGAATTCAAAAGACAAGAAGAAAATTAGACAAACATCACCCTAATAGCTGAAAAATCTTTTGCATGCAAGTAATTATTAATTTCTAAACGATTGTTAATTATTCTACCGGTTTAATGGATTTTCATCTCTTCCAGCCTTTTTTTTGCTGCGGATCACATTAACAGTTGTGTTAATAATATGAATTTCCAAGGGTTATTACTTGGATCTATACTCCATCAGTTTAACTTGTTATCGATTTCCTGTCTACTGTTTACGATCATATAATTTAACGCTTTCAGTTTCTTAATCTACAGCCTTGTGCGTACTATTATTAATATTTTTTACAAAGCCCCATGGCTAGATCCGCCACTGTCTTCATTTGATAAACAAAGGAATTTCCAAAAAATAAATGTTGCAGCTGTTTCGTTAGATAGGCAACCTATGTACTATGTGTCAACTTTCTGGAAAACTCTGGCTAACGTTCGCGGTTTATCGAGAAAATTCCATTACATTCCACAGTCCATACGTAGAGTTTTTGACCAACCTTATGTAAATACATATTTTGTCACACCGTTGGACAGAAATACGAGTTTGTTGATGTCTTTTTTTGTGAATTTGTGTATACCCTTAAGAAACATTATTATTTGTTTAAAGCAAGTTTTATTGTGCACCCAAAACCTGGTAAAAGTAGTATGGAGTGAAAAATCGCAATGAACGACAGAAAAAATATTAATTTTTGATTTTTACAATGAATAAAATTGCTTTCTCACAGACCTGTAAGTCTGTAAAAGAATAACTGTTTTCTACTACTATAGATATTGTCACATCAAGAAAATGTAGACTACAAAATGATCTGTTGAGTATGTTGACAAAGCGTAAAATAAATCAATTCGTGGAGTAATGCATATCTCAAAATAACTATTCTATAGTATGATTTTCTCCTCCATTGTCAAAATGATTTTTAACGTGGTTTAATGGCTCTGAAAGTTGAATGATGCAGGGAAATTTGCCCTTGTTTGTGTAGAATTCATTATCCCTTGTTATTGTATATAAAGTGAAAAACTATGTCCTATTCCAGTATGGGGCATTTTCGTACAATGGATAAACAAAATGGTTGAACTGACATCGAATCTCAGAAGTAATATGTATCGAAGAAATTTTTATTTTAAAATTGTTTTGTTTCCTTGAGTGTGTATATTGATGGAAATTATTTAGTGGACTATATAATTTTTCTTATGGGTGAATTATCATATATCTAGGGTGTTTAATTTAGTTCTTTACTTCAATAAGATAGCGCTTTTCTAGTTTTCCTGGTCTCCTGTTGCTGTTTTAATAAATTTTTCTTTACCACCTAAAATTGGTATTTTGCTAAAGGTGCAATACCTGTATTTTTGGCAATATCAAAAATTGGCATGAAAAAGTTAAGTACAATTTAATTATAATATATAAAACTATGCCATGATTCTGTATTTGATATTTTTTAAAAATTTGAAGCCCACCAAGTTCTAAATTGCTCCTGGACGGGGGTGGACCTTTTACTCCGAGACACTCAAAGATATTTCTCGGATTCATCGGACAATCGCTGACAAATTAAGCACGGTGTTCATCAGGTTCATTTTTTAAAATGTATCATATTAAAGAGGTGGTATCGATATTCTTGACGTTCGTTCTGTAATTTGTTTAACACACTAGCTCTCATACCCGAAAAACTAAATTTGCGATACTGTGGACTTACATTCATAGTACTTCGAATGTACCTGGTTCGATTTTTCTATGACATTGTCGTTTTTCATCTTCCATTTTAACTGGCCGTCCTTTCCGCATTCGCAAAGCATCCTTGGTAGGTCTACCCATCACTAAAAACTGCAAAGTAATTAAATAATAAAAAAAACTTCTCTAAAAACACAAAAGTAATTTAGGAGTAAATAATATTTTTCTGGAATAATTAACTGCGTATTTTGAGGTCGGAGAGAAGTTAAATAAAATTATATTCTTCTTGGCATTTGGCACGTATTTTTCTTCTAGCTTTTTTTCTTTTTTAAGTTATTGTTTTGAGTTTTCTAAATGCAAATAACCGGTGAAACAACTCACATATATTTTATTGCATATTCAGTAATAGGCTATTACTGAAACAGATCTAAAAACTATTCAGTTTATGCTATAATCATTCCGCAATTTTTATTTTTTGAGAATTCTTGGTGGCTTTATGGTGATAAATGAAATAAAATTGATTTAAGTCAACTTGATTGCCATTTGAATTCTTGAGCAAAGCTCGGTCACCTAGGTAGTACTTATCTAATATTAAACAAACTATAATCACGTTTTCGAAAAACTGTCAAGTGATTTTGAACAAATTTAGAGAATTGGGAGTTTTGATAAAAATACATTGAGATTTTATGCGATTAGTATGCTTTGTTAGACTAGATCTTCAAAAGCTTTGGATTTATTACGGCTTTTCCAGCGTCACTATTCGTAACGCCATCTGAAAACAATTAGAGAAAATATTTCAATGTCTCAAAACACGACACGATGTTCCATAAACGTTATAAGTCCTCTGCTCTTTACGAAAACGGAACCTTATTTCGGTTCGTTTCACACATGTTAAAACAATTCTTGTCAAATTGACCTGCTAGATGGCTCTGTTGTTGTTATTAGCTCGAAGTAAGATCGTTTTCAAATTTAATTTCCGTGAAATTGTGGGTATTTTTCGCGAACGTATAAATGGGGTTGTTATTGCAAATGTGCCGAAAAAGTTACCAGAGAACAATTTTCCTTTGTGCCGTTGTTGCTCCATCCGGAAAAGAACGTTTTTCTACCACACTGGTTATTATGATAATTTACATTTTTGTTGCCACGTAAACAAAACGTTTCATTTGTGATAGGTGTAATAATTTTAAAGATTTATTTGGTATTTCCCGAAGTACGTTTGTAAATATGCATTGGCATTATGACTTTATGAAATATTATAAAAAACTAAAAACAAAGAATTTTATAAAAAATATAACCGTTAGATATTCAAAATTTGTTCGGACTTACTCCTGATATATGTATTTTATTACAAAGTAGGTCGTTGTAAATATACCTGATGAATTCGTAATTTTTTCTGTAGCCAATAATTTTTGGCATTAAACTAATTAACATAAAAACCTGAAACAACAAAATACCACAGTTTTAAATATTTTAACATTTTGTGTAATACTAAGGAGATAACAGTAATCTAAAGTTTTCTCATTCCATAGGCTGAGCATGAATTATAAATTTTTCCTTTATTTTCTACTACTTGTTCACCTTTTTACTCGACTAAAGAAAGGGTAATAATTTTTGTAATCTATACGTACATGTATGTTTGTGGGGCGATTTTGATAAATCAAATTGTGGTCTTTGACAATTTCTTTTGCTATTGTATCTAGTGGAATGTTAGATGAAAGAGACCTTTCTGAGTTCATAAAGATAAATACATTAATACCAAGATAGAGAAAAACAATTTTTCTATATTTTAGCGTTTATCACCACCACCTCATCTGTTTCATGTTCTAAATAGACATCCATTTTAGACTGTCACTTATTAATAACACCTGTAATGTTTTTATTTTCACACACGGGTTCAGTTCTTGGATTTATTTAAAAACACAGTCAACTCACTCTAATTTATTTCTACTACTTTAACACAATTTATATTCACAGAACTATTTACATTTATCTTAACTATACAATTCGACCCCTGAAAACTGAATGAATTATTCTGGCAAGTCAACGAACTATCGGGAAACTTCTTTCATGCGTTCTGGAAGCTTCAAGGGAATTCCCAGTAACGGCAGCGGTCGGCCTGTTGAGAGCCAAAACATTTCGGATTCCCAGAGGTATCGGAATAATTTCCCTTCCACGAATTGGTTGATGACCGATTGCACCAGCTGTCGGATGAATTCTCGTAACACATCGATAAAGTACAAGAAGGTACAAATTCAGTGTAAAATATACGAGGGTGAATCAAATATGAACCGGACTTTTCTGTTTCTCGCCCTGTAGGTAATTCGAGTGGCGTGACGTCTCGATATATGTTAGGTAGGGATGTTAAGAAGAGGGGAGATCGTCGGTTTGGCAAGGCGTAGTCGATGCGCTGTTAGTAGCATCATGTCAGAGCAAGAGGTACATACGTCTGTTGCGCAACGTGTTGTTAGCAAA
Source organism: Octodonta nipae (assembly GCA_034190945.1). Lineage (NCBI taxonomy): Eukaryota > Metazoa > Arthropoda > Insecta > Coleoptera > Chrysomelidae > Octodonta > Octodonta nipae. The sequence continues at coordinate 37,326,939 of CM067218.1, read as the reverse complement.
TTTTTGGCGGGGGAGGGCGTTAGACCGTCTGAAATTTTGCGTCGACTATCTGCACAGTTCGGCAATGAAACACTTTCAAGGACCCAAGTGTACGACTGGCACAAAAAGTTTTCAGATGGCCGAGAGACAGTGGAAAGACCCGTCTTTCTGCAGGGAAAATTCTTGCAACAGTTTTTTGGGATTCGAAAGGCGTACTGCTGATCGATTTTCTGCACGAACACCGTACAAAACAAAATGCATTGGGAAACCCTTGAACATCCGCCTTACAGTCCTGATTTGTCGTCTTGTGACTACCACATGTTTGGGCCACTTAAAGAAGAACTGGGAGGCCACCACTTTGAGGACAACGAAGGTGTAGAAACGTTTGTGCGCAATTGGTTATCGACACGACCAGTTTCATTCTCTGAAAAAGGTATTAAAAAACTTCCGATTCGGTGGGAAAAATGTATACATAAGAGAGGAGACTATGTAGAAAAATAATATGTATTAAAATTTGTATTGATCGTACCAATAAAATTTTTAAAACAAAAGTCCGGTTCATATTTGATTCACCCTCGTACCTAATCTAAAAGGTCGATTGTCACTGAGATAGCTACTCCAACGGGTCGTGTCCCTAGTATAGAGTTTTCCCGGGACATGTCGTGTTTTTGTATTGTCCTGAATAGTTTTTAAGCAGCGTCCTGTTTTTGTAAAGCGCCCTGATTAGATCATGTATGTTAAAATTCGCGCCGTACTTTTAAAATTCTTCCGTTACAGGGGACCACGGCTCGCGAATGTTTTTACTGCACTTTTTCACTACACATTAATGTAACTATTACTGCGTCCTGTTTTTAAACTGAATTGTCCTGGTTTTTTATTTTCTACTGTCTTAAGACTAATATTCGTGCACATTGAATTGTTTCTTGTCTATCTATCAATCTTTGTTTCTAAGATCCGTAAACTAGTTAATAATAGGTTTTTATAGACTCATAAAGTGTACCTGCTATGTACATAATAGTTTAAATAGTTGTGCTTACGTACAGTAGACATGTAATGTAAATACACACACTTCCAAAATTTCGTAATCAAAAATAAAAGTATAACCTTTACACAGCACAATATAATGCATGATTCTGAATGTCTTTGACGCTTTGATTTCAGATATTATTACATTAGGTTTTTGGAGCAGCTCTAGTTTTAAAATTGAACTGGATGCAGTTGCGATAAAAAGAGACAATTGTAAAGATATGAACCTTTATTAATAACAATTAAGTTCAAAAACTATTCTTATGTGATTTTCTTATATGAATCGACCTACAGGTAGTATTCTAAATGTTTCAACAAAATTATATTACAGCAATTCTGGTATTCCTCCTCCATAGTGCGAATTTGTCGTGAAATTGTTACCCTTGTTACTTGCTAAAATTGTAGATATTTTCAACCACTCTAGATAGCTGAGCAGATAGTGTAGTGTGGTTCAATAACTATATTGCATTTTATCCTATGCGTTTTTTCCTTACATGCTATACAACTAACATTGTTTGGTTCTTCTATTAATTTCCTTACCTGAAGGTCTTTATAAAAACTTCCATTTTTATCTTTTCAGAAATCGGAACTTGAAATATACTAAAAACAATATCAGTTTTCGTTAAGCGTTTTTTACATAGTGATGTATTATAGTTTAATAGGTAATATAGGTCTGTGGATACAAATAGAGCATGTACCACATTTAACCAGGTTATATCAGTGCAAAACACAAATTCACCCTCTTCAGAAGAAAAATTATTTTACTTAGTGCGACAATAATATATATATTTGTCAACACATTTCTTTATTTAACCTGGAAACTAGAAGTTGTGATCCAGTTTTCGGGAGTCCGAAATGTCTATCCAAAACATCTAGGTCAGTAGGAGTAGTCTAAGCTCTTCCGAGCAATTAAAACCACCGTCTTTACCATTATCTGTGTCGTCACTGCCTAGACTTTACATCGTTTGCTGGAGCTTGGAGCTACAGGGTCGTAGTATCAAAGTGTCAGATGAACTAAGCACTAGTTGAACAGCAGGCCTCAAGCTACGATAAATAGACTCGAACGATATTTGCTGTTTATAATAATAACAGTCGTCATGGTGATTTGATGGTTCACTCGAGAACATTGGAATTATGTACTCAAAGTTCACAAAAACTGTTTGACTTTTTTTTATTTATTATTAACATTACTGACTGCAATTGTATATCTTAAAAAATCCAGCTGGTTAATAAAATTTAAGGTTAGTTTCGAAGTCAGCGGCCCCACATTAGCTGGTATTTTGTTGTGTGGTGTTTTGGTACTCAAAACAGTAACAATTAATAATGTTACTCTTAAAACCAAAGAACTAGTCTTAAAACTGCAAACTGGCTACGGAAAAACAACTGTAATGGAAAAAAAATTCTAAATTTCAATCCAAATAGGAAGAAATAAAATAAGCAATGGAAGTTAGAACATCAAATTCATTTATATGTATTAAAATTATAATTAATTGTTATTCGAGATTTCAATATATTCAAAACGTTTATTTAACACATCAACGGATAAATTACACTGAAAAGTAAGGAATAAGTCAGGTGTTGCTTACTATAAGAGTCTTATTGAGTATGTTAGATATTATTTATATTCTGATGCCTTCTAAACTTGTTTTTATCTGTCTTTCAAATCAAAATATGTGCTGTTTGTAAACAACAACGTAAGACCACGGCATTTGAATTAAATTATAACGTCATTAATGTGAAACCGGTAGAAGACTTCAATACAACTAAATTAATAATACTAACACATCAAATGATAATATTTTACGCAATAAGAAGATGTGAGGGACACTAGAATAGTGGAGTCCTTCCTCTAGAGCCTCCACGATCAGCACCTGATTTGTTCCCTACTTTTCAGTTTATTTTAACCGGAGATGTGTAATAATTATTTTCCGTTGTCGGGATACAGTTTTTAAATTTATTTCTGTTATTGAAATCGGCTTCCCTCAGCTAATTGAAATCTCGAATGAAATTTGGAACAAATGTATTTATGATTTTCATACATATAAATGAATTTAACGTTCTAACTTCCATTGTTTACTTTGATTTAGTTTTTCGCGAAAAATACTAATTTTGGCTTTTAGTTAAGTCGGTTTTTCTTTTATTTAACAACTTCTTAATGTATGTAAAAATTACGAGCATCAAAACAGAATTAAATGTACAACTTAAACGAGAAATACATATTTATTATATTAACGAATCCACAGGTAGTAAATGGTGTTAATGAATGGAGTTCTCCGATTTATCAAAATGTTCAAACACAAAACAAACACCATCAAAAAAGTGAAAGTAAATCGCCGCCACTCGAAATTCATCCGGGACCGCCTGTGATGATTTTTTTACTCGAATCGCAGCATCCCCAGAATCTCGTTTTATAGGCAAAACACAACACAGCAACCAACAGTGACGTTGCAGCGTGTTGCCGTCAGATAGAATTGGCTAGGCCTTTAGTGCATTCATTTGTTTGCAGGATGTGTGAGAGAGAGATGATGAATATGACTTCATCGTTTCGGTGAATGTTCAGCTTCAGCAGGAAATGAGAGTTTTTGAAGCCGTGAGATGGATGCAGTCATCATATTTGACTTTCACTCTTTTCATGTGACCCGGTTTAAATGTTACGGGATTCATAATGCCCTAGTTGGTGTGTAATTTTTAGCCGAAATATTTTGGTACATTCTTACTGGTGAAATTATGTGTTTGAAAGTGAATTAATTTCTTGTAATTATACAGTGTTCAACATAAGAATGTGGGAGCATTGATCTGGGAAACTCTAGTTGTTATAATGTTGGGTAATTTAAGAAAACGTTGCACAATTAAAGTTTATAATAATTTGCCTGATGCTACTAAAACAAGTTCAACCCTAAGATGTTTTAAATTAAAACTTAAGATATATCTAAAAACACATACCACGAATTTTTATTTTTTCCGAGTTCTTTGGGAATAACACTACATAAACTTGAAAGTTTCTATATATCAAATAGTCCAAACGTTTCAAGGTCTAAATCAGACCCCGTTTTCAATAGTAATTAGCTTAACACAAATGAACAAGAAAATTAAAAGTTAAAAGGATACGTAATGACAATTTTAGTAAATCACAATTTCACAGTCGTACCACGAATTTGTAATTTGTATAGATATTTATGTTAATATAGGTATATATTTTATTGTTATAAATAATTATTTTTAGCTTTTTAGTTATAGGTAGAAATCGGTTACATTTTTTTAAAAATGTTTTATTAATCACAACTCAAACCAGGTACAGACCACGACTTTAATAATGTTTATAGTTAATAAAATTATTAATCTAGACATATTTTATACGGTTTTAAAATAAAACTTTTGTTGTTAGAACGTTTGAAATGTAACAAAGTTTAATAAAAAATGGAGATATTAGAAAACTAGATAAATTAAATTTAAAACAAATCTTTAACACAGTTGCAAAATACTAGAAGAAATGACTCGAAACATTTATTGACACAAAAATATTTTTTAAATAATTTATTTGTCTGAAGCTAAGCAGTTTCTCAGATAAGGAAGAAAGATAGATTTTTGTATATTTTCTTTAATAGCTTTTAACTAAAATTTTTCAATTTTTCTTTTAGGGTTCCCTATAAATTATGAATTAGTTTCGGAGATGCTCGATTTTATTTTCTTTAATGCTATTTAAAGTATCAATATAAACTTTTTATAAATAGCAAGTTGTACATTTTTTCGTCCAGTAGATTTCGATAATAGAGCCAGTGGCAAACGGACGGGCGAACTGACACACAATGAATGAATGAATCCTGTAAGGTTTCCACTTCTTCATGCCATATACGAAACCTTAGAACAAAACAACAATGAAAATTTACTCACTTGTTTTTCTGTGGGATATTTTCCAAAATGTGTGAAAACGGTCGCAAACGATTTGTTTTATAAAATGTTTTTCAGGAGAAGAGTTTGATCAAGAATACTTTCATTATTTTTTTTTTTTGGTTCAGTGTATGCCTTAAACAAATTTTAATTTACCAGTTTTTGTAAACTGTTTCTATTTTTGAGAGAATTTGAGAGAGATTTTACATAACGGATATATTCTCTGTTCTGCTACTGCTACATCAGTTGACATAGTTCATTTTCGTTGTCACTTGAAATATCATTTGGGGGTAATACTTGCAAGTCGCCATCATCTAAGTATTCTAGAGCATCTGGAAGAAAATTATAATAATTATAGATTGATACATTGTCATAAAGTCGTTTACTACATATTTATGAAAAAATGGGTAATTATCATTTTGATATTAATATAAATATTAAATTGGCATTGTGAAAAATGAATATTTCTGAGTACTTTCTAACATACACTGGCCAAAAATGGGTAAAAAATAGCTGTTATCGTTGTCTCTGACTGCTACGTAAACAACAGAACATATTAAATTATGTACTAGCAATTGTGAAATAATGTGGGCAGTCAGTTATAATTTCCAATTTCCCCCAATATCTTGCATTATGTTAAATCTGCACCATAGTTACTATTTTAACTTAACAAAAATATGTTTTGCATTTATTCTTAAAAGTATTTTGTCCCTCCTCGCATGTTGTTGAGCTTCTGCCAAAATTATTGTATAAACTTAAACGGTTCCTTGTGACATTCAAGTAATAGAACAATACGTTGGTAAATTATTGTTATCACATAGAGGAAAAAAAACTGTCAGTATTCACCAGGTAACCTTAAAACATTGATCGATGATAGCCTTCACGTTTTCGAAACTCACAAACTGTGAGTCAGTAAAATTTATGAGCGAGCATTAATAGAAAATAAACTAAAACCAATATGCGGGTCTTGTAGTAAAACGTAAACATAATGTGCCCGTATGCTTGCAAGGGAGTCAGTCTAAAATAAAATATATTATCAAGCGAGTACGAGTTTAGTATACGTGCTTATCCGATTGGCAATGTGATTGTAATAATTATTTTCATTGCTCACTGCGAATGTGCTTCTTCACACGTAATTACTTTTCATCGTAGGACATATCGATTGCCGAAAGCCATTATCGTCAAATATCACAAAAAATTTAATGCTTTTATTAAATTTTTTGTGATATTTTTTTGTGATATTCCTTAAGAAATGAGATGAGCTAATGGTAACATTGTATATTTGTTATTTGTTAGCACTTTTAAATATTTCTACTTATAACTGACTATCACAAAAATATGTCTTCCGCTAACTTGGTGATAAATTAGTATAGGATGATAATATCTCCTCATTTTTATCAAAATCTATTACATATAAATGCATAGCTTCTATCCTCTTAGACCTATATTAATTCCTGCACATACTTAGAACACATAAATTATATAATTTTGCTAAACAGCGGCGATTTTTTTGAACCTCCTTGTATAACTGTAACTCTTATTTACGCTTTAGTATAACCATCCTGTATATGCTAGTGTCACCACATATAACATTTATTAAACACCTATACCTTTAGTCCACCCTATATATCAGTTATGCAACTGCTTATGGTCTACGCTATATAACAATTGTTTCTGTAAATTTTTGAGCCACCTTATGAAGTAAAAATTTTCTCCACCCTATATTTTAATCACCCTTTATATGCAACTTTTTCTTACATCAATTTTTCTGATATTTTTTGAGCCACCATGTATAACTATAATTTTACTCCTCCCTCTATTTCAACTATTGTATATGCAACTTCTAATCGGCCAGCCAGTATAACATTTTTGTACCACCCTGTATAAATATAAATCCACCAATCCCCAACATATTTCACCCAAACTACAATAATTTCTTATTGAACAGCCTTGTATAACTACAACTCCACTTCTACTGCTGACAATTAGTCAACCGTTATAACTTATTTGTCTATCAGTTTTTGAACCATCCCGTATAACCATAATACCTTGTATATGCAACTACTTATCGGCCACCCAGTATAACATTCTTTGACCCACAATGTTTACCTGTAAATATAAATCCATCAATTCCCAATATATTTCACCAAAATTGCAGCTGCTTATGGGGCACCCTTTATAACAGTATTGTTCATAATTTATTTGTATCACCTTGTATGTATATACCGTTTTGAAATACTTTACTATACTTCTAGTCCATTTGTCCATTCTATATTTCAACTATCCTATCTGAGCAACTGATTATAAGCTACACTATTTCACAATTGTTCCTCATATTTTTTAAACTACCTTTCATTTGAAACTTTTTCTAACCTTGTTTGAATCACACTCTGTAACTATAACATTACTTTCTCCCATATTTCAGGTACTCCATATATGCAACTGCTCATGTTCTACCCTACAAAACAAAATTTTTCTACCAATTTTTTACCCACCCTGTATAATTATAATTCTACTCTACCCTATAGTATAACCTTGTATATATAACTACTTATGGGCCACCCAATATAACATTTTTGTACCACTTTTTATTCTTAGAATTCTACTCTACCCTGTATTTCAACCGTCCTGTATATGATACAGCTAGTAGATCATAACATTTCTTTGTAATATATTTTTAACACACCTGTATAACTAATTATACTCCGCGACATATTTCAACCAGCTTCTATAAGCAACTACTTGTAGATATTAAACAATTTTTTAAATCATCCTATAAACTATAATTCCACTCCATGTTACATTTCAACAACACTATAAATTACTGCTTCCAACACTTTTTCAACCCGTTTTATAACTATAACTCAAGAAGATTATTTAGATATCTTAATTGCTTACATTACACATTACAAGATTTTTTTATCCACCATGTATAAATATAATAATTTCAACCCTTTTTTCAACCACATTTTATAGGCAACTATTTATGGGCCAAAGATTTTGTAATTCACCCAGTAGAAATATCCACCCGTTTTTCAACTGCCTGTATATGCAATTATTTATTGCTCACTAAGTTCAACTCTTTTCGCTTACCCCGTATAACTAATTCCACTCCACTCTTATTTCAACCACATTGAATATATGCAGCTGCTTAAGGTCCACCTAATATCACTTTTAACACTTTTTTAAATCCATATAATTCTACTCCGCTGTAAGTTTCCTATATATAGAACACCCTGTAAAATTTCGCTTCATATATCAGTTGAGTTTTTTTTAAACCCAAACATGTTACATTGGCATATTCCGAATTTTGTATAAAACCTAAGCTGATGCAAGTATCTAAATTTGGTGCGTGCGCTGGAACCAACAGAGTAATTGTGTACAACCCTACATGATAGAAGTTTTTTCACTATATCTATAGTTTCTGTTCATGTAGGGAGATAAAATGTATACCAGATTTTAAGTCAAACTATAGGCTTTGTAATAAAAAACGATTCAGCAAAATCAGTAGAGTAGTTCTTACGTGATATCCGAACAAACAAACAAACAAACAAACAAACAAACAAACAAACAAACAGACAAACTTACAATTTTATAATAGTATCGATTTCATATTATAACTTTATTAATATGATGTACTGGTGTTTAAAGTTATTATTAATTAAATAATAGCTAATAACTAAATAAAGGAAGAAGTAAAGCTTTATCCTTATCTGAATTACTCACTGCCTTCTATTCAGATATGCACTTGCAATAGAAACACACACCTAACTCAATACCCTTTCCCAGGTAACACTATGTGTGTGTGTCTCATTTGAGAAAATTGTTCGTCCTCAAATTTTTCCATAAAATTGTTACTTAAAGCAGGAGACAGACTGGAACCCATGTCCAAGCCAAAATCTTTTGGTAGAAGTCATCATTTAGTTGAAAATATGTTGTTCCAATTTGAAAGGAACTTTATTATATAATCTTTAGAAATTTCTCCTGCTAGGCTGTATATTATCAAAAGTAAATTCTCTTAGTTACGTTACTTACGTCCCAAGTATTGTAATATATTTAACTTACATTTTACAATTGTGCTGGAAGTCTACAGGTTTTTCAAGTAAATGTGTTATTCCGAAAAAGTTCATAAACAGAAAATTTATGTTTTGTTTATACTCCTACTCTGATTAAGCTGCTTTTGAAATTTATGGTGGCGAGCAAAATATCAGTTCACAGCGGGTGTACAATTTTTATCTTCCAAATTGCAGCTGTGTCCATTTACTTTGTGGATGATTTGGCAGAAAGTTACAGGATCCAGTTCGTTCAAGAACGAAAGCCGCTCGATTCCATGGTCTGAGTCGAAGTTATCCACATATTCTCATCAAAAAGAAAAGTTTAGCGATTAGACTTACGTTTGTCTGAAGAGCAACGTGGCCAAGCGAAATTTGGACAGGACAAAATCCTGAATTTAACACTGAAACGTTATTATATTAATAAAACTTATTATGTGATGTGCCTTATGGAGTGGTGGAATCATTGACTCATATTACACAGCGGCGCAGAACATTTTGCCGAAAACCCTTGATTTCGTATAAGTTACCTGCGAGTTGGCCTTCAGGATTTTGTGATATCACACCAGCTACTTTCTATGGGGATTTCACTAGCCGACGCCTATAAAAAAGTTTGTGCCATATGAAAGACAACATTTGCCACATTATTACCTACATACTGCCTCAAGCTATTCGAGAATAGGGTCGACAATTGGCCTTCCATATTTGGGTTATTCGCGGTGCCCATAATATAACCGATATCATTTTTAAATACTGCTTATGTATGAAATTATCTTTCAAACACAAACAATAAGTGTTCATTAGAATTCTTATTATCTGTTTAATTTAAAGTTAAAGTTGTAGCTGTAAAAAAAATAGCGTTTATAAAGCTTGCTGAATACAAAAGAAGTTTCCTCTACTAAAATAATGAATCTCGTTATTCACGACTTGTTGTAAACGATGACCATAAATTTAATAATAATTTAGCAATTTGGTATTTAGCTTTCAGGAATAATTAAACTCCCAACCTACTCAATCCATTGCTGTATCTTTTTAAAAGCTCTGTACACATTTGTTTTGGAGTTTGTAATTTGAGAAAGATACCGTGTCGAAACACGTAACATTGTTCCTCAGTACCATAAAAAAATTAATTGAAAAGCTATTTTCGTTTTGCCCACTTTCAAATGCCAATTTATTTGCATACATTTAAATATTGAATACAGATATACTAAATTACCATTAAAATTATTAAATGTCCTTTAATTCTTATGAGCACTCTAGCTTTGCAAAACGTTTGATGGAGCTGATTAATTCAACGTTAATGGCAACTTTACTTTTCCTCGATTAAAACGTTTTTTTCTACAATTGATGAATAACAACGCCTTTTCCTTTTCACCTTGTAATTCCTTTCGAGATCAAAGAAAACTCATTATGTCATATTGTGTTACCGAGAACGAGTAAAAAATGAAAAGAAAACAATAACGTACCGTGACATTTTCTTGCAGTCATCTTCCGTCACAATTTAGAATGATTACTTGCAGATTTTTTGCCCGTTATCATCAGACTCGACAGAAACAAAAGGAAGAAGAACTATGAAGACGACGTGGACCAGAACGGTTGCATAATGGTGATAATGTTGGATTAGCATTCTTATTCCTTATTGGTCTATATATAAAAATTTACAGTGCATTGTTACTATCAGTATATAAGTAATTATAAACTTTAAGCTATTTATGTTATTGAATTCTGAATAGATGCGCTTGTTACAATGAGGTAAACTCATGACAATAAACATACAATCGAAAAAAAGGCCTACATAGGTACATTTATTTATTTTGCAGGGTAATATGTGTTTCAGTACACAGTGTTTTTATTAAGTATCAATATATTAAGAAACTTGTCCTAAATATACTATTTAAATATAGTATGAAAGGTGATTTATATTGAATTCTTTAAAGGATTAAAGAGATGAATAGCCGCGGTTATTCTTCAAATAAAAACCATTTATTTTATCATAAAATTTATAGTGATCTTCCACTTATTGAAGTGCATAAAATGCTATTATACATTTAACCCAAGTAAGTCATAGAGATTCGTAAGTTTTTTGAATATTTGAGACCAACATAATTAATAATAATCTTTTGTAATATTTTAGTTTTTACTGAGTAATTAATACATTTTAAAGCATATGTTACTGATACATCAGAAGCTTGGCGGTTACCAGGAAACCAAAATGTTGTGAAACCTGTATCATTTTCATATTTACAAGGTGAAATGCCAAAACTATAGAGAAAATAAGCGTAATGAGTACACTTCATTTTAAACTCTCATAAGTAACAGCTTACTAAATACACGAAGATCAGGCAGGGTTTGCAGCAGAGAAGAACTTGCTTATACCAAATCTAAACAATCAAATAACAAAAAGATGGCAAAAACCAGGCCGGGCCGTACATTTGCCGTATATGACCTCCAATTAATGCAAACACCTGTAAAGACTATTGCCTCATTAGCTTAATGAGTCATTTCCTGAAGCTCTCTCTCCGTGTTCTTCACAATAGAATATATAAAAAAACGAGGGAGGATGCGGGTTAGTACAGAACTGCTATGACCAGAGAAGACAATCTTTATATGCTCCTTCACCATGAATAAGTATTTGATAACGTCAAACCTCATCTTCTCGTATCGTATCTCAACGATATGGGGCTCGATGGGAAGGATATACGACTTACACGTAATCTGTACTGGAACCAAAAGACTAAACCACTAAACAACTCGGTAGCAACATAAGAGTTTGAAATGAAAAATAAGGCGTCAGACAAGTATGCATTTTATCTCCAATGTCATACCTCTATGTAGAAAGAGTATTTATGGAAGCAGTCTCGAACAACTCAACAACCTGCACTATGCAGATGACACCTCTATAATAACAGATAATGCCGGTGATCTTTATACTCAACTAAATCACACTATTCAGGCAATTAAAATATTAAACTTAAGAACATTAACATTAGGGAAACCACGTATACAAAATTAGTAGGAACAACAAATCGCAGAGTCACACAATTCAAATATCTAAGATGCGTGGTTAATGAAAAATGAAACCCAAACCAAGAAATGAAATGCAGGATCCAACATTCACGCATAACCTTCCTAAAACTAAAAAAAAATCGTGTAGATAGGAACTTAAGCCTATGTCTGATCAGTCCTGTTCTATGGAATGGAAGCGTGGACTTTGAAAATAATTACAATTAAAAAAATCGAAGCGTTCGAAATGTCGACTAGGAATGCTCAAAATATCCTGTGTTGATCATGTAACGAATGAATAAGTCATCCAAAGTGCTGACTAACAGAGACAACTCATCGATACAATCAAAAAAATAAATACGAAGAAAATATCCTGGCTTAGAAATATTCGTCAGTGAACAGGAAGTACTCGGAGGACTAATTAATGCCGCTGTAAATAGAGAAATTTGTTAAGAAGACCATGAACGGCTACGCAGGAACCTGTATTGCACTCAAAGAAGAAGGAGGATTATAGATTATTGGCTGTAGTGTACCATGTGTGTCGGCCCAAGAGTTCTCCTTTTTTGTCGTCAATAATTTGGTTATCGGGACCATTATTTTTTGCCATTTGTATAATGTTCTTCGAAATTTAATGTGAAAAGTGTATTTGTGAATCCATGGAACATGCAATAAAATGCTGATTTATGGTAAAACTGACATAGTTTGCTTGTAGCTAATCAATCAGAAATCAGTGACTGTCATACATAATTCTAAAGAATCATCCTTTCATTAAAATCAGTTTATCATTTAAATTGCTAATGTTTTTGACTGACCTATGTAAAAATTAAATAAATAAATTTTATACGATAAAGTAGAATATTTTAGAAAACTTAATAGGTATTTAAAATACTTACTGACGTTGGCTAAGAGTAGAAAAACACAAATAATTTTTTTTGTTGCGCACAAGATTAAACATTTGTTCAAATTATGTAAGCACGCATTCCCGAGGTAAATGAAATGTTGTGACTGAACATACTCGTATTATGAATTAAGAAATAACATTTCCAAATAATAAATCAACAATTAATTAATGATTAATAGTTGGAGAGTTCATACGTATTTTCTCGTAGGTATTTAAGTTGCCATATATTTATGAATCAAAAAACTTCTTGAAAATTTTTGAAACATATTTGTATTTTATTAATAATGGGCTTATATCCGAATAAACACCTTAAATGGTTGGGCTGGTAGGTGCTGACACAGAACCAAAGTACTACCAATTGTATTTTCGAAAGGTACAAGAATCCCCAGTTCAAATATAACAATGTTTTAATTAAATTTATTTTCCAATTCTCGGAAAAAAATAGATGATTTTGTTAGTACTTACCAGAAATGAAGAACAACGTTACATGAATGGATAAACTGTTGTTTTCAGGACTGGTTTGTCTTGAGTATTGGATTTTTTTCTCAACGTTTCATTTGCGCCGGACATCTTCAGCGTCATGGACATGGATGATGCCTCTTAGTTTCCTTAAGATGGATAGGACCGTCGATTGGTGCAGCACTGTAATTTAATCCTGTCTCTGAAAGCATGTCGTTTCCTGGCTAATGACAACTGAGGAGACAACAATAAACACGTGAAGAAACTTTTGTGGTAGCCAAGGGTACCAGTTGCATATCACTGTTAAAATTGTTGCTTTAGAGAACACCATCGCTAAGATTAAATCGGGAATTCGCAACCTTTCGTTGGATTTTAAGAGAAAATCCGTAGCGAGTTTTCAAAAATTCTGCAAAGAGCTGCAACAACAAACAATATTAATTCAGAAAAATTTTGACATTGGGTAATCTCCGAAAAAAAAGTCAATTCGGTCTTATTAGCAGACAAGAGGGAGTTCTTATTTTCCATCCTTTAATTTGTTCTTTGGTTTCAGGATCGTACCCATTGTATATGCATTTTCACCTGTCATATTTGGAGGAAGTGTATAAATGTGGAAATGTGTATTTAATACGCGCACAAACCCCAAATCCCAAATAATGGTTTTTGCTTATATAACTCTTCTACACTTCAATTCACAACCTCGCGTTTCACTATATTGTATGATACACAAGACTTTAGAAATCTTGGATTCAATAACAGTAGGCGTAATGTATTTTTCTATTAAACAGATCGTTTCTAGATTGATTCCATTTGTAATAAAATACACTAGATATATTTCAAATTAACCAACACCTGAACATATTACTAGAATAAGGTACTACAATTTTTTTTTGTATTTTGAGGACATCAGTCCTTCAGTTCTAGTCTTTTGTGTAAAGGTCCTAAAAGGAAGTGGAAACTTTAAGATTTTTTTCTAATCCTTTACAAAATTATGTTATATAAAATATATAAAAACGAATATCAGTTTTAAAGTCGACATATATTTTTTATTTATCAACTGATTTAAATAAGACAATTCCAAGCCCAAGCCTACCTAAACACATCACTGAGTACCACATTCAGATTCGTTCCCAATTTTGGAGACAAACACATACAAAAATTGGATTTTACTCTTTCTACAAAGGCGAAGTCTGTCAATTAGTGATTTGTTTGCTACCTTTTTTTTAGTAAATTGATTATTTTTTTAAATTGATTATTGTATTAGATAATACAATCAAAATTAAAAAAGGATCGAGTGTTTTTACAATATTTTGGACAATGGATAATTTTCGCTGAATTCGTATCGTTTTTTCTCGTGCTGTATTTGTTTCATTTTCCATGTTTGACAAATTTTGTTGACTCCTATGTAATAAATGTTTCTACATGAAACAAAGTAAGCCAGAAAGACATAAAGCTGTTAACATCTATTTACTTCCTAACACTATATTACTTCATCTTTGGGTAAAGGTATAAAGCTTACCTTTGCGCCTTGTCATCTTATATTCTTAATACCCTCACGCTCCATGTAACACCATTTCAAGCCTTCTGCGAGTTCTTTACGAGATCAGGACCGAGAACATGTAAGCCTAAGAATATTATGAGAGATTTGGGTGTGGAAACCCTACAAAAACGAATTTATATTCTAGAAATTACTCGTATGAAATGGTTCTTTTGAATTATTGTGTTTTCGGTTTTGTTGAATGGGGATGTAGAACACACCTTGTGTAGACAATTTTTTATTTAATTATTTATTGTTTGTTTCAGGTATGCCCAATTTTCTCCATTGTGTTCGTAAGTACAATATATTTCCGTAGTCGGTATCTATATTTCAATTTCGCAGGACTGAGTTTTTTATTTAATCTCTATATTAATCAAAGTATAAAAATGTGAAGGTAGTTCCATTATCTGGGTGATACGATTTGTGTCAAAATTATTGGGATTAGCCACAGACCTACGAATATAATAGACCCAATTGTTTACATTTTTATGCGCTCCAACATTCAAACTATCTCTTTTTATTCTCGATACACTGTAGCCAAATTTAACAAAACATTATAAGCTAATTGACAGGAATATAGAAACTAAAATACTTTACTGATTTACACACAACATATAACATGCAACAGAAAATATAAACCATAATTTACTTAATAATATAAGACGCTTAATGTGGCGCTGGAATATTTACTACAGAAATATCTCAAATTATTCTCATATTGTTGTATAATACATAAAATGGCTACATTTGGCAACGTTTTTACTACTTTTACGATGGGATAACGACCAGTATGGATTTATGAATGAATTTATTTCGTACCATGTTGCCGGCAAGAAACAGTGTTTGCGTTGAGGTTAAGTGCATTTTTGGTGATATTTTGAAGCTTTTTGCAAAAAAAAACATTTTATTTATTACTTAATCTTGGTGCGTGCTTGTGTAGTTTGTGGAAAAGTTGATAACTTGTTTCCGGATTTATCTTTTCATCGGTAAGTGATTATGTATACCTCGTTTATGACTCAGTGCCGTACTGATTAAGCTTTATTTCACAGGTATATTTATTAAAAATTGACAGTCCATATCTTTTTAACAATGATTATAATATTATTTATAGAAAAGGGGATACAGATTTGCTACTTTTTATACAAAAGTTCTGTTTTTAGAGGATCTATAGAAAAAATCATAAAAAAACAACGACTAATTTAAAAGAAAATGTTTGTAATTTTTAATATGTTGCCCAAGTACCTATGTGTCTAAAAGCAAAACACTGGTACTTAAAATTCATTAGTACAACACCAGTACTTCATCTAGTAAGGAAATTTGGTACCAAGAACCTGGTAATTTACAATAAGCTTCCTTTTTATACAAGATATATAAATAGTCTTCATATATTTAAGTAAAATGTGGCAAATGTAAAAACTACTTATATTTAAATAATAGATCTATTTGAAATAGTTTAAGTACGAAATAATGTTATTTAGTTATAAGTTTCTATGTAGCAGAAAAATTGCTAATAATACTACATATTGGATTTTTCATTTTGAATTTCGAAAATCTGTCTTCATACCCACAATAATCGGTAACAAAAACCCCTTTTACAATTTTTTACGCAGATTCATTTAGTTCGCCTTATACGGCATAATGGAGTTTTCATTCTGAATTTCGAAAATCGTGCCTTAAATCTATAATTAGCAACACCGAAAATTCCTCTGTACAAGTTTTTAGCTAGATTCATTGAGTTTGATTAGCAGTCCGTTATTGGATTCTAGATTTTGAATTTCGAGAATCTGTCCTTACATCCATAATATGCGACACCAATACATCCCTCTTACCCATTACAATTGACGCCTTTACCACTCAATATGGAGTTTTCAAAAATAATTAAGTTCCCAATTGCAAATAAATATTTAGAAATTTTCAGGTTTGGTCAGATATATTTATAACCATTATCCAAATACGTTAAACTAATTATATTTATTTTATCACCATAATTGTTGTATTAATTGTGTTAATTTTACAACATGATTTTGTAATTATTGAATTTAAAATATATTTAAAATATTGAATTTAATATAGATGTTGGATTACATTTAAAACTGTTTAATATTTCTACGTGACGCTACTGGAAATTATACGGCAACAGGTCTTAAGCTGTACGTTGTTGCCGGCTAGCAACTCATGATGCTCTGTCTTTTTCTCACTCGTCATTTGTTTACATTTAATGTTGGATCGGTTTTGTATCTGATTTATGAATGAAGCTTTCGGTCTCTTGAATTTATAGGTCTGTGGGATTAGCCATGAGGCCGTGTCAGGAAGATGCTAATATGGCAGTCCACAACCTGCTAGGATACAGGTCCACAGGAAAAGATATACTCATTGATAGAATGTTTACAGATATGCAAAGAATTGATAAATTGGCAAAAGAAAATCCGTAGCAAAGGAAGTTCATCTAATTAAATCCCTCAATAACATGGGGTGATGTATTTATTGATACTTCAACTTCCTTTATACTGTCAGCAACTCACCAGTATGGAATCAAAATATTTGAATGAAATATAACCTAAATATTATCTCGATGGGATAAGTCCTATCCTTTCCATGATTTAACACATGGGTCATTAAGTCTAACATCAACATAGTGACTGTCAATAGCGATACAATCATTCCATTTTTCTAAACTTTCGACGCGTTTCTTATGGAACAATGTATCTTAAAGTTAGGGTTCCATTGTGGCTATAACATCATCATGGGAGTCAAATCTCCTTCTCTGGAACATCTTTTTGAGCATTTTTCCTGCTTGAATATGGCCTCTTGAGGAGATTTTGGTGGATGCTAGGGATGATCATTTTAAATAAATATATTTTAAATGGTGTTCCAATTTGAGGTTAATTTTTAAATTTTTAATAAAATGCACAAATTATTTGAAAATTATTGTTTCGGTTTAGTAATGGAAAACAATATCTTGTAAGTGACCACCTGCTTCTGTACGACAAGCTTCTAATCTTTTGCCAAAATTGTTTGTGGATCGTTGGCATAGACCTTTTCTTTCAAATAGCTCCATAGGAAAAAATCTAGAGGTGTTAGTTCCCAAGATCTAGGGGGTCAATTAATGTTTCCTCTTCGAACAATTATTCGATTACCAAATTTCTGTTTCAAAAGATTGATTATTTCTCCTGAATGGCATGTTGCACCGTCCTGTTGGAACTACATATTCTGCACATTAATATGTTCCAATTCATCCCACAAAAAGTTAGTAATCATTGTTCGATATCGATCACCATTCACAGTAACATCATTTCCATTGTCATCTTTAAAAAAGTATGTATTAGGGCAAGGCACGTATTGTTATAAATCTGTTAAATTTTTAAGTACAATTAGTACTCCATGAAGATTACAACTTAATTACTGAAACAGCGTTGAGGGTAAAATATAAAGGGTTAGGGTATAAAGCTTTCTATTTATACATAACTTGCAAATTATTAGAGTTAATAAAAATGCTTAGGTTAAAAATTGTAGGAGATACAGTTTATTAGGTATTGGTAAGAGGCCGTTCATAAAATACGTCTCACAAAATTTTGTCATTTTGGATTCCCCCTTCGTCCCACTGCGTCACGCCGTCTATCATCCCCATAGAAATATGTGCGATTATTATTACACAAATATTGAGATTTCTTTGCCTTCGAAACTACCATTTACTTTATCTGTACACTGAGGAACTACTCGTACTTCAACGTTTTCTATTTGTTCTGAGTATGCATTTTTCAATTGCTCTTTTATGGATAACGATTTTTACAAGTGTTAGTTCACTTTTGGTGTATCGAACTTTTCACAGATAACCTTTTTTGTATCTTACTTGTTAAATGATAATAATAATAAAGTCTTTATTGTGATACTTGTGGCAAAGTTTAGCCAGCTACTCTTACACTTAACCATATTGCAACTATATGAAAATATTTAATTAACAAATCATACTAAATACTACTTAATATATAATAAAAAAAAGTAAAGAGAAGAGAAAAAAAAAGTAGATGCCAAAATAAAATCATAATACAAAAAAAAACAGATACAACATAGAATATAATAAACTAGTTGTTAAGATTTGATATTAATAACAGCTGTATTTAGATGATTTTTGGAAAACCAAATTGATTTTTTCTTTATTGATTTTATTAAAATGATTTATTGCATTATAAGTTTCTTTGTTAATAGGCTGTTCCGCATTACCATTTCCTCCCAGAATACTTTTATCTTTTAGATATGGAGGAATGGACGTGGTAGCAATTTTATTTTTATTAGTGAGTATATAGTAGCTGAATTGATTATTACATTTGAGCCAATTTAGTTCGTTTATTTTGCTGGTTACGTTACTATATCTAAGAGATACAAGAAATGCTAACGTAGACGGAGTAGTACGTGAAATAACGAGCATCAAATTAAGAAATTTAAAGAGTGTCTGTATTTGGTGACTGCAAGTGACGAACGAAATAATTATATAACAATAAATACAGTAGAACCTGCTTTTGTAACATAAAACTGTGCTAGTGGAAACCTTGGTATATCTCGAACTAACTCGCCAAGCTAACAACTCGTTTATTCGATTTTTTTAGTATATCCCTTAAAATTCAGTTAACCAGTTTTTACTGTATATACTATAATAGAGAGTATTGTCATTTGTTATTGATTATTGATTGAGAGTATGGTGGTTTGAGTAAAAGGAGGACACACTCTGTGTAAGACAAAGTGTCCACAAAATGATTTCAATTTGGGGGAGCCACTAGTACCGACCGGGTAATTTGTTCGTAGAAATCAGTTTTCTACGAACAAATCTACATGAATAAAATTATGTTAATGTGAAGAATTCACATCCAAAAAATGCAAATTTAACCATCACAGTTCATCAACCAGATTTATATTTAACATTAATAAAGTGTTAAGTCAATGAAATACCTCGTAAAAGATAAAAATGACATACAAGCAAAATTTTAATTTCACTTTTTTTTAGGAGTCAAGATAAATATCCTATATTATAATTAAACTCTGCAGAACCCATTATTATATAATTATTAAACTGATTATGACATTGTCCATCAACTCGAGAATTTCAACAAACTTCTGAAGATATTTTTCCAGAGGCGTACCTTTGGAAATATTTAAAATACAACTATAGCAGAAAGATGCCAAAAGTCGTAATTAATTTGTAATGGAGTTTTTTGTCCAACTAGACAAGAAAAAATATATGGAAAACCAGTGTGTGAAAATGTTAGAATAAATAAAATAAAATTCAACTGAAATTTGTTCCATAATGATAACAGAAGAGATACCTTATTATTATAGCAGTTTATTCAGTGATGAAAAGAATTGTTAATTACCTTTTCCAGAGGGAGGTGAACAAGGAAGTAGAAACACCAACTTTGTAAAGGGACACTTTTCAAAATAAATATGTAATATGAACACAAGAATGTAAAAATAAATAATGTGTATTTACATCTAATTCACCAACATCTATTTGTTAATAAGTATAAAAATATTACAAATATACAAATTTTTCCCAATGTTTAACTGTTTCAAAAAGCTTTATAACAAAATAACAATTATAAAATCACTCCGTTTTATAAAAAGTCAAAACTGGGGCACACGCTTATTAATTTATATCACAATTAACACACTATAAACTCATATCACTTGCAGAGATTAGAAAAAACGGAGACAACCATTTACAAAGAGAAGTTCACATAATAGATTTTCTACGTTTTATTTACAATTTTTACTAATAATTCTCACTTCTCATTCTCACTTTTTCAGCCGTTTCACTTCTAAATGTAGTTTGTGTATTTCAATCCGTTGACAATTACCTTCATAAAATACCATGTGGTCACACTTGCGTCATTCTTGTCATTTCTTGAACTCCTGTCCGCTGGACACTTTTTCAGTTTTATTCCCATATAAGTTTGTCCTCCTTTTACTCTACACTCCATAATTGAGAGGCAGAACCGTAGAGGTAATACTTACTATAGAGTACATGAGGCCCGAGAAAAAAGTACCGTCCTGTGAGAGAGAAAGAAAACTGAGTGGCCGTATCTGTCACTGTCTGAGCCCGCGTCTTATTTGTGCTTGATTACGTCAGTCAAGTGACGTCTGACTATTGCTTGCAAGTCTAGATAGAGTCAGATCCGTCGACTTGGTTTCCTTTCACTTGTAAAAGCGCCCATACCTCATGCACTCTATCTGTAGGTATTAGCTCTATGGGCAGAACACGTGGAAGCGCTTTTTTCTTGGATATACAGAGGAATCAATTGTTACGGACGCCAAAGCTAGCGGAGAAGTCAAAAAAGTAAATATTTCAAGTTATATTATGACTAAAATATATAAGAAAAGTAATTCAAATAATTACAAAGAAGAATCGAATGACTTTCTATCGCAACAGAAAAATAAAAAGAAAAAAAACACTGGAGAAAATTAATTTATAATTACCCGACCTTTTATTTACTCCTTGATGGAATTAAGATTTGTTTAAAATACAACTTGATTGAATTTTCAAGTGCTTATATCAATTTCTCTTAAAATTAGCACGTTTTTCGTGATAACTCAATTACCTCTGATCGTTTGTTCTTCCAAACCTTACAACGTTATCTGCTGTAATTGTGTCACAAACATCGCAAACGGTGTGCAACATAATTCGTTATTTAGTTGTTGCGACACTGTCGACAATGGATACAATGGTTATTGTGAAGTTTATACAACACTTACGCTGAACTACACCAGAATTGTATGGCAATTTATTTTTACGGTGCTACTAATACCGTGTTTGTTCGGAACATGCCCGAGTAGGTACTTCTGAACAAGACCTGAATAAATTAGCGAAGCCAGAAACAAAGCTATTTAAACGCATGGCTAACGAATGTACTCCCGCTTTCATTCATAAAAGATAGTAACGAGAATCTTATTCCTAATTTTGTTACACAGGTTGGAATATTTTATTAATCCCATACAAAAATCTAATACGTTTAGATATATGTGTAATGTGGATTTACCTCTTTTCATCTGATTTTGAGTAGATCCTCACAATCACGTTTGTGCAAAATCGAGACTACTTTAGTACTGTTATTGCCCATCACGTTGTAGATGAAACATGAAATTTTAATGGTAAAATTCCAGAGCCTAACATTTATTCAATGCATGATGCTGATGTACTAAGGGTAAATTCCGTAATCAATAATTCACATGTAGAAGATTGAATTAAATCTTCTGTATCTACTCTATAATGTAAAAAAATTATTTCAATCTAGAAAACTACCAACAAAGCGTAATGACTAAATACTAAGTATATTTATTTTGTTCTTCCAAGCATTTTGGTAGAGCATTTGGTTTGAAGTGTTTTTTGAACAATTAGACCAGGGTTGAAGTCTTTGATAATGGTAAAAGGAAATATAAGGAAAAAAAGGAAAAATAGGTTACAGTATTTAAGGGTAAAAAACGGTTATCTCGATTTCCGGCACAACTACGAGTCCTATGGAAAAAAGTTGTAGGTAATAAAAATATCTACAACTTTTGTGTTCACATTTTTTTCACATAACCTCAAAATTTTTGTGACAAAAAAAAATCGCAAAATTTGGTGAAAACTTACCTTTTTATGTCCAGTCACATAGTGGTTTATCTCAATTTGACCTTCACTGACCATCAAGGTCATGTCAAAAAAATGATCAAGGCCATATTTAAATGTGAAATTTTTCGCTCTTTTCATTTCCGACATAAAAAAATGGGGTTCCTATTTGAAAAAATCGACTTGTACATGATATGACCTTCAAGGTCATAGTCAAGGTCAAAACGGGCATGGTCATTGGGTAGCCGGGGACTTTTTCCTCTAAAATACTTTCCCACTGAGTAAATCAGCCGTAATCGGACTTTTTGAACACCGTGCATATTTTTCACACCACTAGAAAGTAGAGATTTCAGCGAACAAAAAACCTACCGACTTTTTAAAAAAGCATATATTTTGACGTGTGAATTTTCGATTGAAAATTTCGATATTAAGTCATATACTAAGGGTTCCGTACCACCTTCAAAATTCGCTTGATTTTTATAAAAATACATATGTATTTAGTTTTCTAATTTGGCCCCCAAAAATTAACATTAGAGTTTTATTTTACTAATAAAAGGGCAAAATAGGTCAAGTTTTAAATTATAAATTATTAAATGATATTCAAATTATTTAAAAATACAAAAGTCGATGTATAATATTTTTGCTAATATCTTTTAAACAAATGATTTAAAAATTTGATATATTTGTCATTAATATAATGAGCCTTTTATTTGATATATTACATGATGCGTTTGAAAATTGAATTTTTATTGTCCATTTAATTGTATAATTTGTCCCTAAAACTACTATGGAGGTTTTCTAATAATTTGTCTTTTAAATTTCAAGTGAGCCCTACTACCCCTAATTATTTTCAAAATTTTAAGTAGTATGGTTTCGGAAATAAAGCAAGAAATGAGAATTTTTATATCTTTATGATAATATCTTGTAAACAATTAATTTTAAAAATATGAAAAACATATATTTGTATTCCTCATAATGAGCCCCTTCATCTGATATATTGCATGAGGCGTTAAAAAAAATATTTTTTATTTTCCGTTTAATTCTATAATTTGTCCCCCAATATTAATGTAAGGGATTTCTTCGTATTTTTCCTATAAACAAAAAAAAAGGTCTTATAGTTTGGGGAATAAAGAGGGAATGGGTATTTTTTTAAATATATTTTATAATATTTATTTTAAAAAAATTAAAAAAAAACTTATTTGTATTGTTCATAATGAGCCCTGTGATTTGATATATTACATGATCCGTTAGAAACAAGTTTAATTTTTTATTTTCCATTTAATTCTGTAATTTGCCCCCCAAAATTAAAAGTAGAGGTTTCTCCTTATTTTTCCAGTAAACTTCAAGTCAGACTCTATACCTCTAATTTTTTTCAAAACTTTACGATTTATAGTTTCGGAGATAAGGGGGGGGGGAATGGGTAAATTTTGGTTTATTTTCGTTAATATTTTTTAAATTATTTTTTTAAATATAAAAAAATATATTTGTGTTCCTCAGAATGATACCTTTCATTTGATGTATTAATTTTTAATTTCTACATTTTTATTTAATTCTATAATTTGCCCCCCAAAATCAATAATAATGGTTTCTCCTTATTTTTCCTGTACCTAAGGTTCGGACAACTTTCTATATTTCCTATTTTTTCAAAATTTTAGGCTCAGTAGTTTCGAAAATCAGGGGGGGGAACGGTCGATTTTTTTAGTTTTTCCCCCATAAGTACCCCTAAAATCAGAATTTCTTCTTGTGCGATATGTACTCCTGATCGGGTCACCAAACTATACATTGATACCAAATTTCAACCTCTTCCGTCCAGTAGTTTAGGAGAAAGTTGCTGTGATGTGACAGAGGCAGAAATCCGGAGTGATATTATAAGGGTATCCGTTTATTGTATATACGGAACCCTAAAAATAAATATTTTAAATGAAAAAATTACAGTGTGTTTTGGACATAAAAAGGTAAGTTTTCACAAAATTTCGTGAACAATTTGTTTTGGAAAAGGTAAAAATTAAAAACCAAAAACTTGGTTTTTTGAATTTTTCACATAAATTTTGCGGTTATGTGAAAAAAATGTAAACACAAAAGTTGCAGATATTTTTCTACCTACAACGTTGCCATTTACCTTTTTTCCATAGGACTTTTAGTTTTGCCGGAAATCGACATTAACCGTCGGTAAAAAATTGGGCAGTCAACAAAGGAATGATTTATTACAATAACAGACCAGTTGCAATGTACAACTTTGAATACAATATTTTAGCCATTGTAGAATAAAAGAAAATCTATGTTTTAAACAGAAAAATATTAACCGGGAAAGCATATGACAGATATGGATATTATTAAAAGCTGTTTTGGAGTAGTATTTTTGTTAAAATTTCTTTCCGTTTTTTTTTCAGATTTAATGTTTATCATATTGGTCTTTGTTATCGATACATTGGAATTCTTGCACATGTCCGCTTACCCAGTTTTTATGTAACCCTTGTCATTTTTTATACTCTTCAGGCATTGTTGTTCTTTTCATTTGTCATCATCAGAAATACATTCTATGCAATATTTTAATCCGGTTCCGACAGTGCACATTATCCAACGGTTAATTACGAAATAGCTATCGACATCCAACGGCTGTGACAAATTTCTAGTTATGCACGCTACCGCGTATTTCCTATCGTATCGAAATCATTATTTCAAGTTTGTAATTGACATCAAGAAGCGAGCATTACCAACCTTAACCTGAATACTACACGTGACTAAACATAAATCGATATTACATGATGGATATCATGATTATGCGGGGAGATTAAGTAGTGTCTATTGCCAAAACATTATTATTGATGAATTTCACATTGTGTTGAAAATTAAAGTACTTGCCTTGTTGGATTTGGCAGATCAAGATTCATTTTCAAATGTGTTTTGACTAACTCTCATATAGAGTTATATAAATACAAAATTACAAAAAAAAGTTAAAAGAAAATTTACGGTGTATTGGAAGCTAGTATCTAATGTTTATAAGGTCGTTGAGGATGCAAGTGTATAAGATATCAGAAGAGCTGCTCTTTTTAATAACGTGGTTTATGCTGAGAGGTTAACTTCTATCACCAAATTTTAATAACGTCTGTATATTGCGAAAACATTTTCGGAATTAAATCATCACCGAAAATTGGGCCAAGAATTGGTCGTTTCAATGTGCCGCATGTTATAATATAATAATTAATCTAATTTCAATCACGTCTTTCGAGCTTATGCTCCCGAGAGTAGTAAAAGGTATATTAGAGAAAAATAATATTGAGGAAAATTCTAATGTACCCCCTGGGATCATCTTGTGAAAAAACATTTTTCTTTTGCAAAAACATATTTTTGTAGTTATGTTGTTCGTTTTCAAATATCTCTATAGTCTTATTGCTGTTAATCTACTTGGTCCTATAGTAAGTAGCTTCTTACTTTAGCTTCATTTCGGGCTACAGAATTTACAGTCGACAGAGGCAACCATACTTTTGTCAATCTATTTCAGAATTATTACTTTAACCGGTTGATTCACTACTGGCATATATTTGGTATTTGGTAGTGTATATTACTGTTTGACATGAAATGAATATCGACATCTAGAAATTATGTGTCAAACCTTTTTCCTCTAATTTCTAGGATAGAAGTCACAGGAAAAGGTAGGCGCGTATTAGGTTCTTCTAAAACACCATCTCATAATCAGTAAATACGTACAACTCCAGCAGCTATGTAGACTTCTTCAAATCGTCTAGGACTATTATTGTCCATATCATATATCCGTTCTATCAAGATATGTTTTACTGTTAAAGTAATAATAAGTAAACAAATTTGTTATGTGGAGAAGGGTTATTTGTATTAGCACATATCAGTCCCTTGAATAATTTTGTGTGTCAGATGACATATTCCTAACTTCCTCATTGGATTGAGTTGGCTGTTACTTAGTGGAAGGTGACTCTTATGATGAATTAATCAAAACTGTGACAATTGTTTCGCGTCCGATGGAGCTTGTTCATACAATACTTCTTAATGTACCATCATTGTATGAATAAGCTCCATCGGACCCGAACATGTCACAGTTTTGTATATATGTAGTGTAAGTTTGTAATCAGTTGTATTACTGAATTCACCAGGAACCTAACTTCCTCGTCAGAAGACCAGTTTCATTTTCTAATACGCCTCTCACTTCTGGTAAATGGCATTAGAAACATGTGAACTAGCTAGATATTGTTCAATACAAACTGCAATATATAAAGAATCAGTGAAAACAGCTATTTCATTAATAACTAATTTCGATAAGATTACTGAGGAGGTTTGGATTATTTTGCCTGTTCATTAGGGTTTTCCCTCTTTAGATTTTTCGAAATTTCCTTACTACACATAGTTCTCCATTTACAATTCTCAAATAAGTATTTTCCTGCAACAGAAAACCGTTGCAGGAAAATCTAGTAGAAAGTAAAAAAAAAAACCGGATGAACAGGCAAAATAATTAATTAATATTGCCTTAAGTAAGTGTTCATTTCAATTCCCCTCTCCACTCTGCCTTCTCAGGAACTGAACATAGGTCCTGTCGCTTAGGATTCTTTGAAACACGATATATAGGGTGAGTCAAAATTACGGAAATTCCTGAATAACTCTTACAAGAGCGAATTTTGAAGGAAAACGATAAGCACAATAACTTTTCTTGGGCAACCTATGATGATTTTGATCAGAACAAGCCCTTGATCATAACCTCCAACGTTATATTGAAATAAAAAAAATAAAACCTTATTTTTCATCGGAGATGTGCATATTCTGATGTAAAATTCGTTCGCTCTTTCCTAATTGGATGAATACTAACGGTTGCCATTCGAAAAAAACAACTTTCACTTGATACGACCTTTAAGAGTCACTATAGGATAGCCAAGAAATTTATTTAAAACTTTTATACTTAACGTTTTTCTTCGCACAGTTATTCCGGACTTTCCATATAGTTGAATCTTTAAAATCGTATAAGAGTAAACTAATACGGATATTGAATCTTACACACTATCAATATGCGATATTCTTGTTTTTGGTAAAACTTTCATATGTGAATTAGGGTTTCATCCAGTGTTTGATTTGGGAGTGCAATTTGCCTATATTTCTTTTGATCCACACGCTGATGTTCCCATTACCATTTTATAGAGCAACTTTTTCGTACACCAAGTGATTCCAACTATAACAAGTATGACAATATTCATATCACACTAATCATGACACCTCCTCCAGACTTCTTTAAAAAAACTTTTTCTACGGGAATTACCACAAGGACTTCTAGAGTAGGGACTTTAGAGATTATTATATTTGAAGGGTACTTGTCTCAGAGTGTAAATAGAGTGTTGTACAGAACAATTAGGAGTGTCATTTGCTTTTACTAAAACAACAAATCAACCATTTACTTACGGCTCATACGTATATTTTAGTAAGGGCACTGAAATTGTAGTAAGTAAAAAATTTCAAAACGCCCCTAATGACTTCCTAAACTAACGTTTCAGTATAAAGAATGTTTTAGGTAATAGATGAAAACCTGGAATTACTGGATGTTGACTTTTGATTAATGTGAAATTTGTATAGTAGTAGAATTTGAATTCCGGTGCGATAAATAAATAAATATTGTGTAACAAAATTTATAATGGAATTAACAGTTACATTTTTAGTTGATATGCAGATAGATAGTCTTAAGTGTGCGTGCTAGTCGCTGGTTCACAATGGGCCCTTGTTTGTTCAACTACTGTCTGATTTCCAGGTATGTCGTGCATAAACGCAAGCAATGTAAACATTTCAAGCATTTTCTTAATCTTGGGGGAAAACGAGATATTTGTTACAAAAAGAATAATTGCACAATCAAACAGACAAATCGTCAATGTTATAAAAACTAGATGAAAGTAGCCATGAGAAAATCAGTTTTCATGCTCAGTCCACTAAGTGAAATTGCCAAAGCATCGTTAAAAACATAATTCATTTTAATTTGGAATTTTTTTTCTTCCTTGCTACACTCAGAGAGCAATATTTTGCCGGTCACAGTAAGGTTTTGTAGAAAACTTTTTCGGTTTACTCTCTATTAAAGCTAAATTTGAAATCAAACAAATAAATCACTTCAAAGCTGTTATACCAGTATATAGTTGGATAGTTATTGGAAAGCCCGACAGAAAATAGTAGACCGGAGTTTTAATATCGTGAAAAGTAGTACAATTACGAAATCAAATGTTAACAATTTTATATGTTGTTATACCATTCATTTAATACATCGCTTTAGCGAAATCTTCTCGAATTTAGTCATTCAGGTAAAAACTATTCTTCCGAATAAACAGCTGGTGATTGAAAAAAGTAGTATACAGTGTTAACGTGTTACGTCTTGAGAGAGAGAGAGAGAGAGAGAGAGAGAGAGAGAGAGAGAGAGAGAGAGAGAGAGAGAGAGAGAAAATAGGTCAAGTTTTAAATTAGAGAGAGAGAGAGAGAGAGAGAGAGAGAGAGAGAGAGAGAGAGAGAGAGAGAGAGAGAAATTATTAAATGATATTAGAGAGAGAGAGAGAGAGAGAGAAATTATTTAAAAATACAAAAGTCGATGTATAATATTTTTGCTAATATCTTTTAAACAAATGATTTAAAAATTTGATATATTTGTCATTAATATAATGAGCCTTTTATTTGATATATTACATGATGCGTTTGAAAATTGAATTTTTATTGTCCATTTAATTGTATAATTTGTCCCTAAAACTACTATGGAGGTTTTCTAATAATTTGTCTTTTAAATTTCAAGTGAGCCCTACTACCCCTAATTATTTTCAAAATTTTAAGTAGTATGGTTTCGGAAATAAAGCAAGAAATGAGAATTTTATATCTTTATGATAATATCTTGTAAACAATTAATTTAAAAATATGAAAAACATATATTTGTATTCCTCATAATGAGCCCCTTCATCTGATATATTGCATGAGGCGTTAAAAAAATATTTTTTATTTCCGTTTAATTCTATAATTTGTCCCCCAATATTAATGTAAGGGATTTCTTCGTATTTTTCCTATAAACAAAAAAAAAGGTCTTATAGTTTGGGGAATAAAGAGGGAATGGGTATTTTTTTAATATATTTTATAATATTTATTTTAAAAAAATTAAAAAAAACTTATTTGTATTGTTCATAATGAGCCCTGTGATTTGATATATTACATGATCCGTTAGAAACAAGTTTAATTTTTTATTTTCCATTTAATTCTGTAATTTGCCCCCCAAAATTAAAAGTAGAGGTATATAGTTGGATAGTTATTGGAAAGCCCGACAGAAAATAGTAGACCGGAGTTTTAATATCGTGAAAAGTAGTACAATTACGAAATCAAATGTTAACAATTTTATATGTTGTTATACCATTCATTTAATACATCGCTTTAGCGAAATCTTCTCGAATTTAGTCATTCAGGTAAAAACTATTCTTCCGAATAAACAGCTGGTGATTGAAAAAAGTAGGTGTTAACGTGTTACGTCTTGAGAGAGAGAGAGAGAGAAGAGAGAGAGAGAGAGAGAGAGAGAGAGAGAGAGAGAGAGAGAGAGAGAGAGAGAGAGAGAGAGAGAGAGAGAGAGAGAGAGAGAGAGAGAGAGAGAGAGAGAGAGAGAGAGAGAGAGAGAGAGAGAGAGAGAGAGAGAGAGAGAGAGAGAGAGAGAGAGAGAGAGAGAGAGAGAGAGAGAGAGAGAGAGAGAGAGAGAGAGAGAGAGAGAGAGAGAGAGAGAGAGAGAGAGAGAGAGAGAGAGAGAGAGAGAGAGAGAGAGAGAGAGAGAGAGAGAGAGAGAGAGAGAGAGAGAGAGAGAGAGAGAGAGAGAGAGAGAGAGAGAGAGAGAGAGAGAGAGAGAGAGAGAGAGAGAGAGAGAGAGAGAGAGAGAGAGAGAGAGAGAGAGAGAGAGAGAGAGAGAGAGAGAGAGAGAGAGAGAGAGAGAGAGAGAGAGAGAGAGAGAGAGAGAGAGAGAGAGAGAGAGAGAGAGAGAGAGAGAGAGAGAGAGAGAGAGAGAGAGAGAGAGAGAGAGAGAGAGAGAGAGAGAGAGAGAGAGAGAGAGAGAGAGAGAGAGAGAGAGAGAGAGAGAGAGAGAGAGAGAGAGAGAGAGAGAGAGAGAGAGAGAGAGAGAGAGAGAGAGAGAGAGAGAGAGAGAGAGAGAGAGAGAGAGAGAGAGAGAGAGAGAGAGAGAGAGAGAGAGAGAGAGAGAGAGAGAGAGAGAGAGAGAGAGAGAGAGAGAGAGAGAGAGAGAGAGAGAGAGAGAATAGAGAGAAGAGAGAGAGAGAGAGAGAGAGAGAGAGAGAGAGAGAGAGAGAGAGAGAGAGAGAGAGAGAGAGAGAGAGAGAGAGAGAGAGAGAGAGAGAGAGAGAGAGAGAGAGAGAGAGAGAGAGAGAGAGAGAGAGAGAGAGAGAGAGAGAGAGAGAGAGAGAGAGAGAGAGAGAGAGAGAGAGAGAGAGAGAGAGAGAGAGAGAGAGAGAGAGAGAGAGAGAGAGAGAGAGAGAGAGAGAGAGAGAGAGAGAGAGAGAGAGAGAGAGAGAGAGAGAGAGAGAGAGAGAGAGAGAGAGAGAGACTGACAACAAAAAACTGAAAATCAGCTAATCTGTTGTTTTGTTTCACTTTTTGATACCCACCTGTTGTCGCTCGTGTAATGTGAATCACTCTTTAGTTATTAATACAATTTATATTATATTTTTGTGCGTAGTGTTCAAATTTAGAATATTTTCGCAAAATCACAACAAAACTAGGAATTTCTGGCTTGGGTAGTCACTCTCACTTAAATTCTAGCTATTTGGCTTTCATCCAATGACATTCATCCAAATTCACACCCACATCTCATCAGGGCAAAACGTTCCTTTATGAAACAAGAATAATCGGTGTAGAGCTGTGATGTATTTATATAAAACATCGGGCAGATAGCTTTCAGTTTGATGAGTAACAAATTTTCTTGGTGGGCTTGTATTTCTAGTATACACGCCCTCAAGTCAGTCGGTCGTGTTTTGTTTCATAAAATTTTGCTTTTAAAATTTTATATAGGATCTTAATATTTTTTATTCCATACTGTGTACATACAACACAATTTATTCCTTACTCAAATAAAATTAAATAATAATCTTTATTTTATTCCGATCTAGAACAAATGCGTGCATTCCAAGTTAATGTGGAACTTTTTACGATTACAGGTGTATACTAAAAACGATAGAGCGTCATTTCTGCTAATGATAGATTAAAACTACTATTAATGAATGGTTAAGGGCTTAATTTTCTGTAATGTTGTTAAGTTTTGAAATTATAATTTGTGATCACTTTTCTACCTTAGTTTTCAGATTTTTTAGATAGTTTTTAGAAAGTTCTAAAAGTATAAGTGTCTCTCTAATATACTATATTTCCTTCACATTGGTGGAATTTTATAAGGCTTTATGTCATTGAGTTAAGAGCATTTCTCGATTTCATTTTCAAAATTTCTTCAGTAATTTCTGAATAATTGAGAAAGTTAATTGTGCAGTTTTTCCCCCAACGAGACGGGTATTATAAGTTTAAGGTGTGGATCTGTGGGTCAGTGTGTCTGCCTGTGGTATCGTAGCTCCTAAGTGACTACACCGATTTTAATGCGATTTTTTGTGTTTGAAAGCTGGCGTGATCGAGATGGTTCTAAGCTTATTTGTGAAACTTAGTCCAGCCGTTTGAAGATTATCAGCACATTTCCTACGTGACCAAAGAATTTATTTTAACTCTTCCTGAACGACTGGACCGACTTTGATGAAATTTTTTGTGTGTGTTTGAGTGGGTTTCGATTCAAAATTGGACCATGTAGGTGGCGCAGCAATTGGGTTCTAGGAAAACTTTTTTAAACTCCTAAATGACTGGAGCGCAATTGATGAAGGTTCCCTCACCATAAACAATATATTAAATATTGTCTTGCGTACATAAGAATGACAACCCGAAGATAGTATTCAATATCTCTGTCAGGTGAAGTTAACCTGAAAATTTTATCGTGGCATTCGAACCTAGGAGTTGGGGGATGACAGCAATTACATGGAACAGCTCCAGATTCGGAACCTCTGTGTGCTAGTTTTCCCGAAAATTCTAGATGTTGTCTTTACATCTCGTGTCTACATAGCTTCTCGTTGACTGTCATCACAGTGGTTTGTGAACAACAGAGAGGTGTAGGACGGAAAAATTGTTGAGTCTACTTGTTTGTTTTATGACAAACCTTTCTCACAGAATTGATAATTGCGAAACAGACCTTTTCTAACCCTGAACAGATTTCAAAATTTCAGATATTCCCCGGAACTGTTTCAAATATACATCAGGTCCTATACTAGATAGAGATTGACTTGATTGATTAACGTTGGATCTCTTTACACATCATAGTTTTATGTTTAACCAGGGGTAAAACACATTGTTATTTATGGATAGGTAACTTGTATTGCCCAGATCTACCAATAAGTACATGGTTTCAGTGAGGCTTACAGCAAGACGTCTCCCAGAATTTACGAATAGCTCCATGTACCGAACCTATTTATTCATTAGTTACTGCTGTGATATCCATAGTCCGGAGGAAAAGTAAAGTTGTAGAAACACATAATGAGGGTAGCAGTGATAGGCGTTCACCATGCAGCGGGCTAGCTTCAGATCCAGTGAAATATGTCAGATTGGGATGAACAGCCCTAGAGGGAGCGCAGTGTTTCGGATCGCCAGCTAAAAATTTTTTAGTGGCATATATTCAACAAAGGTATCCTTTATACAACTGAACATAAGGATACGACAAAGTTCTCGGTGCGACGGATGTCTTCTCTCCTTTTCTCGAATCCAATTCAGCATTTCAGATCGCCAGCTCCCCACATTTCGGATCGAATTCTTCGATGTTACGATATTTACCATGAGCCTAGTAAGAATTATTAGCTGACTGTGGATCACAACACGTTCTATTTATTTTAGAATGAAAAAATTTATTTAATAAAACTGTATCGTGGAATTGTCAGTAAATACACCATACGCAACAGTATTTATAGGTCTTAACTGGGATAGATTTGCATCCATACATATCTTTCCATGTATACAGGAGAATTAATCGTTTCAGGAAACCGACGTTCGGATAATCGACCTGTTCTATTTTTTATTTGAGAGTAAATTTTCATGTGAGGTTCAACACCCGGATCAAGTTACGTATCGGCAAGTAATAAAAAGCGTTTCTCAAAATTCCACTAATTTTAAATATAGTGTGAGGGAAGCTATTAGACTATTAGTTGGCAAATCATTGTCTCACTGTTGATGGTATTCACAGTATAACAGTATAAAAAGAACATATCAAAAGAGGAAAATAAAAAATATTTTGTATTTTCAATGGTGTGGAAGTAATAGGTCCCCAAAACCCACAATATTTTAAAGTGTAATTTAATTCTCAGTTTTTTTCGACAAACTGAGTAGTTTCAGAGTTAAAAAATGTACCCAACCTCAGAGTAAAAGCTACAAGAATAATCCTATTATTCACAAAAAACTGTTAAATACATGTTACTTACATATACACAATATTCAAGTACATATCAATTATCAAACATATTCTAACTAAGGAGTGAAATTTATCGTGTTTAAAACAAACCAGTCAAAGGATGGTCTTATTGGCACTAAATATTATAAGATTTATTCATAGTAGAGTTTGTATATCGATAAAGTTAAGATGGGGGCAAAAATTCTCTCAAAAGATCATCAAAAGAAAACTAACATCAACTAAGCATGTGTCACCGACTTAAAATAGTCAAACACTATCAAGAAGTGCTATGAAGGGGCAAATTTCTTTAGAATAAAATTCCAGAACACACAATAGACCATTGCAATAAGCATTTGTACATTTCATATAGACTGATTGAAAATAGTTCTAGCTTTTTTTTAACGTTAATCTGAAAAACTCTCAAAGTCCGTAACCTGGCCAAAATATAAAAAATGATCGGACTTTAACTAATCTGGAAGGGAATATTTTACATATAAATTATTTGAAGAAACTAAGTTGAAAAAATATTCTTATTGCTCCAATTGATCACATGTAGTTATTTTTTAATTATATTTTTATAATTTGAATACAGATTATTGTCACATTTTGACACAATGAAACGTGATATTAAATTAGTTCAAATTACGTTCAGTCATCTTTTGCCATTTTCGTCCAACTGTTTGAAACTCCATATTCATTTCTCTAGACAATTTACGAATAATGCGTTTAATATAGTTTGACATAAGAATGTTCAGGTTGGTCAGAAATCATTGTGCAAATGGATAATGAAAACAACCAATATTTTTCAGTAAATTTATTTTGTGGGGAATATATTGCTTACGGCAGAAGATATTTTTGTTGTTAGTGCGAAACGTGCATTCTGTTAGTTGCAACCAAATGTGTGCTTTGTAATAACTCTTTTATGATTAATACTGTTTTGGCAACGGTTATATGAGTACACTAGTACACCCTGTCAAAGCTGGCTATTATGTGATTTATAACTAGAATAATGATAATTTTTTCATAAAATGTATACGATTTTTACTTATAAATTAATATTTCTGATGGTAGCGGAATTATTTTGACGACAGATTTAGATGGTTTGCTTAAAGAGAATTTTGTTTTAAGAGTTTGTTACGAGTTTGGCAAGTAGCATAAGTTAGACTGTGTATCATATGGAGATGAATGAAGGTTTATTCGTTTTTAATATGTGCACCCTTATTTATGATTGTAAAGTAGATTGTATATTTAGGTTGCTATTGAAGTGCTGGTTTAACTAAATATAATACAATTTTTGTTTAACAGGAATAACTTATTCGCTGCTGACATAACAATTGTTTCCCGAACATTTTTCCACGCAAATTGTCTTTATATTTTTGGGATAATATGGCTAGTGTTGCACGCTTGCAAGACAAGATGTATATATATGACTGTCAATATACATTCTCTGCAATTTTTTGCCATGATTTATTTAACGCGTTTTGTAATTTGATAGAAGATGTATGAAATAATTGCATTTAACAGTGCCAGATAATGCCCCCAATTACGTGGTCTTCCCCCAGCGTTTAACTTTATTATATAGTAGAGAGGACTCCAATTTGATATCAGGTCCTTGATGTGTTACGCTTTTTTTCTAAAAATTTTCTTTTGTATCAGCTCTTTGAAAACAGTCACGTTTCAGTTTTGAGGAAGATACACAACGAAATAGAATAAAAATAATTTCACCTGGTACAGCAATAATATTTCTTTAATATATATTTGCTAATAACGAAACCAGTGGAGTATATAGAAAAGTATGGATAGTTAAGACAAGCTATGCTACAAACTTATCTCACATTATTCTTGATTAATAAAAGAAGTAGTTTTCACTTTGCATAAACACTTTTTACCCCATTTTGAACACCAATGAAAACAAAAGAAGTTATATCAGGGCGCCCCACATTTAGACAAATTAATTTCACTAAAAAAACAAATATTAAATATGTAAAACGAATAATGTATACCTTCATGGCAAACGTATAAATATTTGTCGTGTTACAGTACAAATAAATGTTCTCTATCTGTTATCTGTTAATAACACAGGTCAACATTTGATCTAAGCCGGAACACGGCATGCCGTATAGGGTACTAGGTTTTTTTTGGGTCGCTGAGTACGATGAGAGGGTCGGTTGACCTTCATCATGTCAGAGTCAAGGGCATTTGAAGGTCAAATCCAGAGAATTCAACCAAAAAATCTGAAAAAATTGTTGCTTATGTTTTTGAGGTCTCTGAGTCCGAATCCGTAGTTTGTTTGACTGCGCTTTTGGTGTGA
Source organism: Octodonta nipae (assembly GCA_034190945.1). Classification (NCBI taxonomy): domain Eukaryota; kingdom Metazoa; phylum Arthropoda; class Insecta; order Coleoptera; family Chrysomelidae; genus Octodonta; species Octodonta nipae. The sequence continues at coordinate 37,290,704 of CM067218.1, read as the reverse complement.
GGTCACTTGAAGGTCATTTGAAGGTCAAATCGAGAGTTCTACCAAAAAAATGTGAAAAAATTCATGCTAATGTTTTTGAGATCTCTGAGTCCGAATAAGTAGTTTGTTTGACCTTGGGCGTTTTCCCAGAGGTTATTTCAAGGTCATTTAAGGTCAAAACTAGAGAGGTTACCAAAACATCTAAAAAAATCTTGCTTATGTTTTTGAGGTCTCTGAGTTATAATCCATAGTTTGTTTGACCTTGCGCTTTTTCCCAGAGGTCATTTGAACCTGACGTGATGAAGGTCAACCGACCCTTTCATCCTTATCAGCGACCCGAAAAATCCCTAATACACTAAAAGGCATGCCACGTTCCCGCTTATACAAAGACAATTCAGTTTTAGAAATGTAAATAATTTAGTTATTTGATAAAGGGGAATATTTTTCTGTTAAAAAAATAATGTCTTACCGACAAACTGACAAGATATTTCAAGAAATACATTAATTGTTATATTTGGGTCGTCCGTTCAAGATGGCGAGACAGCTATACTGGTAAAAAGAAAGTGATGGATACATTGTAATTTATTGGAATTACCAGAAAATGTTTGGTAAGTTTTATATTTTAGACGGTAAAGTTGGACACTAGAGTTAGATAGTGAAGTTAGATCTTAAGTAGTAAGTCCGGAAGTCATTGTTTGGAGGTCTCCGATGCATACATTTTATGAAAAATTCTTGTGTTTAATTTATGGATAATGATAACTGGAAATTCAAAGTATGGTTAATATGACCACATTAAATATAAAAAGTTTATAAACTAAAGTTTATCCTCAAAAAACTATTATTGGTTACTGTTCAATAAGAACCTCGGGTTCAAGACCACCCTCTATCCGTTAGAATGGTTTTGGAAGAAGAAGAAGATATTTTGCTGCAAATTTTCCAGACATTAAATCAGTAAAGGGAATGAACAACATTGGGAATTTGAAGACGCGAGATGTAAGACCGATATCTAGGATTTTCGAGAGAATTAGCACACAGAGGTTCCGAATCTGTGTAATTGCTGTTCTCCCTTAACTCCTAGGACAGAATGTTACGATACAATTTTCAGGTTACTTCACCTGTCAGAGATATTGAATACTCTCTTCGAGGTGTCATTTCTTTGTACGCAAGACAATATACATTATATATTATATATAATATATATTGTTTCTGGTCAGGGAACCTTCATCAGTTGCGCTTCCTACAATTGAATGTCCTCTCGAACTATTCTTTATGTATTTGATACATTTTGTTAAATTAAAGAATCAAATACATAAAGAATTGTGGGAAGCGCAACTGATGAAGGTTCCCTGACCAGAAACAATATATATTATATATAATATATAATGTATATTGTCTTGCGTACAAAGGAATGACACCTCGAAGAGAGAACATTGGGAATATTCTAACAAAATCTTAATCAAAACAAATGAAATATTTTTACACATTTCTTGATATATTTTTACATGTATTTATAGACTCCAGAATATACTACTAAATTTTGTGCAATAATAGTTTAAGTTCCAAGTAAGCTCTCTTAAGTTTTGACAGTAAAACGGAGGTCTTAATTGAAACCCATATTCATGAAACAATTCAACACAATACACAATTCGCTTAGATCGCCGTTTCAAGTTTTGATTAGCCTCTAGGCTTCCTTGCAAAACTTCCTTTGTAAACAGGGGAAGTCCCAAATGTCACACAAACTTTAAACATACTGTGTTGTTCCTAAGTACAAACATTAAGGAGAGTCCTTTGTTAGTGTCTGAAATACTAATTGCAGTCGGACAAAATGGCGAATAATTCGGCTTCACGAAGATTATTGTATTCCGTTATTACATCTGTTTTATGTTAGAATTGCAATTAATATTTATGGTGACTCCATATTTAATTTGATCATTACCGTTTAATCGAACTTTATACGCTCCTGATTTGCTTAACATCCGAGAATGAAATAAAATTTTAATTATTTGCACACATATCACTGCATAAAATTGATTATGATTTCATGGCAGTGCATTGGGAATCTATTAGCACTGACTTTAAAAGGTCATTTCCACAATATTACCATTTTGCCGAAGTTATGGTTTGGAAATTATGAAAATCTATTGTAATAGTTTTATCCACATTTCGGGTTTTTGGGTTTATTTAAAAACTCACTATAATTATTTCCACTCATTTTATATTCACACAACTATATACAATTTACCTTGAACACCTGTTGTTTACTAGATGGTAATACTGAATCGGCTTTCCGTATTTCTATATTTCTTCTCAGAAAGCTCTAGAAGGTCAAAGAGCCGCCGAGAAATTTCCGCCAAGGATTCGCAAATATTCCAGGAATTTCAATAGCGCTGGCCTCGACTAGCTAGATAAACTACCACTTGGATTCACGAAATATCGGATGAATTCCTATTATATTGCCTCCTCCTTAAGACTATTACGTCCCGGAATGTCTCACAATCCTTTATGGTATCTCGATATTTACAGGGAACTCCATTTCTACAGCGGGACGTTCGGTGGAAGTAATATCTAGACTGCGAATATTCAGACAGCATACAAGGATGTTGATGCCGCTGAATCAAAGATTGTTTCTATGATACGACTCACCATCCTCCAATTCAGCCCATCCATCCCACAGGCTATCTTTAGGACCTCCAATTTCATCAGGTGTTTTTCATCATAGTTCTACTCTACCAGAGTGTTCCAAAGACTTTTAGAACCGGTCGTACTTCTTTGCATATACCTTGGCTTTTCCTCTGGACATCCGGAGATATCAAGCCACACAATGAATCAGGGCATATTATAAGGGTACCTCAAACAGGTCTCGTGGTCCTTCTCTGGTCACGTTTTGCTGCACTTTCTGCCCCTCCGAGTACAATGCTATAAACTGTTCGAAGGTCGTCTCTTCATTGGGTGGTTATATGCTACTGACTTGGGGTTGCTAAACTTCGCCGTCATGACTTCCGGCTTAGGAGAAATATCCCTTTGGTTTTCCTCGAGGTAGCTTCTTTATTCTGTAGAGTTGATTCTCTTTACAGTTTGGTAAGCCTCCCCCCCCAATATCTTTGTAACTTGGGTGAATATTCACGTCGACGTTGTGGATTATACAACCAAAAAAGATCATCAACTTGGAATTCCCCGCCCTCGGTTTTGATGTAATATGTTTCCTTCATTCGGTCACTGGCGATCTCGATATTTAACCGGACTCAGTCTCTTCTCCTGGGGGACATCCAAACTTTAAATTCCGTGGTAGTCGTAACTCTCGTCCCATAATATCACTGGCCGGGGTTTGACCCGTGGTCTAGTGTACAGACGAACTATATGCCATTAGAAACAACTGGTCCCAATCTCTTTGGTGGTCAGACACTGCCTTTGACTGATGACGGTTATTCTATTCTATTCACCCGTTTAACCATATCATCGGATAGCGGGTGTAGTGCTGTCGTCCGTGTTTTATTGATCTTCAGAAGTCTACAGACGTGTTGGAAAGATCAGTCTCGAAATTTCTGCCTGTCGGAGTGCAACTCTAAGGGAACACCAAAACGGCTGATCTATTCCTTGACAAGACCTTCAGCAACAGTCAAGGCTTCTTGATTCGACAAAGCATAAGCTTTTGTCCATTTACCACCACAATGTACTTATTTTCGGAGGTTGATTCAGGGAATGAACATTCAACAACAATTGTCAGGTTTTATTGATTCATAGGAGCTTTTGCTCGCTTTTGAGGTCCATTGCTGCACAAACCTTACATTTCCGGCATCCATCCTTGACATCTGTTGGACAGTTTACCCAATAGAAACTTTCTCTTAACTTCCCCAGGGTTTTCGTTATTCCGAGAAGTCCTCCGCTTGTACCATCATGTAATATTCGCAAAACTTCTAGTCCCTTATTTCTGAGGATTACAATCTTCTGATTTTTTTCCAATGATTCGGACTCTGTTGTGACCTCTACAGGTATTTTTCGCAGCCTCGGATTCCAAAGCTCGAGCCATTGCATCCACTAACTGAGTTGGTCTAGCTAGTGTCAGTGCTTCGTGGTTCCAAAATCCTTTCAAAAACGCTTGCATTGCTAATCCTTCTATCACATTTTCCGGTGTGGATAAGCAAACTAGACGGGAAATATTACTCTCAAACTTTTGTAGGGATTTCTTGTTACGATTTTTAAGTTGGGAGGGGTAAACGTGCTCCATACCTCAGTTCTAAATGTTTGACCAGTTGTTCCTAGTCTTCTTGCTCAAATGTATTCAATGTTTGCAAAATATCTGTAGCATCCCCTCTTAAGGCCAGAGTTAATGATAGTGCCTTCTCCCCTTTCGACCATCCGTTTAGCTTTGCTGCAGCCTCGAATTGGCACCGATAATTAGTTCATGACGATTTTCCATCAGATTGTGGAGGTTCATTGTGTCTTGTTCCATCGCCACTAATTTTCAAATCCACTACCTCCGGACTGTTTCTGCTTTGGATATTTGATAGAGTGTCTCTCCTTTGTATAGTGCTCTTTTATTTTGCTGATCTCATCCTCCATTATGTGTTTTAGCTCATCTATCCGCATTTCATTTTTGACGGTCGTGTGCTTCAGCTCTTTGACCATTGTCTGCTTTAGCTTTCCATCCCCTTTTGATTTTTGACTTTCTACTGCTTCAGCTCTTCAATCCGACCTTCATTCTCTACTATTTTCTCTTCCAGTATTTATGAATTTTTCTGTACCATGTTTTTCAAATTTTCTGCGAAGGATTTAGAATTTTCCAGTAATTGAGCATCCAAGGACTCTTTCCAGGTTTTAGAGTTTTCTAGCAATTTGTCTTCTAGGTTTTGGAATTTTCTAGTAAATTGTCTTCTAGGGTTTTAGAATTTTATACTAATTAACCTTCTAGGGTTTTAGAGATTCCTACGACTGTTTTTAGCGTATCTTCAAGAGACTTAGAATTTTCTACCATTGTTTTTATTTACACTTTGGGTTCTTGGATTTATTTCAAAACACAGTCGAAGTTACTATAATTTATTTCCACTAATTTTATATTCAGACAACTATAGTCAATTTATCTTCAACACCTGTTATTTACTAGACGGCAATCTACTACGGAACGAATCCTTTCACCGGCTCTTCGAATTTATATATTTCTGCTCAGAAAGCTCTAAAAGGTCAAAGAGCCGCAGAGAAATTTCGAAGATTCGAGGAATTACAGTAGCGCCAGTCTCCGGCTTCGACTGCCTAGACAAACTAGCTCTTGGATTCTACGAAATATCAACGAAATATCGGATGAATTATAATTGTTTCTGGTCAACTTAAAAAAAAAATAGATTACTGTTTCCTAATCTTAATTATAACCTATTAGAGTGTTACCTATGAATGTTCAAAAGGTAGATACTATTTTTTATATACATTTTACATGAAATGTGTTAAAAGCTTGAAGTAGACTAAATTATCGTAAGCTTCTGTTCAAGGTTTTATTTGGTAATAATACCACACTTAAGAAAATTTTCTTGCCAACGGCATTAAAATCTGCTTACATTTTTTTTGTAATCTCTGATCATCTATTCCAAACTAGTTGTTCAAATTTGTTTATTCGCTGTAAGTTGAATAGGAACAACTCCCGTTATAGGAGTAGAGAGCAACTAGTAATACACCTAGTACTGACCGTATGCTTTGAAGATATAAATATTGCTTTCCTTGCACTGCTTTACAATTCGATCCCACCACGGTTATCGCCAAAGGGACAATACCTCTTTTTTGGGCCTCGTGCATGTTGCAAAATTTTTTATTTATTTTGTCACAATAAAAAAATTGTAATTAAATGTCTTCAAATACTTATTAAAATTAATTATTTTTGATTATGATTCTACATTCCCCGTTTAATTAGAAATTAATACTATAGCGAAAATAACTTGTCTGTCCTTGTAACAAATAATTTCAAAAAAGGGAAATTGTTTCCGATATACATTTATTTCATAAAAACGTTTGAATTCCATAACAAACGTTTTAATAAATCAAACATACATATCATAAATTTTCAAAGATTTATTTACGTTAAAACTGTTTTGAAAGTCACGATTACTTGGGTGTAAGTATTTTAATTTGTTGCAATTTAAATTGTAGTTGTGTATCAGAATTCCCGAATGTTTTCATCAAATATATGCACAATTGAAATATTGACGTTAAGGCGTATTTCGTTGTTCATACCCGGCACCTCGCTGGTTTAAACTAAATGAATTCGTCAGGGACAGCATGGCAAATGAGGTCTGCGTACACTCACTGTTTCATCTGCTAATAAGATGCTGATAGAAATAAACCAAATTGAATTCTATCATTCTGTCTTTCAACCAGTTGTATAGTGTTTGGATACATATAGATTAAAAATTAATTCAAGAAGAATTAAGAACTTTATATAATTATTTAAAATATCGTCTTTAATAAGAATTTTTGGTATGTTAATAATTTTAGAAAGTATTGAATTGTGCAACAAATTAACTTATTTATTAACCACACATAAATAAATTAAAAATGTTATGGTATTTCAATATTAAGTGAAATTTAAACGTAGTAAAGTGTTTTTTTTTATTCAACTCTATTTGGTACGTGTAACAATGCAAAATGCCGGGATTTCGGTTGTCCGAGTTTGTACGAATTATTGTTTTGTGACAGGAACGTTTACCTCTTCACCAGATAGCAAGTAGATTGGACAATACTAGAAGCACAGTGAGCAGAATCTTATGTCAGTACGAATAAACTGGTGAAGTAGGAAAGTGAATCAAATATGAACCGGACTTTTCTGTTTCTCGCCCTGTAGGTAATTCGAGTGGCGTGACGTCTCGATATATGTTAGGTAGGGATGTTAAGAAGAGGGGAGTCGTCGGTTTGGCGGGGCGTAGTCGATGCGCTGTTAGTAGCATCATGTCAGAGTAAGAGCTGCATACGTCTGTTGCGCAACGTGTTGTTATCAAATATTTTGGCGTGGGAGGGCATTATACCGTCTGAAATTTTGCGTCGACTATCTGCACAGTTCGGCAATGAAACACTTTCAAGGACCCAAGTGTACGACTGGCACAAAAGTTTTCAGATGGCCGAGAGACAGTGGAAAATGAGCCTCATGCACGCCGTCCCACGACAAGCATCAATGAGGCGAATATCTACGCAATTCGTGAGCTGATTGAAGGTGACCGCCATCTTACAGTATTGGCAATTGCTGAACACGTTGGAATATCATACGGGAGTGCTCAATCAACCATTTCAGATGAGTTGGGTTATCGAAAAGTGTGTGCAAGATGGGTTCCTCGCCTTCTAAGGGAAGATCAGAAAGCAAACCGTCTTGTCGTATGTGAAAGGCTGTTAGCAAGATATCGAGCAGAGGGGGATGCGTTTTTGAGACATATTGTCACCTGTCATGAGACATGGGTGCATCATTATACCCCGGAGTCCAAACGTGCAAGCATGGAGTGGCGAAAATCTGGAGAGGCAGCACCGCGGAAAGCCAAGACCCGTCTTTCTGCAGGGAAAATTGTTGCAACAGTTTTTTGGGATTCGAAAGGCGTACTGCTGATCGATTTTCTGCACGAACGCCATACAATTAATGCTGAGTATTACTGCGAACTACTCCAACAAGTGAAACTTGTCTATCGGCAAAAGAGGCCAGATATGTCTATCCGAAGTGTGATTCTGTTGCATGACAACGTTCGGCCACATACAGCTGCATTAACTCAAGGAAAATTGAACAAAATGCATTGGGAAACCCTGAACACCCGCCTTCAGTCCTGATTTGTCGCCATGTCACTACCACATGTTTGGGCCACTTAAAGAAGAACTGGGAGGCCACCACTTTGAGGACAACGAAGGTGTAGAAACGTTTGTGCGCAATTGGTTATCGACACGACCAGTTTCATTCTTTGAGAATGGTATTAAAAAATTACCGATTCGGTGGGAAAAATGTATACATAAGAGAGGAGACTATGTAGAAAAATAATATGTATTAAAATTTGTATTGATCGTACCAATAAAATTTTTAAATCAAAAGTCCGGTTCATATTTGATTCACCCTCGTACAAATTCGACCTCGAAGTGGCCGATCCCGAGTTATGACACCATGTGAAGATTGGTGTATTGTCCAATCAGCCCGTCACTGTTCCGGACCTAAGATCGAACTTCCAGACCATACGGTAACATAAAATGCAACAGTCCAAAGAGTTTTGACCTCATGTTTGGGATCCAGGAGATATTTAATGGTCGCCCACTTACACTAGGCCATAACAGGAGAAACATCATGAACTGGAGTTACATCTTACCATGACTAGACAGAAATGTTTTGGAAGGAAATAATGTTCAACAGAAGAACTCCGCTGATTCATATACCAGGTAGAATGACAGGCGCCTATTACCTTGCCAATGTCATAATACAATCTTATATGTATAGGAAATGAATTAGGGAATCAGTTTTTTCAATGGACGATATTGCCAGGTCCCATCGAGATCGCACGAGATTAGAATTCATGTCACTTGCTGTGAATCCCATGGATGATGTGTGGGGGTACTTGTCCAAGGCTATCTATAATTTAACTATAACCTACCCAAAACGATACACGAAATGATTATTGCTGCTGCTGAGAAATGGGCAAATTTATCTTAATGATGCTGCTATAAGAATTAATATTAATTTGCCCAATACTAGTTATTTTTAGGAAAATTATATTTAAAATGTTTTATTCATTTTTGCATTATTGTTTTAATTTAATAGTTTTACATTTATTTTCATTGAAATAAAATTAGTTATTTTTATACACCTTTTTTGATAGGTGTGACCAATGACATTGAAAATTATTTAAAACATTGGCGATATTTCCTATAATTCTTCAAGACACATGAGCTCAATACACACATTTCACGAAGACTTTTCTGTTTTTACCGCAAATTCCTTTATCCCAAGAGCAATTATATTATTATCCTAGGTATATTATAAATGATTTTACTAATCTGTATGGTTATAACATGCAAAAGCAATACATCTTTCGAAGGTTGTTATTATACTTGTGTTAATTTTTGTTAATTATAAATAAATAAATTGGGGGAGTGTAAATTTTTTGAAAGTCATTTTAATTCAAAATTTACATTTTATAAATAGTCTTTGGGTAGCCTTAACCTCAATCACTCATCTCTTGGAGCCTTATTTGAAGAGCCCAACCAAAGGGAAATCTCAGGAATATAGTGGGTTCTAAGCGACTAGGTAGTTCACATATTTTTCAGTGAAGTTTCTTCATATTCTTTTCATTTTCAGTCGCAAAGTGAAGCCTGTCATTGCCAAAGAAAAGCAACCTCGTCCGACATTTAACATTTTGTTAGCGTTTATATTCTTCATTAAGAATTTTTATCATTTATATGGGAAGGGTAACGTACATCTGTTCTTATTGTGTATCACTTCTTTCAACAACATATCAGAATTGACCATGGAAATAGAAATATAGACAACAGTTATTGATATGAAAATAAAGTGTATATACATAATTTACGGGAACTCTAAGTAACTAGCTGTAATACAAAATTGATTGCCTCCAAATTCGATTTTTTTTTTCATGTGGCGTTTCCGTTTTTTTTTGTTCTGCTGTAAGAGAGAATATTGTTGTGTTCACACAGCTCTCTATTCCGGAGATCTTAGAAATTTGTATATTGAATAAATCAGTGCTCTCACGTGTTATCGGACAAAAAATATCAATAAACACATTGGTATGAGAACAATTGTGTGCCCGTTAAACCCAGACAATATGTCAACGGTAAAGTGTTGTAACACAGTACAAAGTTCACGGTCTGTTGAGTTTTATATGTGTTGAGTATAACTTTGAAATTTATGGCGATTTCTCGGGAGAGGAAAGCCATACGTCATTCGATGTTTCGTTGAAATCGGTCACGTTGGTCATCACGTTTTGTCGTTGCTCGATTTGGTGGAATATCTTTCGCCGCATAAACTTTAGTCATTGTTGCATAAGTTCAGACATATAATCATGGCTATTCAAATTAGTTCATTACCGATACGATATTACGAACATTGATAATTATAATATCCGTTTAATCTGGACCAACTTGTCATTGTATCTTTTCTTCGAAACAGCTTTATTTATTGTTTTCTAAATGTTGTTTGTGGCATATTCTTGATTACTTTTATGATTTTTTTGGGCAATAACACCACAATCGAAATAAAACGACGTATATTGAAAGAAAACCAAACGTTTCAAAGTCTATTCTGACTTCGTTTTCAGGTGGATGTTTGAAAAGGATTTACGTAAGATTTATAAAATATTATTTTTTCATTGCTTAAATTTGCCTAAAGGGCATATAGCAGAATCAGCCTGATTTTGAAAAATCTGGAGGTAAGGATGCACTGTTAGGAATAACGATTGTATCAAATTCCATGAGCAGGCTGTCATATAACGTATCTAGGACAGACTTATAGAAGAAATAACGCCACAGGAAATGAACATGAGAACGTTCATGGAAGGAAAATCAACATCACAACCAACTCATCATTGGCACATATCCGGGATCAAAACCGGCAAAGGTAGCAAAGCAACTGCGCGGCAAGGAAAAATAGCCAACTTTGCGAGGTCTGAAAACTATGTCGAGCAACAACATTTCTTTCCACCTAAATTTCTATGGCCAACTTAATCAAATAAATTCAATTTGCAAAAACCCTATACTTTTAACCGACTTCTTCGCTGGTTGTAAACCGATTTGCACATAGCACCGTATTAACGAGACTAGTCCAATCGGGATATACTAAAGATATTTTGAAAGTTCATAAATTCCATTTCAATTTGTTTATCCTGAATTTTTGCTATAATTCGGGGAAATTGGTTTAAAATAATAGTAAATATTGCATTAAAAGTACGAATATGCGACAGATAGCCAGAGGTGCACTGAAATTAGCTGCCAAGGCACCTGGACTGATCTAGGATTTTCTTGAGGTAGGGGCACAAGATGAAAATTATGATAAATTGTGTATTATTATGTTTTTTTCTCTGCAGTTTATTAAGTATTTATTACATACATATTGCCCGCCCGTATTGGTCTATTCAATTGGTTTATTAAGTTAACTAGTGGTCGCCCATTGGTTGAAATTCGACCCTATTTCATGAAATTGTAAAAAGTATATTTTTATCAGAAACAGAGAAATCGGAGAAGTAGATGTAATGACCAAAATTGTTCACTCATATTGACAAATCTATTGAAATAAAAAGAAAATAAAAATGTAATCAAATATCGGTATTCGAAATATTTTTTACTAATGAATGACCCCCCAAATTTTTGGCTGCTCCTGGCAAAATGTTCGATATAATAATTGGAAGATTATTCTTTGCAACATAAAAGTTTTCGTCATTTGCGGTTTCAATCAAGTTCAGGAATATTAAAGAAAAGAGAGGACCAACAACCCTAGGAGAACTTAAATATTTAATAAATTCTCTGTTGTCCGCTGTCTTGACAATTTTTTACACAACACCTTCGGGAAGGTTGTGATAATAATATATGAATCAAATAATTAAATTCACATCAAAAACAGAATATTTAATATGAAAGTTACTGCAACGCGTCCGAAAAATCAATACTGATCTACTATATTGACTATTTTACCACTAAACAATAACAACGCTTGCATGCCACCTCCAGAAGTACATGCTCTAAGTGTATAATACCATGTAACGATCGCTCCGTCCAAATATAATAACTCAATGTTTTGTGTCTTGACCGTCTGCTGCCGACGGCACGCGGCATTGTCAGTTGTTTGGCGTTGACAGATGGACGTAAATAATTAATTTTTATTATATTTTATTTAATGAATGAACCAATATTATAAATTAATATTAGCATTCTGCACTGAAGGTTGCCAGTAGCTACTAAACAAAACAAAAATGAAGAAAATCGGTTGAGGTTTTGCAAATCATTTCTACAAATTAGTTAAATTGCAATTCTGCAAGATATCTACTTAACTGACAATATCGATCTTCAACCTTATTAATCTCATCTTTATAGGCTATCATTAGAGGGTTCCAGCTATTATTACAACCAAGCTATGACTTTTTAAAAAATACTCACATTATATCAGTTTTTTTCAGCTTTTCTTTATGAAAAATGCTGCGATCAAAATTTTTCTTGTGACGGCATTCTGAACAAATCGTTACTTTTCACACTATAAGCAAACAACCCTTAAAAACCCCACATTTTTTGACCCAAATTTACTTCTAAAAGCTTGGTGTTAAAATTATGTCTGTTATGGCTTATAAACTATTATTTACATTATTGCGGTTTGGCTGTTGAATTTTATGTCACTTAAAAATCTCCATTGGTAATAGAGAAGACTAGTGATAGTAGCTCAAAACACATTAACAGTTACAATTTTGATAATTACCAAAATTATGGTGTAACTTGTTTGTAAAAGAGTTATTTCAGGAAAAATGGTCCTTCAGAACATTTTCACGTTTTATAACTATATGTGTATCTAATATTTAAAAGTATAGATCGTACGTTACGTGATATTATAAACATTCGGGTTACAGAAATGCCTTCGTGTTTGAAACAGCTGACATACCAAACCTTGTTCATTTTGTTGTTTCTCATGTTATCGCGTTTTGTGTTTGCTTGATGTTTTATGTTTTGTATATAAACTTTATAACATTTCCAAGAAGCAACGTTAATAATTCCGAGCGAGATTACAAGTCTGTTAGGACTAAATATTTTAACAAATATAATGAACTGTTTTGCCTTGAAACAACAGGTCCTGTAAATTACTAAATTTTTTTATTGTCACGTATAATTTAACATGTGCATGTCATTGTTAGGAAAGTTGACAAATTAAAGCGAATTCCAAATATTTTATTATAGTGGATTCTGGTAGAACACTAACCTGACTTATACCTCATATTGCACTATCAATGATTATGTGTAGAGAATTGTGTAAGTATATTTTAATGCTAGTGTTTTTACAGTTACAAAAGTTTGAATGTATTGTTTTTGTCATCCAAACTGTAAATAATATATATATATATATATATATATATATATATATATATATATATATATATATATATATATATTAAGAAGCTATCTTATTTTAGTTTTGTAAAATTGTATTTATTATTCTATCGCTAGCAAGGCTTCACAATTATTATAAAATATTAATATATATTAAATTATATAAAAAATTATTTACTGCCAACTTATTCATTATTTATGTATATAGTTTATTTTAGATTTTCTTGGGAATAATACCACATCAGAGTTCAAACTTGTGTATATTTTAAAACCAAACGTTTCAAAATCCTGTCGGATTTCGTTTTCAATGGATATAAATTTATATTTATTTTACTTTATAAATTTATATCCATTGAAAACGAAATCCGACAGGATTTTGAAACGTTTGGTTTTAAAATATACACAAGTTTGAACTCTGATATGGTATTATTCCCAAGAAAATCTAAAATAAACTAGAAGATGCCACAAATAACATTCAGAAAACAATTTATGTAAGAAGTTGTGGAGCCGTATGTACTCCCTTATTAAATCTCTTTATTCAGTAATAAAATACCAGTTTACAAGACATTTCAGCAAGTTGTTTCCCCGGCTGTTAGGGTTACATATTATTAGAGCACCCAGTATAACTGGGGCATAGGGTCACCTAACTAAGTAATTACCTTAAAATTAAATATATAATCATAGTATATAAAATAGTTAAAAGAGATCTAGTTAAAGATACGAACAGAAATAATCGATTAAAAACCCTAAAAAAAACAAAAATATTAGCCAAAATTAGGTATATACATTTAGACAATTAAATAAAACTTATAAAAAGATTATAACCACACTGAGTAAAAGAACAATATAACTTGAACGGTTAAAGCACAAACAAATATATAAGACTACCAAATACCATGATCCTATTTACATTCCTTGTCAACTAACTTTAGACCAACGCGCGAGATGATCGATGGTCGGCGCCGGTTGAGCGAGATTCGTTGAGAATACGATTGCCTTATGGGCTATTGGGGACTAAGAAGTTATTCCGATGTAGTCTTATAATATGGAAAAATATAGATGGGGGGGGATTATTTAATTGTAGCACCGAAGTAGAGTATGAATATGGGAAAACAATAGTGGCGAGGTAATAAAGGACGAGAAAAAAAAGGTGGAAGTTTAGAAACAAGGTTTAAAAAACAATTATCGCCACACCGCTCGATTAAAGAAGGAATGTGAATATAGAGAACCGACAATGGCTCATGGATCACAAATTTCAACAAGATAATGCTCGGCCTCACGTTTGCTCGAGTTTTTGAAGAGACCCCTATGATTCTGTTGCCATGGCCGCCCAGATCCTCCGATGTTTCGTCCATTGAACATGTTTGGGATATGATGGGTACAAAGCTCGGAAATTTACTTCAACCCCCACGGACTTCTGAAGTTCTAAAACATGAAATACAGGTAGCTTGGGATAGTATTCCTCAAGAAGAAACAGACCACCTTATTAAATCAATCTCAAGACTAGTGTGTGCACAGATAACCGCGGTGGACAAACACATTATTAACAAACTTTATAAAAAAATTTAAACTCCTTGGTATTTTTTATTCACATTTTAATCACTTACTCCTTACTATAGCATTTCTGTTTTACCAAAACAATATTAAATTTAAACAACTCCTTCCGGGGGGATTTCGTTGTCAGAGAGTATATTTGAAACATCCATTGTTATGTGTATGCTCTTACTTCTTGCAAACTTTCACCTCGTTGTCAAGATAAACAAGGAAAAGAGTAATTTTAGGATATACCGTGTGAAATCATCAAAATTATTTGTAAATTATTTTTTTTGTTCAAAATTTTTTGTGGGCGTAATTTTATGGCCAATGGTGACTGGTATATTGAAAATTGCTGGTAATAATGTACGCAAAGAATATAGCATTAATGTGCAATTTGTATTCGAGTAATATATAGAATATTGTTTGAGGTAAAATCTTAATTGTTTTTTGCTGTTATTGCTGATAAATTGATTTTTAAAATATAAAAAAAATAAACATCATGGTATTTTTTATTCAAATTATAATCATTTACTCCTTACTATGGTATCTATTTTTTACCAACACAATTTTCTTTGTCAGTGAGTATATGTGTATTAAATATTGTGTATGCTTATCTGTGGTATTGGGGAGACATTTTGACTTCAGTCTAGAGAGGTTCTCAATAAGTGTATGTATTATTTATGAATGAATTTGACAATGTGGACGACTTTCCGTACGAGGCAACTGGTAGGTATTACTACACTACACTTTGTTTGCATTACAAATTTCAAATACGTCTTCGTAAAAGAAGTGAGGAGAGAATTCTCTAATGAATAGACAGAATTATCAAGGTCCTCCTAACAAGTATTACGAAATTTCATAATCTCTTACTTGTCTATTTTTTTACTCTCACTCAATAACTCAAGTTTTAACATATCTTGAGTGGAAATAGTACATCATTGAATCATAGATATCTGATGGAATATTCTTTATTAGTTAATGTTATTGTTCAACATAATTCTGTAGTATAACTACTGAATTTAACTTTACTTTGCCCAAAGATAGTGCCCCTTGTCTTTAGCCAGATATTTCCAGATTTATTCGTTCTAGGGTTTGTGCATTATTGGAATTGTTTATTGCAGTAAAACTAGTTCTTTTGCTTGTTTTCTGAATGTTATTTGTGGCATCTTCTAGTTTATTTTAGATTTTCTTGGGAATAATACCACATCAGAGTTCAAACTTGTGTATATTTTAAAACCAAACGTTTCAAAATCCTGTCGGATTTCGTTTTCAATGGATATAAATTTATAAAGTAAAATTGAAATATATGACAATTATTTTGACAAATATGTTTACGTTACTATGGATAAATTTCTTTGATTTTAAATATACAGGGTGCACAAGAAATTCCAAAGATCATTATAAATCAAAAAATTTTTTCAAGTTGGAAGAACTTGAAAAATTGTCTTCAGAATTTATTTGTGGCGTTCCTAGGGACGACTTTCTTTTTAAGATAGTGCATTTGCCAAAAAATGCGATCAAAGAATTCTGATAATTCAGTGATCCCATTAAAGTCATAAGGGAAAACCTAGGAAAAACCTCATGAACTATCCCGATATAGGGTTGTTCAAAAGGATATGCCCATTGTTAATTTCATCTTTAATTATCGGCAACCAGACATGACTGAAATCTACGGAAGTAGAAGCGATGCAGTCGTTTTCATTTAACAGAATTAAGGCAGATTCTTTTAATTTTCGTTTTGTGCAGTGTTCTTCTTTGTGTAATATTGTTGTGTTTTGAAATTGTATTTTATGGCCTTGGTCCCAAGCATGTTCACAAATTTTTGATTTTTCGAACTGACGTTTCTTTATGTTCGAATAAAAAATCAAAAATTTGTGAACATGCTTGGGACCAAGGCCATAAAATACAATTTCAAAACACAACAATATTACACAAAGAAGAACACTGCACAAAACGAAAATTAAAAGAATCTGCCTTAATTCTGTTAAATGAAAACGACTGCATCGCTTCTACTTCCGTAGATTTCAGTCATGTCTGGTTGCCGATAATTAAAGATGAAATTAACAATGGGCATATCCTTTTGAACAACCCTATATCGGGATAGTTCATGAGGTTTTTCCTAGGTTTTCCCTTATGACTTTAATGGGATCACTGAATTATCAGAATTCTTTGATCGCATTTTTTGGCAAATGCACTATCTTAAAAAGAAAGTCGTCCCTAGGAACGCTACAAATAAATTCTGAAGACAATTTTTCAAGTTCTTCCAACTTGAAAAAATTTTTTGATTTATAATGATCTTTGGAATTTCTTGTGCACCCTGTATTTTTAAAATCAAAGAAATTTATCCATAGTAACGTAAACATATTTGTCAAAATAATTGTCATATATTTCAATTTTACTTTATAAATTTATATCCATTGAAAACGAAATCCGACAGGATTTTGAAACGTTTGGTTTTAAAATATACACAAGTTTGAACTCTGATGTGGTATTATTCCCAAGAAAATCTAAAATAAACTAGTTCTTTTGCATGATTATTTTTGGAAATCTTCTATATCACCTTATTATTGTGAAGAACCTGGAAGAGCCACTCCTTTGAATTTAACTTTATTTTACTTTGAACAATATTTTCCTTAGTAATGCTCATATTTACGAAAATGCTGTTACGCTTGTAACAATTGTGTTATGTGTTCTGTTGGTTGAGCTTTTGTTAAAAAATTCTTAATTTTCAAATAATTACAGAGCATTTTTAGTCGCCTGTCAGATTTTAAGTGCCGGATATCTAATGTGATGATTGATATTGCAATATAGTCCGTGGGTTCAATTTAAAATTATAAAACTAATATTCACTTTCACTTTTCTAGAACTTCATTTACATTAAAACAGCTGATTCAAATATCACAATAACATTTCCATATACGCTAGTCATCGCGGTATATCTGAACTCTCCATCGTGGCAGCTTCCTTTATAAGACCAGCATAGAAAATTCTTGCAAAATCAATGATCACTCCTTCCGCTGCCTAGTCTTTTCGAGAACCGTTTTTTTTATCTTAAACCGATTGTTGTCGTACTGAAATGGAACAGGGTCGGTTTTGGTAAATATCGTAACAATATAGTGAACTATTGGTGCCGTGAATTCAAGTTTGAAATAGTTGCAAGCCGGAGATCCATCAGTCGCGGTGACTAGAATGAAAACATTAAAATATTAGAGGATTTAGTGCTTGGAATACTTGATATGAAAAAAATAAATGCAAGGGGGTACCACGAATGTTGTCTATTCAACAGAAACTGCATTGAGTAGTACTTATTTGCGAGCATTTGCTGAAAATGCTTTTGAGCAACTAAAAGAATTTTGTAGACAGGTTTATTACTGTGCATAAATCGTGGATTCATCTAAATTCATCTGGAAAGGTGATTATACACGTTTAATAGGATGCTGTAAGTATAATTTTGGTTCATTACCTGGGCAAGAAATAGGTTTTTAATTAGAATGTTCATACTGCCACGATTGCGGTAATAAGATTTCATCCTCTGTGAAGGTGAACTGTGATCTGTTTGAGTGTAATTTTGGTTGTTTATTATCAAAGCTACTAGTACAAGATAATTATTTCGCAAAATTACAAATGGCTGGAAGCGACACATCGCTGTAAATTACATAAAAGAGTGCTATTCCTACAAAAGAAAGCTCTCTCACAATGTATGCAGTTAATTAAGCGGGTTTATAATTAATCTATCTTGTTTCTAGTTAATCAAGTAGGTTTTTACTTCCGAAAAGATTGTTGAGGAGGTCTTGAATTATTTTGTCTATTCATTGGGTTTTCTCACCTCCAAATTTTTTCCTCTGCGTATGGAGAAATCAAAGCGAAAATTTTTTAGAAAAAAAAAACCTCGAAAACAACACTAAACGATTGACAACGACTCCAGACTCGGAGTTGAAACGTCTCCATACACAGAGGAAAAAATTTGGAGGAGAGAAAACCCAATGAATAGACAAAATAGGTTTTTACTTGTTGAAACACCCGCCGTATTTTCCAGACTTGCCCCAAAAAACTGATATCCATCTTATTTCAGAAGTAATGAACGGTTTACGGCATTCGTAAGACAAGTGTATTGGGATTGAGGGATTAGGTCAAAAAATAAACTTATTGGCATTTTTTTATTGCTAAGATAATGATCACACCTCGTATGTAAGGAGCACCTTATTCTCTTAAGTAACTGTTTATTATTATTTTAGTTTCCCAATTACTGAAATGAAAATCTTCGGATTTTCCAGACGAAAGACGTAATTTATTCGTAATTATTAATGTTTTAACAATAACTAAATCTTCCATGTTTTCTTGTTTTTCTTTCGCTGAAAATCTCGTCCACCTAACCGACATCATTATCGAAGGATGTAATTTAAACAGAATTTTGTTTCCAGTAAATAAACCATTTATTAAAATCGTCCACATGGATTTTCTCAACATCAAACAAGATTTGCGAATTAAGATTGTCGTAATATATTTTTCAAAGTGGCAGTTTTCGAGGAAATATATTTTATTCTTGATGTCGTGAATGACGGAGGAGGCTAAATTTTGGTAGCATCTGGAATTAATAAATTGACAAAAACGCAATTCGAACTTATTCAAAAATTTAGTGTTGAGGAATGGTTTCGTAAAATTCAGCAGGTCTAGTCCATTAAATAGTGCGTTTTTATTTTGTTGCGGAATCAAAGGTATCAAATTTATCCTTAATATATTCTTGAATCACTTCCTTAATAATTAATAATTTAAAGTCAAACCAATCATAAAATTTATTCCTAAAATCTTTGAAACATTTAAATGAACAAAAAATAAAGATCTTTAGTTATAACGGACAGAAGAGATAACTCATTCCCGTTGGTAGTTCCGTTTATCTGTATATCACTGTTATGATTACTGTGATTAAACATATCAGTAGTTTTATTAAACAGTAATCATAGTAAATTTACTATATTAGATTCTGAAGAAGTGTAGAATACTAACTACTAATATATGAGCTGGAGAGTACAACTACAGACATAAGTGACATATTTTATTTGGATGTCCATTTCACTACATGTCTTTTCTATCCAATTTGTTAAAGCTTTCCCTACATATATCTTAAAGAGATTTAGGGAGATGCAACATCCTTGTCGCAGACCCTTGTTGACTAAAAGCGACTTTGATATCTTATTTCCTAGTTTCACTGCAGATCTAATGTCTTTTTATATTTTAGACAGCATTTGTGGGGCAATAATTAATCTTAGTATTTTGAAGTGCTTCCCAAAAGTGGTATATTGGTATTTAAAAATCAGTCCATCTCTTCCTGTTTTCTTATTTAATATTTGTTTTAATGAGAAACCATTGTGTAGGATTTTCCAGCTCTATACCCTCTTTATTCTTCTTCATAGTTAATACATCCTGATATATTATATACTTTATTATATTCTTATTATTGTACTTGTTACGGAAATCACACTATAATTGCTACTTTTAATGTATTGATGTATACTATGCCCATCTTGTATTTTTCTGGTACCTAATTCATTTTTCATTGATATAAATAGTAAATAATATATGTTTAAAATAAAGGTTTAGTGTTAGGGTGCAAAATTGTGTTTTTACATTTGTGACGCACCAAAGATTCCACAGCATTACCATTATATGCTAAGGACCATTTTTAGTAGTAGGTTAGTATCCCGCATGGACCAGCGGATCTTCTACTTATTAGTTTTTTTTACCGTATTTTTGTCTAGAAGTCTACCTGCTTTTCCGCTTTCAATTTGAATATCTATCCATATTTGTTGGCTATATACCGGTGTTTGTTCATTCAGTAGTGTTCTATTATGTTGAACCTATTTGTTTAGATACTAGCTGTAGTGGTGTTGGTTTTTAATTTTTTATGGAATTTCCACTTTCTCCCACCAATGCACATTTATATCTTCTGTCCCATAATTCTCGTTTTCGTTCTTTTTATTTTCTTTTCGTGTTTCTATATATTGTTTGTGTTTAAGCATTTCTTAAATGTTATATGTATAAACATAAAGGTGTGTACCTAACACCAAACAGTTATTATTTGCACTCATCACTAAGTTGCCAAATTCATGTAGTAAACCCATAATCAATTATTTTGAATTTCTAACACTCGGTAAATTAGTTGAAAAACCTATTGTACAAGTAAAGTCATATCTAAGGACCTACTTTGCATTTAAACATGGTACCGTAACTGAATTTACTAAATACTTAAAATTCTTAATTTACCGCTGGCCCTAACTTACCACCTTCTGGTCGTTTGTGCGTTTCTTGAAGGGTTATATTCTATTCTTAAATTGGGTAGTCATTTTAATGAAAAATATTGTTGATAAACCTATAGTTAAAAAAATCCAACCTATATTGTAATAATAACTTATCCAGTCATAAAAATATTGATCATTTAAAAATGAGATTGATTGAGGTAATATTTGCAATCGACCGAAAGTGTTATTCAGATTGTGAATTATATTATTTTGATTAAGATTGACATTTTTTTCTGGATGATTCTCCAGGTCTAACACCTAAAATTGTTTGTTCATTAAATGCACTTGTGCAATTATGTTTTACTCTTGTAAAGTTGAAGTGTCATTTGAAAACTGTAGTATTGCACGTGACCTTGTTATTTCACTAATAGGTACTGTTCTGAGTAAAGTTACAGGCCGCCATTTATAGACTTTTAAGCAAGAAAAGTATGGAACTTTTACGAGGAACATTAATAGGTAGAAAAACCATACAAATAAGGTACCTACAGTTAAACAAGTGACTTGAAGAAAAGCCCCATTCATTTTATTCATAAAATAAATACTTACTGTGGACAATCTTTTTTATATACATTACTTGAGAGGAAACTTTGCCCAACTTAAAAAGAGACACATTTTTTCATGAGTGGGAAAATAATGATAGAAAATCTGAGGAGACAATATTTTACGAATAGTCAAAAACAAACACAGGGTGAACTATTATAGCACGCCATTGAACTAATCAAATGAAGGGATGTCATGAGATAAACAGTACAACATTTAAACTTCCAGAAATTCATGTTCAGTTACCTAGTGACTCTTTTTCACTTTTGTCTGTTGATAATCGTTCTAAAGCATTTTTATTTATATTGGTATTTCACATCAGGAAATTTCTACCTTGTAGAAAATGTCTAGAGATGTGTTTATTTCTGATTTATTTGTGTTTGGTTCTTCATAGAAACAGGTTATCTATGGCGAAACCGGACTCACTCTTCAGTTTTTTATTCTCGTTTAATAAAATTTATGTTTTGTCTAAAAAAATAAATTGGCATTATGTAGCAAATTAAATGAGTTGGATACTAATTAATACGATAAAAATAGAAGAGACCATCAGTATTTATTCATGATGGTAGACTGACTGCCGTATCGTGAAACGTATATTAGTTAAACAAGTCTGACAGAAACAATGTAGATTTTATCACTAAAATTTCAATTTTTAATTACGTTTAAAGATTATGCTATTTTAACTTTAATAACTGAAAGCTAACAAGCAACACGGGACGAAAGTTTTGTTAGAAACTACAGTTGAATTTTACTTGTTTATCAGATATTACGTCTAAAAAAATATATTTATGGTCATTGATCTTTAAATGTTTCCTTGACTGTTCTGCCTACTTTTATCTGACGTTTGATCATAAATTGGCTAATAACAGCACACACACGTTATATTAGTGTAATGCTCTCTCCGTGGTTCAATAAAAAGGCGTAAGTATTTATATTAGCTGTTAGTATACGATACGATACCACCGATGCGTCAAAGAGTCTATGAGCAACGAAATCACTAAGTAAATATACAAACAAAGAGGTCGTTCGTAGAATATATTTTTTCGGATGCACGACCTATCTCAACGTTGATTTGGAATATGAATCTGCCTCGAACTATATTGAAAATGTTTTCAGTTTTAGTAATACAATGGGTGACTACCATACGTGTTATTTTATAAATAGCCTTCCATTGTCAGTATCTTTCAATAAACAGACGCATACGTTGGTTTCAACTGTTAATTACACTGTCCAACATTTGTTGCGTTATGTCTGCCATGGGCTGATGAATGTTGACACCCAATTTTCCCAATATTTGTAGCTTGTGAGTGTAAAGCTGGGGTTTGATATAGCCTGAAGTAAATCCAAATTGAGATTATGTCGCCAAACTTCTTCCGCTACTTCTGGGTTCGCCCTTTAAATTATCTTCTAGTCGCTTAGAATGAAATCTCACTCAGATTTGGCGACAGCTATTTTAATTTTTTAAATGATTTCTTAACGTTGAGTCGCTGTATAATGAAACTGCAAATTGAACTTTTTACACGTGGAAGCACAGAAAAAAATATATTGAAAGCTGGAAAAACTCTTTGACAGTAATTTGGGTTGTATCTTCAACGTAGCATGCGGTGTAAAAATGTCTGGAAAATTTAAACCTTATTCCAAATAAATTACACTGTGGTGAAACCACGCGCGGGCGCTCCAGGCGTGTGCTGGCGCTCCAGCCGCCTGAGGGCGCTTCAGCCGTCGGAGGGCGCTTCAGCCGTCTGAGGGCGCTTCAGCCGTCTGAGGGCGCTTCAGCCGTGGGAAGGCGCTTCAGCATTGTGCGGGCGCCCTGGTTCCACGGTAACTTCTCCTTTCATGTTCGACTTGTGCTGTCGAAAGTTTGGAATTTTATCGTATTAATTTTGTGAGTAATGACGAGTTAAATAAAAATGGTGTAACACTCTTGATACATGAATATTGACTACAAGGAAGATGAAGTAGAACCGAACATACTAAAGGATGAAATAGAAGCCATACAACATCTGAAAACAAATAAGCCACTAGGAATAACTCACATAAATGCAGAAATATTAAAAACCCTGGAAGAACCGGGAATAGAGATTCTATTAGACATTTGCAATAAGATCTGGTAGACGAGGAGTTGACCAAGCAACTGAACTAAATCCTTATTTATCCCTTTACCAAGGTTCTACCAAAAACTGCGGAAATTGTAGTATAATATCTTCAACATCACACGCAACCAAAATTTTCCTAAGAATAACCGATCACCGCTGACAAAGTTATCTGGACTCACAAATATCACCTGACCAAGCAGGCTTCTTGAAGGGAAGAGGAACATGAGACCAAATTTTCAATATTAGGTAACTAATCGAAAAATCAAGAAAATTAAATTTGCCTATGTCACTTCCCTTTATCGATTATAAAAATGCAGACTGCGTAAAATAGGAATGCTTGTGGCAGATAATAAAGGAAATGGGAATAGCTTAGCCATCTAGTCAGTCTAGAACGTATTCAAGGCAAACGAAGCCATATTAAGGATAGATAATTATACATCACAGACATTTAATATAAGCAAGGGGATGCGACAATGATGTATACTTTCGCCCCGGTTTTGTAACTCATACGACAATACTTAATAAGACGAGCTCAATTGGTGGTAAAAGACTAACAAACTTACGATACAACGTTACTGGCGAAAGAAGAGGCATGAAGATAATCTTGGATAAAGTGACGAAAGAAAGTGCTAAGCTAGGCCTGGGAATAAATCTCAGCATGACTAAACTTAAGTGAATAAACAGAGGTCAAAAACCTCCCAAGACATCCCAATTGTAAAAAATGTAGATGATTAAGTAACCAAGGAGGGTAAAAAGAAATAAAAACGCGAATGACAATGGCACGAGAAACCATGAGCAAACTTGTAAGCATATGGGAAGATCGTCACATTATAACAAACACGAAGGTCATGCCAAATCTCTCGTATTCTCAATCTTCCTGAACGGAGCGGAATCCTGGAGGAATGTAAACATCAGTCATATGAAGAATAGATGCGTTTTAAATGTGGTACTGACGACGTATGTTACGGATTTCGTGGACAGAGAGACGCATCTATATTAAAGAAGTTGGAGGTTAATTCTAAAATACTTTGGACACATTACAAGATGAGAGGGAGACAACATAGAAAACTTAATAGTACAAGGAAAAAAGAAGAAAATCACAAATACACCAAGAAAATCACTAATAAATCACGATTTGTGGGAGATTTAAATACGACTAAGAAGAGAATTCAGTTATTACATTAATACCGTGTTCCAAACAAAATACCATAACTCTATATATAACTCATCAAAATCATAACATGTGTCGTCTTATTAGGTTTGTTCATAAACGCCGGTTGCTAATAATTCCGCCGGTTTGAAAAATTATCCGCGAATCAGCGATCTCAACAGTTGCTGTGCAAACTCTGGATTCGAGGATAAGTGGAATTATTAACAACGGCCACCTACATACAAACTTACTAGTAAGCAGTAAAAAGTATTAATATTACATTCAATTTCATTCTATTATGGAATATATGTCTTGTTAATAGTTACAAATTGCTATTGGACATACGGTATATTCTTGACATTTTGGTAGACTAATGTTATGTCTCGTTCTGTTCTGGCGCTAATAACACCATTTAAAATCGTTCTTGCAAAACCGAATGGCTACGACCGTCAGCTATATAGACAACTAAGCATCGCAGCAATTTCCTCTAGGCATGAAACATCTCGTGTTTCTGCATCATTTTATTTAAAAATCGCTAATTGGGATTGCAACTAATTGGTCAAGACCAATTTCACACGAATTGTGGTTGTTGCAGGAACTGAATATGTACACGTTTCTTGTACAGTTTGAAAAGAATGTTTTGTTGATAGTCGAGAATTACTATTACATGTTTTATTTATTTCTAAGCATAAATAAGTATTCTTTTATGAATTTGTAATTTGATTGATTTCAGTTTGTACAGTGCCAATTTATCTGAGTTTGATATTGAGTCATTATTCACTAAGTAAATCTTTTATGAACAAGTTTTACAAAAGTCTGTGCGCTTAATTTCCATGACGAATGCTGGGGCAAGTCCAAGGAGCGATAGCCTCCCACCCCGAGAGCGTCAAAATCAGTGAAAAAAAAGAATCTTAATTTCAAAAACTGTAGGAAAGTAACTTCAATTCTGAAGATCCGCCCCTGGATGTTGCAGCCAAAAGATAAAAATGGAATTATTACGATCCACAGCTATAGAAAGTGAACTAACTCGATAATGTGAATAAGTTTCAGAAAGGTTAACATTATGATAATAATCGCTTATTTGTACCTTTCAATTTTAGGAAACTAGGTACTAAAGAAATATCTATATACAATTGACATCGAGCTCTCCAGCTTCTTTATAATATTTTTTATTTAAACTATACCTTTTTTCAAATATGAAAATTACCGGCTCAGTTGACTGTGTATCCTGTGGACTTTTTAGTTCGATCTTCCGTAAAAGCATGTTTTTTAGTTTTTTACAACAATTATCGTGTCATCAAAGAATTCAGATCACCTAAGAAATAAAGTCAATACCACCATCATAACTGGTGCGCCAGAAACCACCTTATTTTGAACGTTGAAAAAACCAAGTATATAAATTTTCGTAGCTGCAACCAAAAATCTAGAAGTTTTTGAATCTGTCAAATTCCTAGGCCTACTTATTGATCAATATTTCAAATGGGATACTCATGTTAACGATTATGTAATAAATTAAGTTCTTGTTATTTTGCAATTGCAAGGATAAAAAGAATAACTTGTTTCAGAAAGGTTAAATTATAATTAATTTTAGGAATAGTTTCATTAAAAACAAAATTTGCCACTACCCTATCGCTGTTTAAGCAAAATAAGTACCCTCTTAATAATCAATTTTTACGAAAGGTCACCCATTCATAGGAAAAAAACTTTTTATGTTCAAATTATATGTTAAAGACCTACTTCAATAAATGAATTTATGGAAGACATATTAGATTCTCTACCATTATAGATACAATATAGAGTTTAAAATTTACTGTTTAATTTTGACGTGTACCTCCATTCTGTGGCTACGTACTGAATAAATTTATTTATTTATTTATTTATTTGAACCATTTATTTTTTATATTTTCAGGTGAAATTTTTAATAATTCATTTTATTTGTTATAACATTTTCTTTCATAATATTTTTCAAATTTTAAGTAAGTTTTAGTCCTTGCATGCATGAACATCCAGCGCTCGGCAATAGTTGCACACTTCGCAGGGCCCTTCCTATAAGCCAAACGTTCAGAAGATGGTTTTATAAAGTCACCAGAATTTATCAGTACTATTTTTTCGAGACTTCAATTCATTGAAAGCAAGACAATGTATTGTTTCTATTCGACAACCTTCATCAGTTACACTTTCCTCAACTTATTGAAATCTAAAATAATTATTTGTGTATTTAGTACATATAATTGATTTTAAAATTTTATCGCGAAATGAATTTCGACACCTAGAAGTTTGATTTTTTTAGTATGACGTCACTAATTTGATCTAATAGGCCATTCCCACGGGAAGGTCTAGTTACTTTTCAGCTCTTCGGAATTTACATCTTTTTTTACCCTTCTATGCCATCCACACCCTTCAAGAACTATTGCCCATTCAAGATAATCTCCTATTCGAAACTAGGAATTAGTTAACTAAACCCTGCGTATTTGTAAGTATAATGACCTAGTATATATTAGATAATGTTTCTAAATTAATATATGAATTATTTGTTTCATATATATCAGACTAAAAAATCTAGTAATATAGAATTTTATAATTTTGATAGATTTAGAATCAATCCTGCTTTAGTTTCACTTAACTTATTGAACATTAAAGAACATTTTCTATTAAATCCCTATTGTAATTTTATTCTTAAACATGAATAAATGTCTCCATGTCTGGCGGTTAATTAAAAATTAGAAGCAATAACAGATTAATAATTTAATTGGTTGCCGAAACTCAATTTACTTTTACAGTCATTAGTACCGAATAAAAAATAGCAGCAGATATTTTTTGCGTATAATGGGGTTATTACTTTTAGTTTTCCTAGAGAGCATTAGCAACATTGATTAAATTTTATTAAGGAGTATTTAATACAATACTAAATTTTGAAGGAACTGATTCCAAAATGTCCCTGATTAATTTTTTTTACCGTTTTTCTTTGAGTATATAAGTCTCTAGCTCGTACTAGATCATACTTTCTAGACGTTGATGTTCAAACATGTTCGTAAGTATACAGTGGGGACATATTAACTAAATTAGAACTTTATAAACAATATTATCTTTTAAAGTTATTAATCAGAACTTGCATTTATAGTTCCTAATATAGAAAACGTCAGGAAATCAAACATTAAGATACTATAAAGGGTGATTTCGTTTTACGTGTACGCGCGTGACCGTACGTACACATTCAATCATTTGTAAATGTGCGGTTACAACAAACACCTTTATGAAAAAGTATAAAAAAGTATTCATTAATTATTTTTTCAAAAATCCAATACCACTTGCACTATTCTAAAATCAGTTTTTAGATTTTCTTAGCGTACCTTTTCTTTAGTTTTAATATTTAGAATATAAGAATTTGTTTGAATTTGGTTGTAACTTATTTTACTGCGGTATTTGGTCGATGAAAAGTGTATAGCTAAAATATTACTTTATGGTCTTTGGTGAGAATTAATATCTGTTTTAGCATATAAAATAATGAGATAGTGTAATCGTTATATGGAGGAAAAGCTCTCTTACGAATCAAATTAAAACATTAGATAGACAAATGCAGTTTACTTCAGATACGAGGTGAAACATACAAGCATTTACTTTAAATTAAATGCGCCTTCTGGTGTTACTTTATTTATTATATTTTAATAAAATTGGGATAGGCTGAGGCTTTGCTTTTCATGCGTCGAATATTTAAATATAACTTGCTACATTCAACTTCGAGAAATTCGGGAGTGTACAGAAAGCATTTTTACTTTAAGATTCTGGAACACAATTCTCAATGGATTGTTGCTTAGCTATTTCCTTTCTAAAAAGTCGAGTATAAATTATAGAACACTCTGGACCAGGTTATTTCTCGGACAAATACTTTTCACTGCAGTTGACATAATAATGTAGTGAATAAAGGGAAAAAGTAGCATCCCTTCTTCCGGACAAATCTTCGATTTGAGCAATGGGTTTTTCACAAAAAAAAAACAGAAAGGAACAGGGGAGGTAAGTTGCTGGAACTCTCTTGTCAAACATTGGAGCTTAATTACGTGTCAAATAAAACTTATAATTAAGTACATATTATCGTTAGTACCTAAAATAATAAATGCATATTTTTATGTTAACAGACCACTTCTGATTTCCCCCCTTCTAGACCAAAAACTTGCCTCTCCCACCCTCGAAGCGAATTTCTGTATAGTCAACCAATTCCAAATTGCCTCCTTCCCCATTTATCAGATTCAAATACTTACAGGAGACATTTGAGAAGAGAAGACCCAAAAGAACATACATAATAATGTACATATACATGAGGCATTATATGCAGAATGCCTCGATATATAGATTACCTTATTATACAATTGTTTTCTGCCTTTATATATTTAGGAAAAAAAAATAGTATAATGCTGCCGACTTAAGTATCTCTTTTAATAAATGTTTTATTTGACTTTTTGCATTGTTTTTTGTGGATTTCACGTATTACTTGGTAGTTTGTATCATACGATATGTGCTTTCCCAGATATTGGGGTTAGTACGAAGCGTAATTTTTCTCAACTTGTGCCGAGGAACAAATTGCAAAAGTTCCATAACAAATTTTTAACTTTAAGCAATATTTTCGAAACTAATTCAATTGGTTGATATTTTCCCGGTATTTCTTTAGAGCTCTGGGAAGTGCTTGTCCTTAATATTATTTCTAGGTGCGAAAAATTACTTGTGTAAGAAGAGAAACGAAATCTTTCTTCCAATTTATAGCACTCATGATATAAATGGGTTTGAAGCTTTCTGTCCAGTGCAATTTTTTACAAATGTTGTTTATCAACCCTGTATTAATTTAATATTTCCATTTTACTTCAGAAACTGTTTTGAATGGTAAAAGTAACCTGATAAAATTTGCAATGAAATTTTGTCTTATTATATGACGCACTTTTATCTACAAAGTAAAACCATATATTTCTTCATATACGTCATTATAGTAAAGCAATTATTGCTTAAGTGAAATTAAGTACTTCGGTTTTCTGTTTCAAGGTCTACCTTGTTTTACTCTTTGGTAGCATCGATCAGGGATAATATTTTTAATTTTTTGAAAGTCACTGTTTTTTTGTTCTTTTTTAATACACATGGAGCTCCTATAAGGAAAGTATTTGGCATATCCATTTCATGTGTGTTTGTTGTAGGATGTGATTATAGACATAGTATTTCCTCTGTTTCTCTTTGCTTTTTCTGGTTGCAAGAGGATTGATTCGGCCTTTAAAAAAACTTTTGAGAGACATTTGTGCTGTTATTTAAGGTATTTTGTTCTCATTAGTCCAGTACGTTTTCTATTGCTGCTATTAAATTATTTTTTCAACGTAATTTCTTTAGTTTTAGTGTTCACACTTGTTGTTTTCTGAAATTAAAAAATTAAAAGGATTCGTAATGGCAAATTTCGTAAATCGCAATTTGACATTGAATATTTTTTTTAAATTAATTTTAATATCAAATTCTGATTTACGAAATTTGTCATTACGAATCCTTTTAATTTTTTTATTTCTTGTTCATTTGTGTTAATACCATTGAAAAGGGGGTCTGATTTAGACTTGAAACGTTACGACTTTTTTGAAATATACAAACTTTCAAATTTATGTGGTGTTATTCCCAAAGAACTCAGAAAAAATATCACACTTGTTTTCTTCCATTAATCACAATAACTTTTTTCTCTGTTTTGCTACCGTTTTCATTTTTGGTTTATTTGAAAAAGAAATGTCTTTCACAGAGCTCCAATTTTTATTACGTATTCTGGATCTATTCTCGATACTGAAGGGTTACGACATCTAGGGGGTCGTGTTCAGTATTGTAGGTGCTCGAAATATTGTCAATAAATGAGACCGGTATGCGAAGTAGTCTTGATTTTTTAATACTTTTAATTTAAAAACAAATACAAATTTTGAATTAAAAAAGAAAAAAGCGGTTGCCGTTTTAGCCGACGTAACACTAATAAAGTCAAATTACTATAGGCCATAGGAATTATAGTGAGCGGGTAGCAATATTTTTTAACTTTTTGGCTATTTAGTAACTGGCGAAACTAAGAACATTAAGAAGCGACGATTTTATGTTATTTTTCCTTGAGGTATTTATTTTTTAATGCACTGTTTGATTAATCCAGTTACTTGAGAAACCAGAAAGTTTATCAGGGGCATTAAATTTGTAAGTAAAATAATAACAAACTATTGCTTTAGGAATTTGGTTTTGATTAGATAGTTTTATTTTAAGTCTGAATATCTTATTTCATAATTTAATAGGAGAGCCGACTGCAAAGTATCCATATTTATGATTAGGAGAATATATATTTTGATATGATAGGCAACCTGATTTGCCTATCAAAATGTGGCAGCTAGTATTTTTAATTTGATTATTATTAATTGATTTTTCCTAAAAACATTCATTTTTTCAATAAAATATCGTCCACCTCACGGCAATATATATATATATATATATATATATATATATATATATATATATATATATATATATATATACTATATATAGACCGCACCTTTTTGCAGCCAGGTGTACACAGGTATGATTTTGTTATATTTTTATGCTCATAACGTACATTTATTATTTATATAACAAATTAAAGCGAATTTTTTGCTGTTTATTATGATATTCAGTTGCCTAATTAAATTTGGCCCCAAATAAGGGTTGCTGGCTGTTAAAGATGCTAAATATTAAAGGTAGAGTGAAAGCGAGCTAGCGCGTAACTTCATTGCGCATGCGTCGGTAGCTAGTGTTGTCAACCACCGGTTCAAACGATAGGTATTTATTATATTAAGTCGTAAGTAATTTCGAAAAGATTGTTGAGGAAGTCTTGAATTATTTTGTCTGTTCATTGGGTTTTCTCTGCTCAAATTTTTTCCTGCAGCAGATAAGTATTTATTGTATATGTAGAACAAAGTGCAGTAAGGCAATTCCTGCAGTCTGGAGTCCTTGTCAATCGTTTAGTGTTGTTTTCGAGGTTTTTTCAAAAAAAAATTTCGCTTTGATCTTGAATTTATTGTTTGTCTTCGGACTCTTGGCCGCCTTCTCTCCACTCGACTGGCACTGTGTAAGTCATGAATCCATATTTATCCATAGTTATGGTATGCTTTGTCATGTTGAAATACCTCCAAATAGTGTCGCTAAACATAAAGTCGTTGTTTTTGTTCCACTTTGAGCAAACTGGGAAAAAGTTTTCTCATGCCCATATTTTCATGCACAACTTTGAACATGGTGTCTTTTGATATCTTAAAGTCACTGTACGATCGGATCTAATAATTTTCATAATTTTTTAGATGTGTTCGGTAGTAGCCACCTCAATTGGACCACCTGGGCGTCCCGCATCTTCGGTGGTTGTTCGACCCGTGTTAAAATCGGCAAATAGGTATTTTTTATGGGCACTTTTCCCCGGTAACACGTTTCAAGTCATTGCTGAGCTTGAACGGTATTTTCCCCATTGCAAAACAGTATTTAATTAACACACGAAACTCATTTTTGTCCATTGTTCAAACAAAAACAAATGTAACGTCACTTAACTTCATTTCAAGGTTGAAACTACCAACAAACAAATGCGGCGCCATCTGTGTATCAGTTCCGGGACTTAATGACCCGTGTAATATGTGGCATAATGTTAAAATTGTTTATGAATATATAAAAAAACAGATAACAACGTTTGGTAATCGAATTCTAGTATTATTGGCAGGGAATATTTTTCAAGTAATTTGCAAAAATTGTACACTTTTAATTACTAGTATCAGTGTATTTAACGCTAGACTATGTATGATAAACGAAAATTAAGCCATTTTTTTTAATTATATTCTTTATCGAAAATCTGACATATTATTTCAGTCCTGCTCTTCATATGTTTTCTAATCCTGAAACAACCTGTTCCAAAACTCTTAAATTTTGTTACATAACTAGTTGACAAAACTAAAAATAAATGTATGCATATAGAATACTTCCAACTCGTAATCTAATCTGTATAATCGAATTAATTTTATACTAGTTTCCTTCGCGAACGAGAGCTAACGATAATTGAATTCAACGTAGGCGGTGCACAAAAACAAAACTCCTTCTCTTTATGCTATCGAGAATGATAGAAACAGAGCTATTGAACAACAAGGATAATATTAATGAAACCATCTCATAATAGTGGCGTTTTAGTGAATATCTCGTCGTTTTATTATGAATAGGAAAAATGTCAAGACAAATATTATGTTGTTTGTATAATTCAATAAATGTGTGAGAACGAATTCTGGTGTGATATTTGTAATCCTGACCAACCGCAACTGTTTTATTTTTAGATTTTTATGGGGATCGAGATTTTCGAGCTTCTCTCTCTCAGCCATTGAACATGTGATGATGAACAATGACGTTGATGCGACATTATTGTTGTTATTACGATTTTATTTATCAAGAGGTAAATGTGAAACGGAGCATTATGTGACGGAGTGATAATTGCGAATATAAAAAAACGAACACGTTCTGCTATAAACGTTTCAAAAATTATGCATATGTAATGAATGCGATAATTGTTGGTTGGGTTCGTAATATTATTATGAATGGTAGGAGATTCTATCTGGAATTACTAATCATTTGTATAACCATATATCTCTTCACTCACCATTCAATAACAAGTCTGGTGTTTTAAATGACTAAATCCCCATGAAAACGAAAATCACGAGCATTCCTCCTACTTCCCGTTGATTCAACAACACCAAGGTAGAGATTAAAGGTCGAAATCCCAAAAACTTAGAATAACGCTAATATATTATTATTCATAAGTAGGGGGATCAAAGTCTTCTATTCCAACTAAGGTCAATTAGTTTTTGGATAATTTGGCCAGTCATTTGAACGTTTTTTACCAAAATTTATTTTTGATTTTTATTGAAAATTTATTATACAGAAATATAATTAAATTTGAACAAGAAAGGCAAACTTCCCAGTTAATTGATTGCTTCTAAGTTTTCTCTCAGATTATTTGTTACCGAAATCGGATTTGAAAGGATTTGACATCAGGATATTTTCCCATTATATTCAGATTATATTTTACATAAACTATTGTTACAGTTTGTGAGGTGGTCAGTTTAATTCCCCACATGAATCAGTTCGTTCCATAAAATCCTCTCTATTCGTCGAAACTTTAGTCTCGCACTAATAATAAGAAAAAATTTCAAAATCCTATAGAAGCCTATCTAGGGTAGTATCGATTCGAACAGCGTTCAAGGAGATTGCGCTTGTTAGATTTAGATTAATTGTGATAATAGATATAAATTGTATTGCAAGCAATTATTCAGTACTAGTAGTGTATAAATAATCGTTGCAGTGATTGTAATCAAAATAACGACAGCAGGTCTTTGCAACGATTAAATGATCCGCTGAAAAAGTTGTGCGTTATCGTAATTTTTTGAAAAGAAACGAGTAAACTGTTTCAAACTTTGTGAAACTCAAAATATAATGAATATGTTATTTAAGAAGTACATTTGTGACAAATTGTTAATAGAATAATAAATGTTGTTAAAATTGATTTAGGGAGCGTTCAAGTATTACGTAACGCAATTTTTGAAGATTTTTGACCTCCCCTCCCCCCACTGTAACGCTCCGTAACGTTTTTCTGTACCCCCCACCCCCTCTTTAAACGTTACGTAACACTCAAGTGATCATTTACCCTGAAGTCGCAAAAAAATGTTATAGTTTTTATCCTTGGTATAGTTTTAATTGCCTTATAATAAAACAAGAGATTTATTTCGCAACACCTGCGTATTTTGTTTATTTTTTTATAAATTTTTGACTTTACACACAATTGTTTTTCTCTTCTTAACAAAATTAAAAAATAATCAACTATTAACCAAGTATCTAAGTAGGCGGTCTATAAAAACAATTCGATTGAAATTACTGCTCCTCTGTCCACGGGTTTGCTAGCCACTCAGATTCTTTCATCACTGGCAGCTAGAGTGCAGACGAAGACGGTTCTGGAATTGTTAAGCCACTTGCATCAACTTCGTCTTCGTCGAGCCAGTCAGCATCCTCAGACGATGTTTCATAACGACGCACAATGCAGAGAAGCTCATTTGCCCTTCTGGCAGCAAGGCGCTGTGGCCGTACTCTAGTTTCACAATGGTCTTGGACAGTCTTGCCATGCACGTAACGACAGTGCATTTGAACAATCCTGTGAGATAGGTAAAATAGATCCCACAGGTTGGACAAATACTTTTTTCTGTTAGGTCGGATTGTACAGATGGACAAATGTGTGAGAAATCGTAATTCTGGCATCTGCTGATAAACCCTTCTAGAGGAGGTGACAGATCAACGGACAACCTCACAAGAAGTGGCGAAAACTTGGATTTTCCTTTGTCTAGCAAACTGGGTACTACGAGCTTGCTTGGGTTTGAAGTATTGGGCAAGGTGGCGGCATGAAAGTATCCGTAAACACAGATTTCAATGCACTTCTCGGTGGTGAACAGCAGGATTCATCCGCGCATTTTATAACCTGTAAGAAATATTGCGATTCACGGACGTGAACGCTATACCATGCCAGATTTGGTTCTGCTGGATCCTGCATGCTATCTTCGGGCTGTCTGTACTCCGCCGAAACTTCGTAATTATCAATTTTCATTTCTCTCCACACTTCTGCAAGTGTTTCCCCAGCGTGCTGAAAATTGCGTTTTTCCAAATCATCATCCGTAGTCATTCCTTTGTCGTCGAGATGAGAACCAAAATGTTCATGAGGCAGAATGACGCCTGCCAGTCGTTTGCTGAGGGGAGCCATGCGACGCTCAACTCCAGGTTGTATTTTTTAAAGTGTTCAATCGCAAAGTTCTTGACTTTGCGATAACGCGGGTTTTCGTCCGGCCCACCATCTACAAAGATGATGATTACTGGCTTCACGGTGTTCGATTCTGTCATCATTAAGGGTTTGAATGAAGTTATTGATAAAAGTGATTCGAAATCATAGCGTGGGTGTTCGCTGTGGAGGATGAGTGTTTCCCGCTCCTTATGGATATGTGTGTCAGCCCGCTATACCCAACAGCTTCTTCCTTACCGAAATTGTTAGGTTCTACGTTGACACCGGCGTATACAGAAGGAATAAGTTTGTGCCGCTCTGCCACGACCCAGTCATGATCAGGTAAAAGTATTCTGTATTCCATATGCATTAAAAGAGGGCTCTGACTTTTCACTGCCGGTAAACCTATTGGTACACGTGCCTTATAACAAGTCTTGTGAGAGAACGAATACTAAATGCTGCGGTCCTAGAAGCGAAGCGAGGGATTCCAATGACCTGATTGTAGCAGTGCAAAATTCCCCGTCCTGGTGGTTTTTGTGCATCTCGGTCTGTGGTCTTGCTAACTTTACGGGTACAGTACGTACGTGTCTTCTTCCCTCTTGTGTGTTAGAAACCCGTGGTAGAGATAAATGAAGATATGTGCCGCTTCAAGAAATTTGGAATCCCATTAACAACAGTCTCTCATGCAGGTCGGACAGAGTGAGACAACTCTTAATCATCTCTGTTCGGCGGCGTTCATCAGCAGCGCTGCCATGAATGGCAATATTAATTATGGTCTCATAGGAGTAGCAGGTTGCGAGTCAACTAAAGGGGGCTGTCCAGGGCCAGTTCGAGGTTGTGCTGCAAGCTAGGATTGTTTCTCTGACGTTCAAGTTTTCTCCAGTTTTTCTTTGGCTCGATAATTTTTTGCACGCTTAACAGAATCTCTTTTTTTCATTTAAACGTTTCTCTTACCAAAATTCTTTCAACTCTTTGCGTAGCTTTTTTATTTCGTCATGAACATCATCTTTGACTATACCAGTGTCCCTTGCTTCAGTGAGAAATATAATTAAATTCTTTGTTGAACAGTAGAAAGGCCAATTTTCTTCCCAATTAAGAGTTTCTTGAGCCGGTTTGCTTCTGGAACATTTTCTCTCAGATTATTTGTGATGACCGAACCAACCGGATGTGAAAGGATCTTGTCTGGTTCCGTAGACGATGTCTCCACAGTTCCCATTATATTCAGATTATTCTGACTTTGCTACATAAACGTGGGTATTCGTTACATCTTTCGTTTGTGAGGTGGTCAGTGCTTTCATGTCCAGCGACATGCGACAATCGT
This sequence comes from Octodonta nipae, assembly GCA_034190945.1. NCBI lineage: Eukaryota > Metazoa > Arthropoda > Insecta > Coleoptera > Chrysomelidae > Octodonta > Octodonta nipae. The sequence continues at coordinate 37,253,944 of CM067218.1, read as the reverse complement.
CGTTCCATAAGAGATGAACACGTGGATGAAGCTACAACATTCGAATCCTATAGACCCAGAGAAAATAAATTAAGAATAGGTATTATTGACACATGCGATAAAAAAGAACATAATATACAACATCCTATAGATGCACCTGTTTTTGTTGAGGAGCACGCCAAGATTCGAGGGAACATTGGGTATTAGTGTTGCTGGCGTGCTTGATGTTTGCATAGGTAGCTAGAAATATAAAATATTTATGACCAGTTCTTTTATGAAAAATCAAGGTTAAATATAATACTTATGTCATTATTATATTTTAATATAAACTTACTTGTGTAAAATAACTAAGCATTGTTGCTTTCTTCTTCGTGGCCTTCACCTTCAACTCTCGTATAACATCATTTATATGTTCTATAAACTTTTCTTTATTTTTTAGTTTTTCTTTAGCCGTTTTCCAAATTTCGTTGGCATTTTTTTGACATAGTTGCGCTGGCAAGTCAGCATCAGAGCCTTTATAGGCCAAGAACAGCTGATGATACAAATCTCCTTCTTTTGAGGACATTACCGTATGAAGTCTATTACTCACTTTAATAACACCGAATACAGCAATGTGCTTCTACATAAACACTAACGAATACTGACAACAAAAACAACATTAAATGACGTACAACACAATCTAGGGATTTCCCGTAAAACGTAAACGAAAAGGGTTGCCAATTTGGGAGTTTTAATCCCCTAATTTTTTATATAAAAAAAGAAATAATGTTACGTAACGTGTTGTAAGAAGGACCCCCTCCCGCCCCTGTAACGCATCGTAACGTTTTACGAGACTCCCCCGCCCCCCCAAATTGCGTTACGTAATACTTGAACGCTCCCTTAGTCATATGGAAAAACCGACACATACATTTGGGAGAGCAAATACTCGGGGTCCCACTCGTTCATGGTCCTGAAAGAACCGTTTAAAGGACCCCACCCCAAGTGTAGTCATGATTTCATCATCACCATGAGAAGATTAATCTAATGCTACCGGGTAAGATAAGTCCGGTTTGCCCCTTCCCCTACATCCGTCCCTCGATATAGGCTAAGACATTCCAAAATTTAACGATTTTAACTAATATTTATAAATAAAAATCAGTGACTTTTTTATTATGAAATGCACATACAAAAAACTACATCGCTTAGATTCAAAACATGCGTTATTTTCAATTTACTCAAATTATTAGTTTAATCCCTCTACATTATCGTCGCGGCACTGTCTGATGTATCAAGATAAAAGTGTTGTTTCACGTTTTGTAAGGTTCTTCACTGCTACTTCAAATTGTCATCTTCAAACGTCAAGGAGCATTTCTCATATAGATTCAATTCAACTTCCGATAATATTCTGACATTAAAAATATAGACATTATGGAGTTGTTTTTACTTTTAAATCCAGTTATTTTCCGATTGTTTTACATATATTTGTGTATACTTTATATAAGATTAAATTTTTTGTAAATGGAAACATTTAAATAAAAACAAACCCCTTATCCAGAAGCGTTTGCCTTTCAGTTTGTTAAAAAATCTCGATTACGTTTAAAACTACTTTTAAGTGTTTCAAACAAACTTTAAATCATGTCGTCAAAACCATTTAAAGTTTCGTCGGTTTGGATTTTAACGACAACATGTTTATTCTCGTTGGGTCGTTAATGAAGTACTTTCCGTTGGGAATATTCATTAGACTGGTGCAATGTTAGCGACAATATTTATGGGGCATTTGGCCATCAGGAAACGTCTCGCATCATCATGCCGTCTCAATGAAGACGATTGTTAATTTGGAGATTTGGAATGAAAGATTTAATTGTGTTTTATCCCTTGATTATTAAAATGACTGCCATTTTTGTTAACTGAAAAGAGGCAATACTAATGAAAAGTCACTTGAAATGCAATTAAACAAATTGAAAAGGAGTCGAATTTTATTGTTATCAGTATATAATACAAACTTAGCATTAGGTATGAAACATTTCACTTACATCAATTCCACGTCCGATGTTCTCTTTTAGCTCCGGATAGGTAGGAGTTTTGTTGACATAAAGCCTTTCCTTGAAATAGTTTCCCAGAAAAAAAGTCTAATGGGCTTAGATCGCAAGACCTCGATGTCACCCCTGTAACAGATAACACGACCAGGATATTTGGTTTCAAGTAAAGTTAGTGTGAATGACATGCGGCTCCATCTTGTTGAAACCACATGCCATTTAAGTGCAAATTGTTGGTTTAACTGAAAAAAAGCTGTTCAGCATATGCGATAGCTTACACCAGCTTTGCCACCTTCGTGTTCAAAAAATTATGGTCAATGTTTACCCAGTCCATAGTGCATTTTGTGCTGGCTTTGTTTTTTCTTGAATTCTGGCGATTCACTAAACCATTTAAATAAAAATGGGCTTCATTGGACTTTTACAAAAATCATCATCAACTTCTGTGTTCTCTAGTACCCAATTGACAAATATTCGGCTTTTCTAGTTGTTTGTTTCTTTAAGTTATTGTGTCAATTGAATTTTTTACACCTTTAAATGCAGATCGTTTGTTAAATTTTTTTGAGGAGTGCCGTATGAAAAAAAAAAACAGTTGCTGAGAACTGCAACGCATATTTTCATTTAAACGATTTCAGCGTTGATGTCGGACCTTTGGTTTGTCATATTTGTGCGTTCCTGCGCACAGTATACGGCGCCGCAATGATTTTGCAATGCGTTTGGATACCAACTGTAAAAATTCAAAATCCCAACTTTCACACAACGCAAATCACGCGAAATTCAAATCCCAAAGCTCAATTTGGATAACCGTTTATTAAAGTTTTAATAAAGTAAAACAAGAAATCAGAAATATCAAATAATAAATATTAAGAAGATGGAAGAGTCTAGATTAGAAATACTTCCAGATTAAGCGATAAATCAAGGAGCATGTTAGATTGAAGTAGAATCTCCTAAACAATTGGACTTCTACTTTTCTTATTTAGTTTTATTTATTTATATAATTGTATTAGTGCAGAATTATTGTTTTATTCATTTTTAGGAACAAACGCACAATTGTTTAACAAAATTGGTTCGCTTGTTTTTTTCTCATATTTTCGACTTAGTGCAAGTATAGTGGCAGTAGAGCGTAGATTACTGTAGGCGTTAGTTAATAAGAATTACCGTAATGAGTACAGTATCTTATTTTCCCTGGGATTTTCATTAATTCTATTCTATTCTATTCTATTGGTCCATACATCAGCCAGTGTTTTCAGTTTCAATTTATTCATGACACAGCTGTACGTTGTTGACATAATGAAAACCAGTACTACTGTCATTAAAATTAAAATTAAATTAGCTTATGAACACCATTTTACTACCTGTGTATAAAATACTTATACCCTAATGATAAATAATCATATAAGACTATTGTATCCTCAAAAATTAACAAAAATATCTTTGAAATTAGTTACAAAGTTTTAAGAACATAATGACTACATGTCTATTTTCACGACTGTTGTTAAGGGTTAAATTATTTATATCAGAATTCTTCGAAAACTACTTATGTGATAGGATCCGTCTTGAGTCCAATTAAACTTAACGTCTTAATGACGAAGATTAATGTTCCAGTGTTTATTACAAAAAAGTTTGGAATGAAAATATCGATTTTTTTGTGTGAAAAATGCTCCAATTACGACTTATAAATGCACATTTTAAAGGTTTGCTGATAATCTACAACTTTTCCAGTGGCGGTCTTACTACCCTAATCACTTTTCATAAAATAACCTATTAGAATCAGGGCAGTTATCTCCTACGAACTATTACTACAGTGCTGGAATAAGTAAACAAATGGCTTTTAAATTTTATGTGAAAAATGCCTTGTATTCTGCTATTTTGACTGATGTAAGTTCAAGCGTCTGGAATTGAAAAATCTACCACAATAAATTACCTTAAAACGGAACGACGGAATATTATATAATATTGAACAATATTAGTAACTTTATATCTCATAACAAAATTACGAAAACGAGCCCTTTGAATGCTATAAGCACAAACACATAAATATTGTAAATAACATCATCTCTTATGATCTAAATAATACCAAATAGCATCCAAGGCATAACCGTTACTGGTAATGCTTTGGAAAATGCCAAATTCTTATAAATATCTATCTCCATTTGTAAACGAACTGCTCAAATGTAACTCCGACAATATGTAGAGATCACATCTACTAAATCCTTCCGGATTTAGTTAGCATCGGAACGGCGATATCCTTGAGAAGGAACAACAACAATTCCAGCACAGATAATAACATAACCTCGGAAACATCATTGTGAATTTTCATCGGAATAAAGTACAATAACTGTTGACATTTTAAAGCATGACAATTATTGCTTTAGTTTCGTCTCTTTGTTGAGAATTGCACAATTTCCTAAATTTGTTGAAACGCTGTTATTCGCGTATGTCTTTTGGAAAGGGTCTGATGAAAATTCGTATATAAATCAGTAGGAAATTTTAGAAAACAAAATGACGATATACATTTTTCTATTCTAATTATATTTCTTAAACATTTCGCATACTTTACAAAAATGAAAATTTATGATCCAATTTTCTTCGTACATTTTGACTTCCAACTTCTTCATCTTAGAACGTCGTTTGTATTCTTTTTTCATCAATTTAAATTATTTCATCCAAAAACCGCGAGGCGCTAAAACTGCCAACTCATCAATTATTTTCAAAGATAAATTCTCATTTACTTGAATCTCACTATTCCAGCCTACGGCATCCTAAAAACACTTCACTCTTGCAATATTATTAGTCATCGTCCGGACTTTTTGCATTCTTGACGTCAGATATCAGATCCGGCTCTAGCTTCTCTACACTGTATATTACTTTAGTCATGAAAATATTCCATTCAAATAGTATGGCTAATAGCATAACTGTAAAATGAGTTTACCTGGCTAAATTTTGTCATTAATAAATCGAAATTTGTAGAAATATCGAAGTTAAATCCTCTAAGAGTCACAATCTGCGTTATTATTGAGACATAATTAACTATTTTGGTTCCGCCTATTAGATCTTGGCCATTTGTGTAACGATCTTTCCTCCTGTCATTGGTATTCTTGTCATCAGCCTTGCCAATCTCCACATAATATTTACTATCTTTCATAGTCTTCTTCTTTTCCGAAATCTTCCTGTAATATGGTACCCCTAAACCATCAGCCGTTCTATTTTATAATATGCTTTTATGACTGTTATTTTTTTACTTTTTTTCTGGAAAGACAGTCTCCGTTCTCATTCTTTGCTGGTAGTGGTAGCATTTATGTCATACGAAGTTCTTCCCAAAATTACCTGTCTGCCTTTTTGGCTTATAATACTTATGAATCGATTTTCGTTTAAAACCTCCGAGGCCAAAATTTGATGGGTGGTAAAATCGAGCCTTATGTAATTATAAATAACGGACTTCTTATATAGTGTGAAGCAGCCAAATGGAATAAATTCCATAACGAAGGAGGGCGTGTTGGGAAAAACGCTTGTTCACGTCCATTTGTATTTTTTCAACAAAAATAAAATTATATAGGGTGTGTCATGTGACAGTGGCCAATACCAACTTTCTTATTTTAAATGCCACTCCTTTTATATTATTTATTTTTTAGATTCTCCAGAAAATTCTAGACATAATTAATGCAATTTCCTACACCTATCTTTCATTAAAAAAATATTTTATTTCACAAATTCGCTATTTTACACTTAATACTCAATTCCCATTTAGCTCTAGATATTGAGATAGTAATCAAAAACCATTCCTGCGTTCCTTTTTACAGATTAGAATAGAAAAAAGTTTTGTTTATTTTCGTCAAAACTCATAGCCTTAGTATAGCATCTTGTGGTCTGCCTGCATGACAGTGGTGATCAGTGTCAGTGGTATTGTCATTTGAATTTCGTTAACTGTACGTAATAATATCAGAAAAGTGGTTCATTTAACAGAAATGCACAAAATAACCATTCTACAAATGATTGGTTATGGAGATTACACACGGACACAATTGGAAGTTTCTCGCTTATTTCACGAAAATTTTCAAATTTGCCGCCTGTACCCCAAGGAACAATTAGCAAACTAGAAAAGCAGTTTCGCGGGCTTGTTGTAGCTGCCAATGTTCTAAGTGATAATATTAAATAATTGGATATTATGCTTGAGTTTCAAGAAAGTCCACATAATTCTGGTCGAAAAGCAGCCCCATTGTTCAACCTTAGCCACATATCAAATTTTCAAATAGCTCATGGAAGACGATTTCCACAGGAGAACGTATTTCTGTAAACAAATGAGGGTAAGGTTAGATAACAATGTGATCCAATTAGAAGATGTTTTGTTTTCTGATAAGACCACATTTACACTTCACGGTCATGTTAACCGTCAAAACTTCCGCTATTGGTCTAATGAGGATCCTCACTGGATGACAGAGAAACATACGCAATATCCTGAAAATTTATTGTTTATGTAGGAATTGTTGGAAATTATATCGTAGATCCCTTTTTCATTGATAGCAACTTGAATGGAGATTAACATTAAGAAACGGCTCCAAAATAATGTCGTGCCAACTTTGATAAAATTACATACTGATCCAGTAAACCCACAAGTTCCTGCCAATACAATATGGTTTCAACAAGATGGAGCACCGCCTTATTTCGAAATCAATGTCTGGCAGTAGCACCCAATTTTATCAAATCGGCGGATTGGGAGGTGCGTATCGATAGAATGGCCAGCACGATCTCCTGATTTGACGCCATTGGACAACTTTTTGTGGGAATATGTCAAAAGTACAGTAAACAAAACTAAACCCCCGAACTTAGAAGACATTTCTATACCAGATTAGCATGTTGTCAAGACGTTCGCGGCGAGCATTTTGAACATTTCCTACATTGGCATTAATGGTTTTTGTTTTTTTTATTATTAAGAAATAATCAATATTACTTATTATATTTTTAGTGTAATATAGCGAATTTGAGAAATAAATTATTTTTTAATGTTAATTTTGTAATAAATCTGAAAAAACCTAATATTTCTGAGGTGTAGGATATTGCATTAATTATGTCTAGTATTTTCTGGAGAATCCAAAAAATAAATAATATACGGGGCTTGCATTTAAAATAAGAAAGTTGGTATTGGCCACAACAACAACAACAACACGCCCACCTTTATTCCTTACCGAATTTATTTGAATTTGATATTATGATGATGTGCTTTTAAAAAATTTTTATTTTTCATTTAGTTTCTTAATTGGTCGTCTAATATTTATATTAAGATTTTCAACTTAATTTTTCCTCCATACTTTCAGTAGAGCCCTTATATTCTTTTTATTTTCCAAATTTTAGGCTCAGTAGTTTTGGGGAACGGGGTAAATTTTGTATATTTTCCTTAATACTTTTTAACTTATACATTAAAAAAACATGTTTGCATTCCTCATAATGAACCTTTTTTGAAAAAAATGTCAGATTTAGGTACTTCCGAAATATAATATTGGGATTTTCAAAATTAGGTTTTCCCAGGAACAAAGTTAGGCCCAATAACCCTAATGTTTACTAAATTTTATGGCGAGTGTTTCGGTGTTAGGGGGAGATAATGATCAATTTTAGTCAAATGTCTCCCCTAAAATGTTTTTTTTAATTACCAAGTTTCAAACTTTCCTTTCCAGTAGTTACGGAGAAAAAGAGCTATGATAGACCTACAGATACAAAAGGGTTTCGTTTCAGTTGATTGAATATATTTAGTACACCTATTTCAAGGAATTTGCTCACAGTGTGAGACTGACAATTATCAAAATTCCATATGCAACATAATGATTAATGTAAAAAATAATTATTTTCTAACTTAACATAATTATTAATGTGTCATTTCTTAATCAAATATCAATTTATAAAATAATAAATCAGATTCTTAACTACTAACGATTTTATTTTAAGTAATAGCAAAGAATAATTTGGAAAAATTTCAAAGTGTTTCGCAATCGTTTGTCGTCATCCAAAGGTATGTATGATGGAAGTTTTAACAGGAGATAAATAGGTTTGATGATTGGCGAAAAAGTTCAATGCCCTCTCTTGAAATAACATTTTTATGCCTACAACATGCTGCTTCGTACAACACGTTGAGTAATATAAACAATATTAGCCGATATTACATTCTATAGTAGGGTTTTCAAAGTAAGATATTTTTAATAAATATATGCAAAAATGCGCATGACCACAATTATGTTTCTACTATACAGTTGAAGAGTGACAAATTTAGAAATGGTGTTGATGACGACCTATCTTTAGTAGTAGAAAGCTATTTAGTAAAGCTCGATTTGATTCCAGGCTACATGTTTTTGGTAGAATGACTGTGATTTACTTGTATAATAAAAATCATCACCATTAAATAAATATTGTGCTGTGTTTATAAAAGTGATACGTCTGATTCTAAACGTGTAGTTTTTAATTGTACTGTTGGCGAGTTTCCGACTTGATTGTAACATTTATACTTAGTCCATAAATTAAAAATATTGAATCTCTGGTTACATATGTGGTATTATTTCTTAACATAAATAGTTTACTTAAAGATATCAAAACGTTAAACATCTGATAGTAGTTTCCTCGGCAGACGTTGTTCTGAACTGCTATAGTCCATTTTGGAGAATGTCCCTGAAAAATATCTGTTCTAACCACCAAAGTTTCGTTGCAGTCGGATGACCATGAACATTACTTTTTATACATATACAGAGTGTAAACAGTTTGAGTGCAAAGATTTTGAGGATCAGTACTTCGGCTCAAAAAGTAAATCCAAAAAGTTTTTCAGAAATATACTATAGTTTTGCCAAGAAAAGTCAGAAGTTAGGTAGCCTTTATTACAGTGAATAATAGACTATTTCCGGCTTCAAAATGCTTGTAAAGCTAAATATGTAAATACCCAATAGCTTATACACCTTTAATAACTGTATTAACAGTGAAAATTATTATTTAAAGTCTAAATATTCTGTTATATTTTGTCGTACGTTTCTCTGAACAGATGTGGCAACGTGGCATATAAACACGGCTATCTTAGTACTACAGCTGACCTCTGCCACGATTGTTTTCTGTTGGATAAGTTCTTGTGCGAAAATTTATATCTAAAGGCTAATTCAGACTACGCTAGTAGTTTAGTCCAGTGGCGAGTTATTCCAATGATTACTGCCCCAAAAACGTTCGTACTGCGGTCGAGTGCAGTACACAAGTTTAGTGTATTTTGCAAGTTGAACAACCTGCAACTTAATATTCCATACGCACTCATAATCTAGTTATTTGACAAAAAAATTTAAAGGTGTTTCTTCATTCCCAAGAAACGACATTTTTGTAAAACCTAACCAACAAAAGGGTAGCTAATAACTCCACAGCTCAAACAGTAGTTGAACTCGACTTAGTGAAACGTTCGGGCTTGTTTAGCCCATGAATCAGTGAGCAATGACGCGTGGTGGGGAACGCTACTCGACCGAAAAATAGAACAAAATTGATCGGCTCCACTAAATTGCTTGCTAAACTACTTGACTAAATTTTCGTTGTTCAGACACGGATAGTTACTAAATTACTAGCACAGTCAGAACTAGGCTTAAGTGGAGTGATATTCGATGTAGATGTAGATTTGTAGATATGTAGATATCGTGATTTTTATTTTAAAAAATAAATTGAATAAACAAATAAAATCGTTTGTGGATTTTCAGTTCGAGTGCGAGGGTATTAGTTTGTATAAATCATGCCAGGTTACAGAATAGGGGAAACACCTGACATGTTATTAATTTGTGGGGAAAGCAGATGTAATAGCAAGAATGTTGAATTTTGAATATTTACTATGAAGAATTTGTTTATCCTCCTGAGCTCTACCATGATGACATATCCTGTAAGCACATGTGTATTTATTTGTCTAACATACATGACATTAAATTTAATGAGTAATAAATATTTTTCGAAATATTTAACAGATAAAAGTACATATAAGAAATGTTTTTTTTTTAATATATTTTGTATCATATTTCTACATCATATGTAAACAACTTTGTGTCCTCCCTTCTTCAACTTGATGCATAAAATAAATCTCCAACAATAAATCTTCATTTCAATACACAGTTGGTAAAAGCGTATATTTTTGAAAAGAATATGTTATAAACTTTGATTTACCTAAATAAATCTAACGGCACTCGAAACAATATAATTATTCAGTACACAAAAAAAAACACAGGTGTTCATTTTTTTGTGGTCGAAGTCATTTCTTTATTATTCGCAATAAAAGTGAATCTGACTTGACTGCGATGTTGCCGCATTGACAATAATTTACTTAATATTTGTTTGGAATTTTCTTGCTTATTAAGGCTTATATACCATAGTGTTATAAAGAGTTTTTGGGTTTTATTTGGTGTATACTATCTCCACCTAAAATATATGCATTCAAAGTATTGACACCCTGTATATTATGATTTTTTTAGTTACATGATGAACAGAAAGAAATCCTTCCATTGAATCCTGTTTCTTATCAAAATTCAAGATTTTTCAATTTTTCTAGCAGTTCTATTTTTCTTTCCTTAAAAGTTCTACTCGGATAAAAACAAATATTGAAAAATATCCAAATCGATCCAGCAGAAAAAAAATACAGTTATTTTCCCAAATAATTTTTTGGATAATTTTTCCAATTTTTGGTTCCCTAAAAATCCTAACTCCATTTTGCGTTTGTCATCAAAACATGAACTCATTTTTATCATCTTTAATAACTTTTTATTTTGTTATACTTTCAAATAAATCGTTTAAATTGGCAGTTAGGAACCGTATAAATGGCAAAAGATTAAAACATTTGCTACAAAAATATATTAACCGACTTCAAAGTAGAATTAGAAAGATGAGAATAATGAACCAAACCTAACACTATACAATAAATAGAACAGGCACTGTTGTTTGGTACCTACACACATAGAAAAAATATAAGCAGTAAAAGGTGCTTGTTCAGTACAAATGAATTACCTACCTATCTAGTACATTTTTAAACTCGGTGCCAAGCAAACCTAAAATCTTATGCTGCTGACATATCGACTTCTTCAAGCTTGATTGTTTCTTGGCACCGACTTCAAAAATATTCAAGATTGGTAGGTAATTAATTTGTACAGAATGAGCACCTTCTATTTACATTTTTTGTTTTGTAGGTACCTAACAACAGGGAATGTGCTATTTAATATATAGGTTTATGTTTGTTTAATTATCTTCAACTTATTAGTTTTACTTTGAAGTCGATTAATATATTTTTTAAGAATGTTTAATTTTTATTTATATATAAACACAAAGTTTTGTAACCTACCTCGAAACCTTTATTATTTTCACTCAATGCCGTTTCAACAGCAAAGCTGTTATCGTCATCATAAAACTTAAAATATTTACAATTTTTCCTTAATATATAATACTTAAAATTACTGATGTCAATATTCGAATGACGAATAACCGATCATCCGAATACTGAAATGCTGGGTGTGTTCACAATATTTACAAATCATCCGAAAATTATTCGTTTTCGGTGACATAAGACATAATGTATGGTCACAGATGGTATTGATGTCGAATATTGAATATTGATATCGAATATTGAATATTCGAATAATATTTGAGTTAAAAATTATCAACCTGTTTCACTTATTTCAGAATATATACGACATAAGGTCTTTGCTGTATGGCCACAGAATGGGTGTATAGCCCTAACTTACATCGAATATTGGATTTCCGAATAATATTCGAGTTATAAATAGTGATGGGAATATTCGAATGATTTTGATATTCGGCTTATTTCCGATTCGAATATTTCAATATTCGCATAATATTCGGTTAATATTCGTTTATTTTGACGTTGGCATATATGGTTGAATGACGACCATATAAGCTTGAAAATCGTCACAATCAACTCGAACCGTCGAACGGTAAGAATATAATGGCTGAAATGTTTGACATTCTCATTAAATACTAACATCTGTAGGTAGCATTAAATACAATATTTTCAGCAGCTAGATTAATTACAAATGCTAGACTTTCAGCTAGTAAGGTCGATCAAATAATTTTCCTTAATCCTTTTCTAAAAATTAACTACAGTTTTGTGTGATATAAATTCTATGAGTTAAATTATTATTATAACTGGCAAAATAACTACATACAGGTAGTTGTTTTATCTGGTCTTATATTATATCTAATATCAAGGAACTTCCTTGTACTTTTTTTTATTCGATTTACATTTATTTACCGGAAACTAACCGCTTGTTACTGTTATAATAGTCGCGAATAATATTCGAACATGGAATATTCGATGTCAATACAGTCTTTGATCTATTTTATAGCTATCCAAGATATGCCGTATGCTATGTCTTATTCGAATATATAGTCGAAAAGAAACTCCAATATTTTTCGGACCTCCAATATTCGGTGTCAGTTAGGACTATACACCCATTCAGTGGCCATATAACAAATGCCTAATGTCGTATATATTCGATTACAACAGAATCAGATTGATAACTTTAAACTCGAATAATGTTCAGACGTCAATATAAACGAATATTATTATAATATTCAAATATTCGAAATAGCTAATCCCTAAGTACCTAAACCTTCCAATATAATATGGTAATTGAGTTATTAAATATTTCTTAAGATCAAAAAAAAATGTATAAGTATTTAATAACTCAATTATTATTGTTAGAATGTTAGGTACTTAGGGAATAGTCGATTAGCATAATGGTTTCCCCACTAATTTACGGACAGTATTTTAAGTATTATATGTTAGGGGATAAATGTAAATATTTTCAGTTTTGGTTTTGCTGTTGAAACGGCTTTGGTGTTGTACTACAAAACTTTGTTATCATAGGTCTTTGACACCCCATAGGTTAAGTAATTTCGAGAAGATTGTTGAGGAGGTCTTGAATTATTTTGTCTATTCATTGAGTTTTCTCTCCTCCAAATTTTTTCCTGTAACAGATAAGTATTTAAAAATTGTATATGTAGAACAAAGTGTAGTAAGGCAATTTCGTAAAATTGCCCGGATTACACAATATACAATACATTACTTATATACAGGAATACTGCTTGATCATTTTATAGACATCTCTTTCTCTCAGAAAAACTGTGAGGAAGAATCTCTGTACGGACAGCCAGCAATCCGGGCAATTTTACGAAATTGCCTTACTACACTTTGTTCTACATATACAATTTTTAAATACTTATCTGTTACAGGAAAAAATTTGGAGGAGAGAAAACCCAATGAATAGACAAAATACCCCATAGGTTACACCGTTTTCCCAATTCTGTATAACCATTTTGGTTTTAGGTACATATTCTTAGTATTATACATATAGTTCTTATCATTTAACGAAATCCTTAGCTGTTATGAAATCTATAATTTTAATAGATAGATTTTCAAGATTCAGAGTTGAGGGAAATATTGTCAGTATGTTATTTATTTTCTGCTCTTGTATTTAAAATTATAACTTCGAACATAAGTTATTAGTATTTGCGTTCAAGTGAATATATTTCGCAAATACAAATGGTGTTTGTTAAAATAATCATTAAGATGCACATTAGCGGTAACAAAATAAACAGGAAGTTGAAAAAACCATAGGGGTAATAAATTACCACTATTTTTTATCTTTGTTTTACACCCTATAAAATAATAAGAAATAGAAAGTTATCTATTTCATTAGATGATGCAGTTTTTTTCAACATTAAATTGTTCAATAAATTCTGCAGTCACGGCCTGACCAAGAATTACACAGAACACTATTTCTTATAGCTTCTCTAATCGATTTTCGCAACCGAGCATTACTTATTTTTAAACATAATGCTCTTATTTATTACCAAGCATTATCGCAATTATTATACCAAACCGTGTCAGATCTCGGTAAGAAATAGAATTGGAAAAAAGTTCCCAGTTCATGGAAATCCAACAACTAAACGATTTTATCACATTGATTGCATGCAACTAATAATAGAAACGCCTGGGAATGTTTCTTACATTTTTGAGTAGATAACAGTGAAATAATCCTTGTTGGAATTAATTATAACTATACATGTAGATTTCGATCAACATCATTCGAATTTTGCATTCACAAGTGAAAGAGGAAATTAGTTTTATTCTAATTTCATCTACAAATTCCAATTTACTATTGTCAGTTTTTTTGTCAAAACATAATTAAGAGAATCATTTAGCTTTTAAGTTATCGGTCTTCAAGTATTGAGTGAAATTTCTGTTATAGAATATTTTTTTAAACAAGCTTTGATTTATAAACGACTGAACTATAAACTAAAAACTAATTTTCAGGGTGTTCCAAAAAGTGTTGCCAATTTTCTCGCATTTAAATCCCTCGTCAGCAATGAGTCGTTTTGTCTCTGGAGTATTTTAATGTTGATACTAAAAGAAAGAAAGAAAAAATATAATTATAATAATGGTGCCAAATTTGGAACCTCCAGTTTGGTTACATAAATTGAGCTTCAAAATCATGAAATCCAATACTAGAGGAAACTTGCAGATCTTGGTGCAAGGAAAGATAAGGCTTTAATGCATCCAACGGTTCTCCTTGAATAGCTACAGAAGTTTCATAAACCAGGGATTTGATGTTATCCCACAGAAAATATCCAACGTAGATCGGAACTTCGCGATAGCAAACTGATACGTACTGTATTTTGAGGAAGTCTTGATTCTTAAGAAGGCATTTTCAGAACATGGCTAATACAAAAATCCGTATTTAAACGGCTGTTTTGCTTTACGTCTAAAACGAGAAGGAAGTCAATTTTCTTCTCGCTTAAGACCTATTGAAAAAACTTCTACTGTCAATACCAACTTACACGTAGAGGATAGAAAATTTAGTAACTACAATAAGAACAGAACATATTCAATAAAGCAGAAAATAAAAGGACAAAACATATTCTGTTCACGAGAACACAATATTAATGCAATGCAGAAGACACTAAAATACTTTCAATCATGTCTCAAAGTGTATAATCTAACCTATTTTGTATATAAAATGGTTAGTGAGGCTGTTACTGTACTAGTAATTTCTACATGAGCTACTCGTCGCGTAACCTATCACAAGTTACATTTCTTGGGTGGTCTTATTCATAGTGATAGTGACTAGTCACTCGTAGCTCCACATTTGTCCATATTTATATTTACATTATTCATATTCTATTTTCATTTTTTAATTATTATCTAACAATTGTTCCGACCAGTAATTTAGACAAGCTGCGTTTAGCTAGATTATATTTGTTATCTGGAATGGTAAAGAAATGCATTAAACTTGTGAACTATCCCGTTATATGGTTATGTTATTTTTTGTTTAGTTGAATTTTGAAATTGTATTTTATGACCAAGTTCCAGGCATATTCACAACTTTAAGACTTTTTGAATTATCGTTTCTTTATGTAATTTTTGTGCTCGTCTACTTGGACATTTAAAGATATACACATTTCTCCAGTACAAAATTTATTACATTCGCAAGGATTTTTTTGAGTTGTATTTTTGGTTTCGTTTTTAACATAATTGATTATAGGGTATTTCTTGTTTTGAGGGTGGTTTTAATGTTAGTCTGAAGCTTGTCGACAATGTAACTCATTCTTCGAAGTTTTCTTGAACTTCACTCATCTTGAAATGGTAAACAAAATTGAATACCAAACAATCACTAACAATCATCACCAAATGCTTCTTATTATAACAAACCTAGGAGTGCCACATAAAATCCTGAAGATACCGTTAGAATTTTTCCAATTTGAAAGGAGCATTTTTCTTATGTCAGACATAAATTCTTTTAGTTACGTTAATTTAAAATTTTACATATTGTACATTTTCATAAAGTTTGATTATTGCCCTTGACAACGGTGTCCTATCCAGCCCCCAAAACATTTGGAATTGTCACAATATATATATAAACTTTTATTCTGAATCATGGAGTACTGAATGTAAAACATACGAGGTATAAAAATGTTGTTAAAAGGCTGATATTTAAATCAGCCATTTATGTTATTTAATTGAAGTAGATATTACTCCTAAAATTTACATCTTACTATAAAAAAGAGAAAAGATCAACTGTGATTGTTTTCGGTGTAAATAGAAAACGTACTAATATGTTTTTTTATTTCATTACCACTGAATTTTATACATATTTCAAAACTAACATTTTTTTCATTTTTTTCAGGTACGATCCAGACGTTTCAGAACATTAAAACACGAAAGACTTCAGTAAGTTTTCAAATTTATTGACGTTTCCTCGCAAAAACCACCAACCGACGTGAGCCATATATGAATATCGCGTGTTCGAACATCTCAACATCGCAAACCAACAAATTTATTCGATTCCTTTACTGATTACATCAGACAAGGGTAGACGTGCGATTTGTCTTCGAATGAATGAAGTAGAAAGAGATAGCGAATTGCTACGGTGTGAGATAAATGTTAAGCCTCAGTTCAACAGTACAAGACAAACACTAATTGCAAGTAAGCCCTGAACGTTATGCTTTGCACGAATATATCAGCTCAGCAGCCACATGGAGTGTCTGGTGTTTGTTTGGATTCTGTCTTATTAGGTACGTTGTACGTAGAGACCGTATACACGAGAAACGCGTTACGTTATTGACATAATTTTCACGATTCTTGCTGAAATTATACAGGTCAAGAAGTTAAGTTTCCAGTTATTTAATGCTTTTTTTTCAACATGAAGGACTATTTCTATAGGAACACAAATCTGGTCTGAAAACATATATTTGCTAAAATCATTACACTTACTTGTCATGATTTGTTGAGTTCCAAATGGCAACTTTTCATCGGGAGCATTTTGGGCCGTAGATTGAAGTAAAAAATATCAGATAATTTAACGAAGTTTAATTTAGATACTTTTTAACTCACAAATCAGATATGAATTATTATCATTCGATGACCAAAAGAAAAGTATGCTAAAAAATGCTCAAAAAAGGACAAGTAGTATAAAGTACCAGTCAAAAGTCCCCTCCCCGCCCCGTATCTATTGAACGGTTATACTATACAACTTCCAAAAAGGAGGAGATTATCAATTCGTCGGCACCTTTTTTTATGTATGACCAGCGATTATTACAAAACGGTTTGGGCAATTTTGATGATTTAAACTGCATTACATTAAGGAACATTACAGAAAGGTAATATAATTGTCTATAAGGTGAGATTTACCGTTTTCCAGAAACTCAGAAAAAAGTAATTAAGGGACTACAGTTCAATGAATTTCAATGGATTTTCACTGTTTTCTCGAAAACGGCTCAAGCAATTTGAAGATTTTAAATTGTGTTCTACAAAGATATGTTCCAGCTTGATTCCGTATATTTTTCTATAGCGTAAAACAAACCATTTTTCTGAGAATTAGAAAAATATGTGGAAAAAAACTGTAAACAGACAGAAACTGTCATTTTCATCATAAATATCTAGTTTAAATATCAAGATATGCCATGAAAGTAACTATATCGTACAGGGTGTTTGTAATGGTTTTCATTTTGATTAATCTGAAGTCAGTTTCTTTTAGAGAGGAAGTTAAGTTACGGGGCTTATAGTCGCCTGAATTGACAGCAATTATTCGATTAGTTTATCGAACCGAAAATTTGTTATGCCGACGATCTTTTCTCCATGGTATACGGTTGTAGGTGTGTGCGGGCGAGCATGTGATATTATATAAGTGGTACATAAGCGGTTGCATACATAGGATGGTTGAAATATAAGGTGGAATTGAATTAGTTATACAGGGTGGTTCAAAGTATATATAGTATTGAGTGGAACATAAGTAGTTGCGTATACAAAGTGGTTGAAATAAGAGAATGTTAGAAGCAGTTAAATATACAGCATGGTTGAAATATAAGGTGGAGTAGAATTACAGGTATACAGGGCGATTAATAAAAGTTGTTACATAAGCATAATCAGGATATTTGAATTATAAGACGGGGAATAATATGATTACAGACATTGGTTCAAAAAATTATAGTCATAAAATATAGTTCAAAAATGTGAATTTTGTGGAGTTGAATTATAGTGGTACAGAAAATGATAGACAAAGTATTTATATAGAGATGACCAATACACCGAAGCATATACAGTGTGGATGCAATATAGAGTGAATTAGAGTTACACTTATAGAAAGTGGTCCAATTAATAAAACAAATAAAAAAGTTAAAAAATATGTGGAAATATAGAAAAGAATACAAATTAGAGAGCGGGAAAAAGAGAGATACAAAAATATCCTAAAATAATCAATAGAATTGTACCTTAAATCAGATAAAAAAAATATATAAGAAAATAGTGATTGATTGCACACGGTTTCTAAAAGTTTCTATTTTAAGCCAGTTGAAGTGGGTTAATATCATAAAAAAAGTTAAAAATTATTTGGAGAATATAAAAAAAGAATACAAATTAGAGAGGAGGAAAAAGAGAGAGAGGAGAATATGCTAAAATATTCAATGGTATTGTACCTTAAATCAGATAAAAAAAGAAGATATGTTTGAAAATAGTGATTGATTGCACACGGTTTTTATTTAAGGTGACTGAAGTCCGATCTTTTTTAAATATAAATTATTTAACATTCTATTTGGAACGTCTCTCTCCATCGGAATATTTTCAAGCACACGCCAAGCCAATACAAGATGTGTTCCTACCGATAAGCAACCGGTAATTTTATTGCGCATAACAATATTGTAAACGGTAACTTGTCACCGCGCACGAAAATTATCGGTTGTGTATCGGTAATTCGGTCTGTTGGAACGAACCTACATACTCCACACTGCCAGACGCCTAAATTTGACACGTCCACTCCAAGTTAGTACATGCAAGGCAGAAAATCTTCTAACCAAGAAGGAAAGAATTTATTCTAATTCTAATTTTTGAAATTTAATTTCATTTTATAATTTTTGTCACTTATATTATTTATACACCAACTTTCACGCCTCCATGATTAGTTGTTCCCTAAAAATCACTGAAAGCCATCCCCTTTCAATAATAGAATAGTCGGAAAAAATGGCACATCAAATGTCTATTAATTTAAGGAACTAATGTCATACCTGTATTATTTTTGGTTCTCGAAAAGTAGTGCATATTTCTTAAAAAATACCCTACTTGCCCCTATCGAACGTTTCGCACATTGATAAAGCCCACTACCAATTATTTTCGCAGTATTAATTAATTATATCAACATTCACCCAAGATATTGAATTCTCTGTATACGAATAGTGACCCCTATTTCCACCCTTTTTCAACCTTTCCATTTTCGCAAAACGACGAATTACTTCGTTTAAAGAAAAGAATTCATCTCTTAAGTCTCATGGCTGTATTACTCTAAGTTCCTGAAAATAGTATTTTTTTCAATAAAACATTTCCCCCCGTGTCCCCTCTGAGATAATTGAGTGTTTGCAAACTGATAAAACTTGTTTTTATTTATTTATTTCGCTTTTTCCAAGTTAAATTAAGTAGAAGCAGTAGACACCCCACTGCCCCCCCCCCATCGAGAAATCAAACATTTTATTAAAATAAAATATAGCCTATGTTACTGGCTGATAGTGCAGCATTATAGTAGTGGAAGAATTTTTAAAATCGGTTCGTTACTTTCAGACATTACAAATGTACCTCGTTATTATGTATTAGTATGGATTAAGCAATCAATGTAAAATTTTGATCTATTTAACATTGTTGGAAAAAAGTTATAACATCATTTCTTTACAAACACTATAGACGTGGCAAGATTGTACTCCAGGGAACATGTGTTATTTTGTAACAAAAACGTTGTCGTTTCATTAAGATAAAAACATGGAAAACAAAGGGAACGTCACTTATCAATTAATACAATCCGTAAAGTATAATAAAAAAGTTCCCTTTGTTATCACTTTATCACTTTCGCTACTAAATCCCTTTGCAGCTACTTTTTCAAATTTCCATCCCGCTGCGTTTTAAATTCCCAAAGCTATTAAAACGGTTGTATCCATCGGATTTTACAAAACGTCGTTTCTTGAATAGCAAACGTCAAATACAGAAATGGAGATTTTTTGCCGTTAATGAAGCTTTCAAGAGAAGAAAACTGAAAACTCAATGTCAGCTTTCCCTATTGGTAATGGAAAAAGCTAAAAAACTAAGAGAGGAAAGCGGTGCGTCGTGGTTATACTCTTGCACAAGCAGCTCGCTCCGAAGTGACAGCTCATTTAAGATTAATTATGTGGAAAACGTAGACGCGATTAGTTTTCTTATTAATATTTTACTGTTTAAACTTCTCCTGATTGCTTTATAACTAAGTTATTCGCGCTATCTTACCTTTAAATCAATTAGATCTAGGATATTTAAATTTTCTCAATTAAATATTTGGAACTAGACCAAGTAAGTCAATTTGACGTGTTAAGTGATGGGTGGCGTCACGTGCCGGTTGGTTTGACAAATACATTTGTCTTCAAAAAGTTGATTGATATTTATAATGATAATCCAATTCATATGTATGTATTAGATTATTGAAATGATAACAGACGTTTGTTATTAGCTGTAGTACTGTAAAATTCCATTGTCACAGCCGTCTAAGAAGTTGTTTTCTAAAATGAGGTCAAGACCTATATTTGCAGAAATAGGTCCTAAACAATATGTATAATAGGTACGTACCTCCATATGCGTTATGCCATAAAGTTGTGATAAATTACCTATTAACTTATTAACAATCTGGTAGCGATAAAATGTAACATCAGTGATGGTGGTTTCAATTTAACTGTAGCTTTATATGGTGATAACGAATGACTGTTTAAAAAAAATGGTGTCAAACCGAAATTTTGCATTCAAAGTCAGCTTTCTACTAAACCAGCTGCTGACTATCATAAGTATGTTTGCAAATTAACACTTGGTAAAGTAATAAATCCAAAACATTAAGTTTGGATGGACACTGGGTTAAATAAGGATAAGCATCATAGTCGTCTCAATAAAAAACTAACATTTTTTTTTGAAATTGTTCAGTTATATTTTGTTTTTTTTACAAATTTAAGTTGATTAATACTGTATCCGTTTTTCAACTACCGCATACGGTAGGGCTGGGTAGGGAAAATGGTTAGCATGAAATTTGTAGGATTTCCCCCGGCTATCCGATGGAGACCTTGGATTTGATCTCAACTTTTACTTTTAAGGTCACGTGAAAGTCAAGGTCTGTTCTTTAAGGGGAATCCATATTTGCTGAGTTGGAAAGCGCGAAAATTGCCACGTTCCCATGTTTCGTATGCTTCTCCAGCTCAAAATCAGTTTTTGAAGTGAGAACTGTAGTTTTATCGCGTTTTCGGGAAGCCCTGAAAATTAAAAGTAAAGGTTTAGAATTTCCCTGGATATGATTGTGACCTGATCATGACCTTGAATGGTATTTCAAGGTCAACTACTCTTACAATGATTGTCAATGCAAAACAAAACAAATGCTATATTTCTAACAAACACAAATATATTAAGTGACTAGATATCAGGACACCCAATAATATTACGATACATCTACGACCTAATTGAAGGACATATGCCCTATATTAGGACCCTTCTCAATCCATTGTTTCGATAAGACTACTTTGAACATAATTAAATTGATTTTTTGCGTTGGCCAATAAGATCTCCCGATCTAACGTCAATTGAACATGTATTTTTACAGGTAGCGGGTCAGATCAAGCATATTTCAGTGTACACGTTGCTTACCCACTGATTGCAAGTTCTCAAACAGGTCAATTATATATATATATATATATATATATATATATATATATATATATAAAGCTACACTTTTGGAGAAAATTATTTACGGACCCTTCAACCCCTAGTGGTGAAAAGTACCCCTAAATGAATATAAGTAGCATGTCATATCGCGTTTAAAAGGGTTTTCAGTTCTCTATTCTTTATGATTTTTGGAAAAGAAAACGGTAATTTTATTTATACAAACAAGTAGCTTTCGCGTCAAATACATATCAAGAGTTACTAGTCTATTAGATATCTTTTTGCCAAAAAAGTAAAATCGGATACTTTTGTGACTTTTAAGAAAAATTATCTTTTTGAGCTTTTTGTGCCGTACTTATAATTTATGTAGTTTACTAGACTTCTTTTATAATTTTTACGTATTAATTGTTTAGTTAGGAATTTTTAAGAAGAAACATTAATTTATTTTAAAAATGACCGACCCTATCTGATATCCAAAGAACTCAGTGGGTGATAAAACAAAACGCATTCTGAGATATGCAGAATATTTAATGAGAAGTATCCTGACAGTCACATCTCCCGGTCTAGGCTGAGTAGAATAAAACAAAAATTTCGTTAAATTGGAACTGGCAAAGATCTACCCAAACCTGGGAGACAAAATTGAATTACCAAAACAAATTTGATGTTGAGAAAAATGCACAGAAACCTAGAATAGAAGTAGTTTGTAATAATGACGTAAGTAAAACATCTGTATTGAAAATTTTAAGAATAGAAATACGATCCATATAAAATTAAACTGGTTCAGGAACTAAATGACGATAGATCGCGAAATTTGCTAACTAGAAACAGTACAGTTGTTTAAATGAATGTACATCGACACTTACCTTGTCTTTATCAATACCAAGATAATATATGTATAGAATCTGTCTTTTATAAGTCTTTAATTCCATGAATAAGTAGTTATCTAAAGCTTTTAGTTATTAATTAAAGCTCAAATATGGTTTGCTCAACTGTAACTCATATATTTGTTGGTTATTAATTAACAGTACCAAATGTAAGAAAACTCATTTTAAAACAATGTTGTTATACGCTATGCCTTGTAGGATATGTAGTGCTTTGACCTTAACCTTTTCTTCCAAAATAATAATAAATTTTTCACTCCTGGATTAGTCTAATGGATTTTCTTTCACCTTATGGAAATCATCTAACGTTACACAAAACAAAATGACGTAGTGCAAGTGGAAAGCGAAAATCAAGGTCCTTCAACTCCCTTACGCATTGTGTTATTGCGATAACGACCAATCAAATCGGATTCTATTACGTTCAAGTTCAAACACCTTTTTATTATCGAAAAAGATGGCAAAAGATTGGGCAATTAATTTTGGTGTTGCCCCCCTAAGTTGTGTTCGGGAAGGGTCTCTCACCTTTGCAGCGAAAATTCTCAAGGTCGTACAGGAAAATAGAATGTTTTATGGTTTGCGTACGTTTTTGTACAGTAAATAATTAAGTTTTTATTATAGTACGGAATTTCTACCGCAGAGTAAACAGTAATAAATTTTATGTAAGAGAAAAAATGAGGATCTGTAATAAACACGAGAATGTAAAATTTTAATTATATTATTGTTTTATTTCCATATCACGGTTGTTTTAAGGTAGGTCTACACGAGGTCACCTAAATTTAGATAGTTAGTGTACGTCTTGACCAGACTGGGTGGGATAGAATCGATTCATCTATGGTTGCCAGATCACTTTTATCTTAATAGGCCGTCAGTTACTGACTGATTTTGGTCTACCGTTTCCTTGCTTTTGCCTCAAAGAGGCTTGAAAAGTGTTATTGTTGAATTCATTAACGCGAAATTTGCGAGAGAACCGCATGGCTAACATAGGAAAAACTCGTTTTCCATTAAAAAAAATGTTTTGCTCCCATTTTCTCGCCTCTGCAATATGTACTAAATGAATTTTATGATGCAACCAAGCGTCAAAATACAAAACGTAACAATATGCCAGGATTTTGTGGCTTCTGCCTTACTGTTAGAAGAGTCTGGTCCTACCGACGACTATAAAAATTAGTACAGAAACATCATAAGTCACATTGACTCATTTTGAAAAAATATTGACTCTTGTGGTGGCTGCAATCAGCGATTTAATTAAACATTAAAAAGGTGGCAATAGCAAAGCACTAGTCATAAAATTTTCATTTTAATAAAAATGTAATGACATACAAAGTTGGCAGAGAATATTTAGATCTACAAGTTGGGGTAAAAACGACTTTTTTAATATGTACGATTTTTGCAATCGTTTTAACATAATGTTGAATATAAAGAGACCGATCGTATATTTGTTTAACTATAATATTGAAATTGCAGCATGAATGATCATTAATAGTAAATAATTTGCTCAAGTGCGAGTTGGACTCGCATACTAATAGTCTAAGAGATAGAGCCGGATTTTGCACGTCATCGAGAAAATGGACAGAATGTATCGTATTAAGTTCAATTCCTGAACTACATCACGTTTCTAGGCAGGCGCCAGTGGAAGTGATTACCGAGGATAGTTACAGCGGCTGAAAGTGGTGATTTTTTTGGTCATGCTCATCATCGAGTAAACGTTCCAAAATTGGCTGCGTACAAGATTGTGATGCATTTAAGCAAATTCCCGAGAGGCGTCTGCCTAGAGCGTTACCATCAATCTGGTTACCATCATTAAGTAAAAAGAACGCCATTTGCACCATTTTTTTGCTTAGACAAAAGAAATCATAATCCAAAAGGACGTACAGCTAAACGACATAAATATATTTTTCATGACGTCATTAATGTGGTCTGTATGACGTCATACACAATTTTTTTAAATGCGAAGCCACATTTTTCATTACTGATTTGGAAAGAGCGGAAAATTTCAGTTCCGAATATGACTTTGACCATGACCTTGAACTTGACCTTCAAGGTCATTCCAAGATCAAACCTTGTTTGAAATATCAGCGCTGATTTCGAATCTGAAACCCCCCGTACACCTAATTTAGCTCTAATTGGTTGATTTTTCAAAAAAACTTTGTTCTTGGAGTCACCCGGAAGATCAAGTTCAAGGTCATAGTCAAAGTCATGTTAGGACATGAAATTTTCCGCTCTTTCCGAATCCTTAATAAAAAATGTGGCTTCGCATTTAAAAAATTGTGTATAACGTTATACAGACCAGATTAATGACGTCATGAAAAATATATTTATGTCATTTAGCTGTACGTCCTTTTGGATTATGATTTATTTTGTGTAAGCAAAAAAATGGTGCAAATGGCGTTCTTTTTACTTAATAACGAAGTTTCTCCCCTATTTTTGACAAGTTTACCCCTGTCCACCAGCTTGATGGTAACGCCTTAGACAGACGCGTCTCGGGAATTTGCTTAAATATATCACAATCTTGCATGCAGCCAATTTTGGAACATTTACTCGATAATGAGCATGATCAAAAGAAATAACCATTTTCACACCCTGTTACTATCCTCGGTTATCACTTCCACTGGCGCCTGCCTAGAAACGTGATGTTGTTCAGAAATTGAAGTTAATACGATACATTCTGTCAATTTTCAGGATGACGAGCAAAATCCGGCTCTATCTCTCCTACTATAAGGGTTCCGTACCACCTTCAGGATTCTAATATTCCAGTTTCAGACAAGCAGGGAATGAGTGCATTTTCTTATATTTACCCTACTATCTTTTAAAGGAAGCGTTTTAAATTTATAAAAATATACACTTTCATTTTCCACACATATACTTTTTATTTTATCTGCTTCATGATTCGCTTGATTTTTATAGAAATACATATATTTAATTTTTCTAATTTGGCCCCCAAAATTAACATTAGAGTTTTATTTTACTAATAAACTTTCAGGGAAGCCTTTAATAATCTACTGTCTGAAATTTGAGGCTCTGTAGATGGGAAGATAAAGGGGGAAATAATTCAAGTTTTAAATAATAAATTATTAAATCTGTTAAAAATACAAATAAAATGTATTTTTCAAAATTTAAATAGTGTAGTTTCTAAAGTGGGAATTAAGTCGATGTTTAATATTTTTGGTAATATCTTTTAAACAAATGATTTAAAAATATGATATATTTGTAATTCACATATTGAGCCTTTTATTTGATATATATATATATATATATATATATATATATATATATATATATATATATATATATTTTATTTTCCATTTAATTCTATAATTTGTCCATAAAATTACTATGGGGGTTTTCTGCTATTTTTTCTTATAAATTTCAAGTGAGCCCCAGTACCCTTAATTATTTTCAAAATTTTAGGTAAGGTGGTTTCGGAAATAAAGCGGGAAATGAGAATCTTTTTGTTAATATTTTGTAAATAATTAATTTAAAAAATATGAAAAAAATATATTTGTATTCGTCATAATGAGCCCTGTGATTTGATATTTACATGATCCGTTAGAAACATATTTATTTTTTATAATTTTCATTTAATTTTGTAATTTGCCCCCCAAAATAAATATTAAGAGTTTCTCCTTATTTTTTCAGTAAAGTTCAGGTGGGGGCTATACCTCTTTTTTTTAGTTTTTAGGTTTTATAGTTTCGGAGATAAGGGGTGGAATGGATAATTTAAAAAAATATTTTCGTTAATATCTTTTAAATAATTTATTTTAAAAATAATAAAAAATATATTTATTTTCGGCATAATGAGCCCTTTAATTTGATATATAACATAATGCGTTTATGTTAGAAACAAGCTTACTTTTTTATTTTCATTTAACTCTGTAATTTGCCTCCCAAAATCAATATTTTTCAGTAAAGTTCAGGTGAGGGGCTACACCTCTATTTTTTTTCTAATATTTACGTCTTATAGTTTCGGAGATAAGGGGGGAATAGGTAAATTTTTTAATATTTTTGTTAATATCTTTTAAATAATTTATTTTTAAAATATTAAATAATAATTTGTATTCGTCATAATGAGCCCTTTGTTTTGATATATTCCTTGATCCGTTAGGAACAATTAAAATTTGCCCCCCAAAATCAATATTAGGAGTTTCTCCTTATTTTTCCAGTAAAGTTCAGGTCAGGCGCTATATCTCTATTTTTTTCAAAATTTTACAGCGTATGGTTACAGAGATAAGTGGGGGGATTGGTATTTTTTCAAATATTTTTGTTAATATCTTTTAAATAATTTATTTTAAAAATATGAAAAAAATATATTTGTTCTTGTCATAATGAGCCCTTTCATTTGATATATAACATGATGCGTTAGAAAGAATTTTAATTTTATATTTTCCCTTTAATTCTGTAATTTGCTCCCCAAAATTAAAAGTAGAGGTTTCTCCTTATTTTTCCAGTAAACTTCAGGTCAGACCCTATACCTCTAATTTTTTTTCAAAACTTTTCCTTTTATAGTCTCGCAGAGGGGAATGGGTAAATTTTGGTATATTTTCGTTAATATCTTTTTAACTATTTTTTTTTAATATAAAATATATTGGAACCTTTCATTTGATGTATTACATGATGCCTTTGAAAAAAAAATTAATTTTCATTTAAGTCTATAATTTGTCCCCCAAAATTAATATTAATGGTTCCTCCTTATTTTTCCTGTAAAGTTCGGGAAACTTTCTATATTTCCTTTTTTTTCAATATTTCAATATAAACAGGTTACATATTTTTGAAACACTCTGTAA
The DNA here is from genome assembly GCA_034190945.1 of Octodonta nipae. Classification (NCBI taxonomy): domain Eukaryota; kingdom Metazoa; phylum Arthropoda; class Insecta; order Coleoptera; family Chrysomelidae; genus Octodonta; species Octodonta nipae. Next base: position 37,226,586 of record CM067218.1, on the reverse strand, counting down.
TACACCAAAATTTATGGCAATTGTATTGTGAAATATTTATGTCAAATCAGTACAAATCACAACTTTTACAATAAAGGGAAATAAAAGACGTACGAGTATATCCTGAGAAATCTGATATCAAAAATGATGCACCCGGTATCTCGAAAACTAGTCACAGGATCTGGTTGAGCCCATGTACACTTTTTGTCAGAATTCCTACTCCCACATTTCAAAAAATTTGACGGAAATTAATTTTTCCATAAGAAAGGTGCCTTTCCTTTAGCATTCACAATTTGACATTAAATGTTTAACAATAAAACTGATGTAACTAAGAGAATTTACTGCTAATTTAATATATACAGGGTAGCCCTAAAAAGCTTCTTTCAAATTGGAAGAATTTCAAAGAGTTGTATTCTAAATTTCATATGGCACATGTAGGTACGACGAAATACTGATATTCTAGAGATTCTATTAAAGTCATAATAGGGAAAATCTTATGAAATATTCCGATATGGGGGTTTATTCAAGAGGACATTACCATTATTAATGTCATCATTGGTTATTGGTAACCAGGGACGTCTGAATACTACAGAAGTACTAGCGATACAATCGCAATTTAATAAAATTATTAAAGCAGACTCTTTCAGCTTTCGTTTTGTATTATGTTCTTCTTTGTGGAATATGGTTGAATTTTGAAACTGTATTTTATGCTTTAGCCGGCGGTTACACTGGTTGCGAATATAGTTCTTAATTTGTGTTGAAGTGCTGAATCTTACTCGTTGGAAACGCTTTTAATAAAATTTGTTTTACTGAAAAAAGAAATACTTGATAATTTTTTATCTACAACTGGAAACGGGGAATTGAAATCATATGAAGAACTTTGGAATAATTTTTGAATGTATTAGAACAATAATCTACGTTCAATTACATATTAAAAGCTGTAGAAAGTAAACTTCATAAATACTGTTATATTTTTCATTCTATAAATACCACCTTACTTCGACAAGTGTAATTAATTTTTCAACATCCACGCTCAATCTCTGAATTCGTACGAAAACTGACCAAAAAACAAAATATTTTGTTCGCATCAGAACAGTCGTACGAATTCGTGAGACGCCGTACGAATACGGCGTGTATATACTGTAACCGACTGTACTTACGAATACGTATTTGATCACTTTTGATGAATTCGTACGAGTTCGTATGAATTCATACGACCTAACTTTCGTACGAATTCGCATCCACTGTAACCGCAGCCTTATGGTCAATATTCCAGGCATGTTAATTCTCCTGTTTGGCGGAACCGAGAAAGTCGTGGCATATTGTAACGTTTCTTTACAGGATCACGTCTTTATTTCAACCCTTTACCCAGGTACGACACTTTTGCACTTCATATTTTGATGTTTGGTTCCATCATAGAATTCATTTAGTCAACATGGTAAATGCGAAAAAATCGGAGAATACAATTTTTTTTCGGAATATGGAAAACGAATTCACCCGCAAATTTCGCATCATTATATTCAACAGTAACACACTTCTCAACCCCCTTCGAAGCAGAAACGACAAAATGGTACACCAAAACCTGTCACCAGTACACGCTCCATAACCTTAATACGTTCATTGCAGGTGAATACCGTTAGGGATGGGTATAGGGAAGTATTAAGGAAAATATTCAGAAAGTAGTTACGGATACAAAAATGCTATCATATATAAGGTGGCCCATTTGAAATATCAAAAATGTTACTTCATCTCATCGTTGAAAATGTTTTACATCGACCTACTACCTACTACTAAGGTAACCAAATTTTCAGAAACATCCCATGTTCCGCTTTCCGTAAACGTCTTAAGCTACCATCGACCGTGGGACATCCCACCCCGTCTTATAGTTTAAAATTTAATTATTTATATAATACTTTATTGCCAATTAAATTCTTATTTTGCAGTGCTTATTACTCGACTGAAAGAACAAGGTAGGCAAGACACAACCTGATTTTGCAACCCAATAGACTAAACAGTACGTTTCCTTCAAACCTGCTCGATATAATCATGCCTCATGAGGGTTATTGGTTCTTCAGTACGAGACTTCACAAATGCTCTTAAACTGTTGTGTTAAGGTCACTCGACATGCAGTGGAATTCCAGCATGGTTCTGTCACGATAGTTTTCATTTGACGAAGCTAAAATACTTATCTCTTGCAGGAAAAAGCTACATAGAAACCTTAATGTACTGCCAAAGTAGGCAATTATTGTATCCCGGTTCATTATTTTTTATGAAGTTGCAAGTTAGGTCTGGAGAATAGAAACATAAGTCACCAAGAAACATATGCATTATATGGCAATAATATCACTGACAGATAAGCAATGGAAATGATGAAAAGGTTTGCTTGTCTAAATACATGCAATGAAATCCGGAAATTACTACATTCAGGACGACCATTTTAATAAACGCTAATTTTCATAGAACCAGAGCAAACGAATATGAAGTGAGCTGAAAGAGACATGAAAAGTTGTTCATTTTCCACCGATTCCAAGATTAATCAGTTATCAGTGTCAATGTTTGCGTAAATATTAAAACACTGGAATATGGTAATACAATTAAATATTATCAATCAAATGGTCAATGCTTGTTTAAGCAGAGATTAACTGTGTTGATTGAAACTGCCCTACAGCATGGGAAGCTCTTTTGGGGCAATCAGCAACAACAACTTAGAAAAATTGTCAGGTGATCCATGACCAGCGAATCTAAGCTACGGTGACAGCCTGTTCTATAACTATATTTAAGGAGTACCTACATTTATCATGTTGTCTGGGCAAAATTGAACATGGGAAATTTGGTTTGTGTCAAAATTAAGGTAGTTTAGGCATTATACTCAATCCTGTGACGAATCTACAGTCGAAGGTAATAGTGATTGTTTTGCAGTGTCTTGAAATTTTTACCATTGACTATCATGTAGATTGAAGCAGAAGGCAAGAACCAACCGCATTTGAGTAACAAAAAAGTTTTGTCTCATAAAGGGGGAGCACCGTCCTATACATATGATCTTGCCAATGTCAAAATACATAATTGTGAGTTGTAATTTTTTAGCCACCATGCGTGTTCAAGGGCAAAATTTAGCTCGAGAGACCAGGAATGATGGTAAGAAAGATCAAATGATAACTGTGAAAGCTCATGAAAAATTAATAGTAGCTTGATCGGACAAAAATTTGACTCTTAAGCTTTTCAATCCCCCTTGTAATTCACAATAGTTTTGTAAACAAATTCACTAATTTTGTAGAGCAGCGCACGAGCACTGCCAAAAATATGAAAAAATCTTGTATCTATGATTCACAAATGCGAACGACAATATATGTTGCCGTGGATGGTCAAGTTTTTAGGGCCACTAGGACTAGAACATTGACTATCTATAGCAGGCCGACCGTCAGTCAAGCAGGCGGCTCGCATCGGGAGGCTCACAGTGGGGGAAACAGAACGCGAATATTCGTAGTTTTCTTTCGACGTTCGACTGTTTCGAGTTGACTGAGCCCGTTGAATCGAGTCAAACGAGTGCAATCACCGCACCATTCAAGGCCAAGGTTGTTTGTTTGTTGTATGTTTCATTTTGTATTAGGAGTTCCTTTTCTAGTGCTTTGTAATGCTATATAATGCGATATGAATTCTTTTTCTATTGGCCGTTTGTTATGTTTTGCTGCAATGCGCAATTCGTATTGAAGTAACTCTCTAATAAAAACGCTTTAGAGAATGACGTTTCTGTTGGCCGCATCATTGTTACCTACCTATATACGTTTTTATGTATATTTTATGATTATCTCACTACATTTTCGCAATATATAAGTATTTGAAAAATTTTACACTTATTTTTATTTACTGTAAAATGAACTCTGAAGCTGCTGGGTCTTGCTGCTTTTCTGTAAGATATCCAACTAAGAAACTGTTCAAAAATCCTGGTATCAAATTGTCATTTAAATTCTCATAATAGAATATTTATCAATATAATTATGCAAACAAGAAACAATAATATTTAATGATATAACTGCTATAAAAAGTATTTGATTTTATGTGTGAGTAGGTAATGACCATTCGACCCACACAAAATTTTTGAACGGTTCTAGTGTTAATTACGAGACATTTTTGGGATTCGGCTCCTCCCAAATAAGTTCGAAGTTTAGAGTTTATTATAGCGTCAGTGGTCATTAGCTGACTATCAGAATGGTGGTTAAGTCAAAAGTCCAAGAGAGCAATACTTGCTCCCAGTGATGTTAATTATGTTCTTATTGACAACATTTTGAGAAGGTGTACCTGTTTTGGTTGATTAACAGTTCCAATTCTGCACTACTTCTAGTTTTCTGCAGTCAGTTGAAGGTTATTTTTGCCATTTGACAGGGTCCAGAAGACCCACAACTATAGATGCATCTTTTATCGAAGCATGTAAATAAAAGAACGACTCTGTGGCATTTTGGATAACGAACATGAAAACACACCATTGTGTCAAAATACAAAATTATTGAGTCGGGTGTAGAGTTTTCGGACAATAATTGCAGTAACACTATTCTCAGTGATCATGAAACAATATTTGAAATAACTGAAAACGAATGAGTATACCAATTATATGGAAAAAAATCAAACTGGATGACACCATCTATTTAACGATCAAATAATGGAAAAAAAATCATGTATTTCATATTCAAATTCTAAAACTGAGGTATAGTAAACAAGAACTGGAATATTCTGTGAGTCATTTTATATTTTTTCCCTAATATTGTCAAACGATGAGGCTGTACTTTCATTATGTACAAAAATAAATATTTTTCTTGTGTTTCTCTTCGTTGCCATTCTATATAATATAGATATAGATGCTCGTTTGATAATCCAACAGACGGTGTTAAAAGCATTAATATGACTCTGCAGGTCTAGTGTAAGATATTCTACTTTTTCCTTTCTTTATATTTTCCAGACATTTTGATGATGTCTTAAAAATATTTACACACATCAATCAGTAATCTTGTATTTATCTAATAGACATGGAAATTGTGACAAATTTGTTCTTCATGCCTCTAGGAGTGGTGAAATTACACCAAGCGGAATTTTGACCGGTCGCCGTGGTGCCCACCTTGTGAATACTTAATTTTCTTTAAAGAAAATTTGCGCTGTTTAACTATAATTTGCCATTAACTCCACTTATTTCAATTCTTTAGTGTTTTTCAAGCTTGAAAAAGTGAACGGAAAGTGGATTACTTACACGTCATCGTTTCAACCCTCTGGACCCCTGCAAACCTTATGCCTAATTCTTCTTGAATACAGTCGATGATTCTCCATCTTTATATAAATATGACATGAGCTAGGAAATCGCTTGACTTACTTAACTCTAGTATAGCTTTCACAACTCCCCGAAACATGAACGAGAAAATCGTTGCATAAAAACTGTCACCAGCTCCCGGTCTAGAATACACACTTATAAGGGTTGTGTTTTTCCTAACTCTATCATGTTCTAAACCTGCAGAAAGGAAAAGCATTGGGTAAACTGATTCGAGGCATTACAGCGATGCAACTGAAGTGATGACAACGCTTTTTGAGCGCTTTCTAGTGATCCTAATAAAATAGTGATGTTTATTTTCAAAGTAAATGGCTTTTCAAATGACAGCCACTATGAGTTCTCAAAGCTGCTTTCTTTTTACGATCCCAATTTCTTCATTAATGAAACTGTTTGCGACCCCGACGCCCGGAAGTTAAGGGAAAGGCAAAAGACGATTGGTATCTTTGGAGTCCAAAAACCGTAAGGTTGTCAACTAATTACATTGTGCCAAGCAACTGTAATACGATATTCATGGTGGGACCAGTGGCGGTAGACTAGTGGTGCACTTTTCTGGTCAAATATTAGGATTCAAATATGCAATAAAACAAACCATAGCTTTGCTAATACTGGAATTATTTTTTATTAATTAAAATATTCGTCGACTTTTTTCGAAAGCCAAATGTTTGATGACCTTTTTATTATTAAAGTCTGGCATTGTTGAATATATTTTTTTTCAATACTTAGCACAGAAAGAGCATTTAGCCAGTCCTAAGTCATCGTTTATCTAAGAAACGTTTTAATACTCCACTCCTGTTTCCGTCCAAATTGATTCCCCGCCATAAATAATGCAAGGAAAACAGAATAATGTATTGATGCGATCACATCCAGACCCCCATTTCCTTTTATTGTAAATTTTACTTTTAAAACTTTGGGTAAATACTTTATTTTTCATTTTGCACTCTTGTTTTCAATTAATATATGTCCTAGGTGGACCAGCCAATTTTATATGTAATTTGGTTTGAAACGATTTATTATTGTTTTTAATTTAGTCAATGTTAAAGTTGATACTCAATATCACAGTTATGTAAACACACACATATATTAAATATTCTTTCATAGACTAAGAGGACAAAAAGAAAGCAACCGCTAATTAAATCACGTAAACAAAAATTTGAGTAATTGAATCCTTCGGATAGGTCCGGTCAACATCAGCAAAGCTCGGTGTCTCCGTACGGCGTACGAGAATCACCCCATCACTCCATATACTTTGCATTAACTTCTTCTATTTCATGCTGCAAAGCGTGTTATATCGTATCTCATAGAAGCTATGTAAGTTTCACCGTGGGCTAGCCGAAGTGCACTGTGAAATATTCTTTCCAGCGAATATAAGCCTTAAACGAGTTTGGATTAGAGCTTAAATTGTTTTTTGAAAAATTCGTTGGTATTGAAATTATATTTATTAAACATTTTGTGTTGATTTTTAAACTTATTAAAAGCTTATTAAATTTGGTGGTTCAGCGCACGAGGGCACTTAAGGAACAGCCGCCCCTAGGTAGGACCCCTAAAAGCAAAACGTCGAAAGTATATGTTCTAGATATCAGAAGTTTTTTGGCGTTGTTTCCATTTTTAGGGTTCAATACTATGTTCTAGGTTAGACTTGTAGAACAACAAACAAAGGATTCTAGGTAGATAAAATGGGCATGAGGCTGCTATAAAGAACAGAAAAAATCAATAGACTTTGAAAACATAAGAATGCTGTCAAAACATAAAAAAAAAGTTTCCGCGTCTAAACACAAATTACCACATTCGGGAAAAACGTTACCATGATGTAAGAAATCAACAAATTACTACCAGTCCGAGAACGGTTGCGAAGCAAAGTCCAATAACACGGAGAAGATGGATAAAATAGAGGTGAGGAGGACATTACGAAGAAATTGTTAATTTACCAGGAGGAATCAGTTGTCAGTGTCACTGTAAACATGAAGGCACTCGAGTATGGTAGTATGATTGAATATTTCAATTCAATTGACAGCTGATTTAGTAGGAAGTAGTCTTTGAATATGGTGTTTGGAATTAACACATTTATTCATAAAACAATCATTCCTTACCAGCATATAAAGCTACAGTTAAACATGACGTTACATTTCATCGGTTCCGGGTCATTTTCTTTGGTTAATATTTTCAGCTTGTTTTCCTTTGGTAAGAAATAGTTGATGCAGTATCGCAACTTAAAACTCTTCAACTTTTTTGTTTTCAAAGCAGAAAATCCAAATTCTATGTAATATGGAAAGACCTTACTTTGTCATTATGTTGAACTAAAAATATTAAATATTGATCAAAATTTATTTACAAGGTTAGTTTCAAAAAACGCGGTAAAATAGTGCACAAATGTAAACAAATCTCACCGTTGCACATTATTAAATTATTCTACCTTTGTGGGCACCAAAAAATTTAATTCGGATTTGGCAATCCCCATTTTGAGTTTTTCTTTATCCGAAAATGAATTTTTCCTCGTAGTCCACCAGTGCAGATTGGAACGGAGTATGCTAAACTCGTATAAGAAATATCTAGTTTTTCAGAACCTGCATTAAACTAAAACTAACAATTTCATATTTTCCGAAAATATCTGAGAATTTTTGAAACACTGAACAACTACTTTCGTTTAGACACTTTGTAACTTAAAATAAAAACGGTTTATAAACCGTGTGCAAGCAATCACTATTGTCTGAAATATCTTCTTTTTTGTCTCGCTCTTTCCCTTTCTCCCTAATTTGTATTATTTTTCTATATTTTCCACATATATTTTTTGTTTTTTCTATTTGTTTTATTATTTGGGCCAGTTCTAATTCTCCCTATATTGCAACCACCATCTATATGCTTCTGTATTTTGGTCATCCAGTTTAACTTACTTGTCTATCATTTTCTGAACTACCCTGTATAACTTAACTCCACACGATGTTGCAAAGCCCTGATATTTTTAAAAGCACCCTGTATAAGTCCTCTCCACCACTATTTCTATTTTTATATTTTTAAATCACCCTGTTTACCTATAGTATATAAAGTATTCTTTATATGCAACTACTCATAGTCTACTCTATATAACAAAGTTTATCACATTTTTTAACCACCTTGGGTAAATATAATTTTACTTTATCCTTTGTTTCAACTACCCGGTAAATGCAACTGTTTCTAAAAAATTTTGAACCTATCTTTATAACTATAATTATAAGCCGCCCTATAATTCAAATATCTTGACTGCTTATGTTTATATAACAAATGTTTGATACACCCATAATAACTATACTATTTCTTTATACGATTTTTTGAACCCACCTGTATTGTAATTTTACTTCGGCCTACATTTCAATTGCGCACATTGCTTGCCACTTGAATTTCAATTCACACACATACACACACCTAAAACCGTATACCGTATAGAGAAGATTGTTGACATAACAATTTTTCTTTTCGATACACTAATAGAATATTTTCTGCCATTTCACTCGACTGTAAGCCCCGTAAAACAACTTTTTCTCTAAATTAACTTCAAATGAACCAAAATGAAAACCGTTACAAACACCCTGTACGATATACTTATGACATATCTTGACATTTAAGCTAGATATTTATGTTATAAATTTGACATTTACATTGAAGTTTACCGTTTTGCACAGATTTTGCCGATTTTCAGAAAAACTATATGTTTTAAGTTATAGAAAAATATACGGAATCACTGGAATATATTTTTGTAGAATACAATTTGAAATTTTCAAATTGATTCAGCTGTTTTAGAAGAAACAGTGAATACTCCTTGAAATGCACTGAACTGTAGTCCCTTAATTACTGTTTTTTTTCTGATTTTCTGGAAAACCGTAAATATCACGTTATAGAAAATTATATGGTACCTTTCTTTAATACAATTTCGTTTAAATCATCAAAATTGCCCAAGCTTTTTTAATAATCACTAAGCATACATAAAAAAGACACCTTTTTTAGAAGTCAGTTAAAAACAGAAAAAAGTCATAGAGACCCTTATACGCATTGTCCAGAACCCATTTATGCAAAAAACAAATTTAGTCCTCATTATGCAGGACCTCACTAAATTGATGTATTCAGCCCGGAGTACATTGATTTATAATTTTGACGATATGTTAATTTTTCGTAAGCAATGACATCCCTGCATGCTATTTTATTCAGTTTTATAAAATAATAATGTACAAACTTGGAGTTAATGAGATGTGTAATGCTGCAATTGTTTTGTAAATTGGAGTATACGTTATCATGCAAGGCACATGTGATTTCAAATACTGCATAGGCATTGTTAAAACTGTGGAGTTTTGTAAATGAAATGCAAAATTGCCCTGTATTTCAGCTCCAAAATATTAATTATTGCAATGTTCAACTATTTCAACAAATTTTGTAAATTGACGTCTTATTTACGATTGTTGATATACTTGTTCGTGCGACTTTTTACGAAAACACAAAAGGTACGATAACAAAAATAATTTATCTATGAGAAAAGGTTAATGTCGTCGTCGAATTTGGTGTAAACAAGATGTGGTCGGATGATATTATCCGTTTATATGCTGATTTTACGAAACATTACGCAGTTTGTGCTGTGCATTTTAAAAATAAGATAATTAATTCGTCCATAAAATGTCTTGTAGCCGGAAAGGAAAAAAATCCTATTAAAAGTAGCAGCTTAAACCCAACATTCAACGTAATGTATAACAGATAGTTTTTAAATATCATTGAAGAATTTTTATTACACTTCATAAATAGAATAAATCTATTAAATAAAAACTGAATAATTTTTTACTTGCCAATTTTCTCCACGCAAATAATAGAGGACGTTGAAGACGTAATTTTTCGTGTGTTTTTTTCGCCAGCTAGACGCCATTCAAATGCGCCCACTACATAATAATAATCTTCACATGAAAATAATAAATAAACAAATAAATAATTCAAGATGTGTTTCATTATATCCTTTCGCAAATCTATAAAAATAATTGAAAGATGATGAAACTGATATCGCCATTATTTTACAAATGATTATTAAAATTTGGTATATAGTTACGAGGCGCGTTAAATAAATAGATGTCACAGTACAATTCATATATAAATGAGTTTATGAATGGAATTCTATGCATTTCGGTAATACTGTTCAGGATGTTAATCAGATGAATTTCGAGTCAAGATTTGTTGTCTTTGAATGACCTAATTTTAAAAAAATCCACCATTTAAGTAAGCTGATAAGTGTTCTATTTTCCCATAGAAAGTCGGATTAAGATTTTGTGAGATAAGCACTTTGCTTACGCTGCATGTCCATTGTTGATGATTTTTCCTTTCAGAGCACCTAGAAATGAGAGTATAAAATTACCCCTTCAACACATTTTTCCGTAAGGATATCACTAAATTGTCGAAAATTGTTTTAATAATACATGTGAAATTAGTAATTTTGACATTAAATTTGCAGAAAACATCTCACATTTTATATTCTAGTTGCTGACTCGACCAACCCGAAACCACAAAGTCATGGAAATTCCGTGAAAACATGGTATTACCAAACTTACGAATCACTAATAACTTGTTGTTTAGCTCTTGCACTTTCACAACTATGTGTAACTTTTAAAATGGCTGCGCATTAATTTTTCATGAAGATAAGACGCAACAGCAAGGAATACAAGCTACCACGGGCCCGCCCCATACGGGTTGGCAATTTTATTAAGGGAAATACACGTAACAATGAAACTTATGAAGCCAAAAAAAAACACGATTATTGAAGACAGACTAAACCCAGAATGTCGCGAAACTGAAGGAACTAAAAATCTGCATCGCTGCAGACTAACCGAGAAACACATAACTAAATAACCAGAAACAAGCTAGAATACAATCCACAATGGTATATGATGAAAGGGTTTAAACATTACCAAACGAAAAATTATATTTAGAAGAAGAAGAAGAGGAGGAAACTAACAATGAAGAAAACTCCGATACAATACAAACTAACCACAAGGATAAAACAACTAAAGAATACAAAAGCATTGGGCACAGGGGGAATACATAATGAACTTATAAAATACGGAAGAAGGTTATTTTGCATATGGCTTAAAAAACTATTTAACAACATGAAGATCATTCATCTTAATAACGGTATGACAAAAATTATTAGAAAGTAAACGAAATTACAAAATAAAGGTCCGAAACAAATCATATAGACCTAAGAGCAAGACATTGTTCAATATGACAATGGACCAAATACTCTATAAAGTAAAAAAAACGAGTAGGATATAGTATGCGTATTCATAAAATCACTATTGGATGTTACGCCGATGACGCAGTTGTAATAGATGACAACGAAGACTCCATACATTCAGTGCCGGAGTAGATGAGTACAATATGCAGATTTCAACGAGGAAATTATGTAGATATAATTATGTATAATATGACGTTTGATTGTTTTGTGGCTATAGCCATAGAACTAAGTTTATTGTGTATAGAGAAACACCTTTTTTTGTTCTATGGTTCTTCATTTTATAAAAGGAGACGGGATTCGTAAAACGTATCACTGCTCTTGTCGGTTTATCTTCGACCGTAAACTTATCCGTCGAAACCTTCGTAATGTGGGAGGAACCAGGAGTTCACCTTACGGTTACGGATACATATTACGTAGTACTTGCTCTAAGTCTTTGTTAATTACTTAAAAGTTGAAATCACCAGTGAACGACTTATCAAGAGAGATAATGCGATAAAAAAAATTGGCGATGAAAGTCAGCAGTTGTCAAAGACGAATCAAAGGACAGATAAAATGTATGACAACAGAAAGTAAAGTGGGGATTTACAGGAGATCAGTATCTAAGAACTACTTTAATATAAGGTGCAGAAACAAGAACACAAAGTAAACAAAAAAGAAAATAGTTAAAAGTTATTTTGTGAAATAATATTCAACCATATATTATCGTTTGGGACAATGTAATAAATTGATTTTGCAATAAACGCTTATGCAATGAACCGATTATGTATCAACGGCATCTAACGACTTGTGGGCAGCAATATCTGCTATAACAAATACTTTACTCTCACACTTGGTTAGACATTGTAGAAAAACTAGAATAATTGTAAACATCTGTAAATGAATAAACCAATTAGATATAAACAAGATCTAGTGTTTTATGAGTACACTGAGTTTATGCGGACATTTTCATACTATGCCTATTCTGTGACAATTAGCTTGACTATGTTATAAAACGTAAAATTGGTCTTTTTATTTAATTGATAAAGAACTTATTGCATTATCCTTGACTTTGAGTAATTCCAAATTATGCACGATTGAGGTGCAGCACTTTTCTTATGCCGGAGGTTGAGCAGTTCTATTTTTGGATTTGAATTGAAACAAACTACTGATCATTAAGCTACTGAATTGCTAAATTTTGGAGTGAACCAGTCTGTATGGAAAAATCGTGTTTTTAAGATGTAGTCGACCGAGTAGCTGTGCGGGAGAATGTAAAGTTCTGTTAAGATTTGTACTATATGTTTAGTTTTAGGTGGCAAATCTGATTTCTTGTACGAAGACCAGTATAGCTGTGATATTGACATAGAGTAGAAGACGGTGCAGAAGAAGAGGTAAAATGATAAGAAGAGGAAGAGTAGCACAAAGTAGTTTACGGAAACGAAAACGTGTGAAGTGCATACAAGGTCGGAAAAGAGCGTCGTCGAAATCTTTTGGATAAAATTCAAAGACAGCTGTTGAGTTTGGAAACTCATTTTCACTAATGGGGTTTTAGAAGAAAATGTCATTTATGTTCAAATAAGACTCAGGCAAGCTGTATACCAAGTTAGTAATGACTGATATGGTAATAGAGGACGACTAGGACATAAAAGATGTTTCTAATTAACAAAAATTGGTAAGATTTGACAAAAGTACACGTGGATTGTTTGATGAGAATTAAGAGTATTCGTAAAAATCGGCTGAAAATCCATGAAGAAAGCTCGAAAAACGTATTGTGTTTTAAATAAATTCTAGGAATTGTAAATATTGAGGATAAGCTGTGTAGAAATTAGGAAGTTTTACTCAATGCCTTGTCCAATGGTAATTTTGTGTGCAGTTTTGAATACGTGGTGTTGTATAAACCTGGTGATAATCTTAGAGGTATGGGTGTTGAATGGCTTTTAAAGTATTTACTAAGGAACAAAAATATTTGCCCAAAGATCTTTGTAAACTGATTCCAGATTATGTCCAATAAAAAACACCACAAAAAGTACCTAGAGCAATCCGAAATGAAATTTCTCCAGCCAAAAGAATGTAAAGGTAAACACTTTTATTTTAATTTCACTGTTATTTGTGAATCCAACATCATCATTTTGTGTGAAAGTCTCAACATTAACTTTATATTTCGAAGTAGGCGTTAGGTTAGTTCATTTTCTAGAATACGAGTCGCACCTATATCTCCCTTTAATTTCTGACATCCCAAAGACGCACTTAAAATGACAAAGACGCTCATGAAGTGATTATATGTGTGTTAGTTATAGTGATATAGTCGGGAGGCCTAGGTTGCCCCGCCCTGTAAATTGCCTTGTAAATAAAACGAAACTGCTCTAATTATTCAAGGAGAGATATGGGGAAGTCCGAGATAATCCTAACTGGAAAACCACCTTGACTGGCCGGATAGCTAAATCCAAAAAACCCGAACAGAGACATACCTTCACATAATTTTAATGGATATAATTATTAATCATTTACTAAGATCTGAGTTTTCGTGTAGTGGACGAATTATTGGTTAAAGAAATGTTGACTTCTGAATAGTTTTAGTGAATTTAATGTACAGCTCAGACCAGTGCATTTTCCAGTTATTTCACAATTTTTTGTGTCAAGTGTTTGATGTTTGAAAGATTTAGAAGGTTTTTTACAAAATGATGTATCTTTACTTATAAACATGGTAATTATGAAGATGTTTTTAGTTGGGTTATAATTGATTGATTGATTTTGATGTTGCTATAACTAGGTTTAAATAATTTTAGTACATTTAGGGATGTAAATAAGATATAGTTGTTGCATTTCAAGCAATATAAAGGACTTAGCAGCAAATTGGTATACTAAAGATATAATAATATTTGCTAATAACTTTATATTTACTTAAATTTAGCTATTATTTATGTTAGGTATATATAAATAAGCTTTATGTAGAATTTCCACATCTATCTTGTAGTTATAAGTAGGTATATAGAAAAGATTTCCTCTCTTATTTTTAACAAAGAGCAGTGAGTTGCCAGACACAGATAATTTCAAATTGGTTATGCCGTTAATAATAAATGTGAAAAGGGTTCAACATATTTTTATTTTGCCTTTAATTTTAACTAAAAATATATCTAGTGATTGTACTAAATAAAATAATAAATAATACTTCTCTATTAAATCTTATGAGTCCGTCTTAAACAAGGTAACTCTCCATTTTCCGGGTTAAAAGGAATTTTATTTTTTATCTCATTCCAGCATTGCTACAAATTTTATGAAAAAACCTAATCTCACAACTGTAGGTAATGTTACAAAATTTCAACTCAACGAATAATTTTGGTAACTCAGCACATGGTTCATTGTCTGTTTACAATCCTGTCACGTAAAAATCCACACTGCCTACTGGCTTATTAAGTTATTATATCAAAACGAATCTATTCACATAATTATTTTTCGAGAGCCCTCGGTACGTGCGATCACACCTATAAATAGGGATTTTGTAGTTATGTCTGTCTCCGTCTTTTGAAACGTAGCAGCGAAAGAAGGTCTCTGGGTGATTGACTGTTGACCTTAGAATTTATTTTGGACGATCTCTCAAGGTCTAGCAACTACGGAGCGGATATAACATTATACACGGAGCATTCGTTTGATGTTTGTGTGTGCAAAATTATTCATTAGATGCCGAAACATCGCGCATCCATTTCGTCGCTTATTGTGCAACATGATAATTAAAGTTTTTTTAGTAATGAAAATATAAGGGATTGCAAATCTTTTTTTGTTAATATTTAATTGTTTATTTCTTTTAATTTGAAAATAGTATTTAGTATAATTTAATGTTTAGAAACATATTGCCACTGAAAATGTACTACACAAAAATTACTAAAATATATACTCACTAACAAAGAAATCGCAACACCCAGAAGGAGAAACTTTACCAAATCTGAAACTGGAATATTAGAATCTTGAAGATGGTACGGAACCCTTAGTATGCGAGTCCAACTCGCACTTGACCAAATTATTTTATACTTCAGTCGGCTTAACTGTTTGACGTTGTTTTAGTTAGGAGCGGCGTAGATAAATTTTGGAGCAATATCATAAGTACATGATCTGAAATATGAAGTATCTATTACATACTTCATATTTCAGATCAATTTTTTGGTAAGTGAGAGTATCAGGATGACGCAATTGAAACCAAGCGGTTGCAAATCTTTTTTTTTTGGATTTCACTGCAAAAACAAGAGGGCGGAGATTATAAAAAAATCGCCGTCTTATACTGAAATATGTTGTCTTATCAGCCTCGGAATATTTATGTCAGCTTCCGAGAAGATACCGAGTTATGATGAAAATTGTGTTTTACCGAGACTAAAAACTCCATGACCGATTATATATATCTTATCTGATTAATCATTGGTTGTTAATTTTGAGTCTCATTCCGATGAAAATACATATTTAAAATAAATTTGTTATCAGAGTAATATATTAAAGATAATCTACTTGACTGGTGTATTGTAAATGCAGCATCAAACACATCAAGAGGTAGATCTCGTTCTGCTGAGTAAGACAAGCTAACTACTAGGACATCCAAGACATCATCACACAAGTTGTTAACATACACAATGGCACAATACTGATCAAATGTAACAAGTACAAAGTTCACTTTAAACATAGTTTTGAGGGTTTTTAAGGGGATACGAGAGCTGCCTTTGATATTTAGGGATTAGAGAACAAAAACAAATATTAATCATCAAAAATCGCTTTATTGTTTTTCAAAATATTCCCCATGCAGATCTATACACTTTTGCATGCGTTTGAACCAATTGTCGAAGCACTTTTTCCACTCTGATTGAGGTATCTCCAAAACATGTTTTCTGAACGCAGCAACCGCTTCTTCAGGTGTCGAAAAATGTTGACCTCTCAGTTGGTTTTTTACGTACGGGAATAAAAAGAAGTCATTTGGTGACAAGTCAGGACTATACGGCGGATGACTCATCAAATCGATGTTTTGTGGGTTCAAAAATGCAGTTGTTTGAGCCGATGTATGGGAGCTCGCATTGTCGTGGTGAAGAATGATCCGTCTTCGGGGGTTGCTTTTCCTCATTTCTTGGAAGACAACTGGCAAACAAATGGTTGTGTACCATTCAGAATTGACTGTTCTGCGTTGTTCTAGTGGTACGGTTGCGACATGTCCAGTTTTTTCGAAAAAACAGGCGATCATTTTGTTTGGAAGTGCTTCGTGCGCGAACAACTTTTGTTGGATTCGGCTCATCTTGAAACACCCATACACTCGATGCTGTTTACTTTCGGGGTCATACGCGTAAATCCACGATTCATCACCTGTCACTATGTCATAAACGTGTTTTGACGCACCGCGATCGTATTTTTTGAGTTTTTCTTTCGACCAATCGACACGAGCCTTTTTTTGAACGATTGACAAATTGTGTGGGATCCAACGCGAACAAATTTTTTTGACATTCAAATGTTTATGCAATATTGAATGTATGCTGGTCCCACTAATGTGTAAGGTTGACTAAATCTCGCGATAGGTCACATGACGATCTTGCAATATCAGTTCGCGCACAGCATCAATGGTTTCCGGAACAACAACTGTTTTTGGACGACCTTCACGAAATTCGTCTTGGAGTGAACTACGATCTCGATTGAATTCACCATACTATCGATAAACAGTGGTCCTTGATGGAGTTTCATCGCCAAAAATTAAATTAAGTTCATCCATGCACTCTTCCTGACTTAATCCACGTCGAAAGTTGTAAAAAAATAATCGCACGAGAATGTTCACGATTTAATTCCATTTTTTTGGCCGAGATGAATCCTTTAAGTTACTGTAAACAACACATACCGCTCGTATGTCAAAACGTTCTGAGTACGTATAACCTCAAAAATGTCAAACTTTACAATAGAGCTGTTAGTTGTCAGATTGCAACACTAGGGTTGTCCAATCCCGAAATATAAAAGGCAGCCCTCGTATATTTAGAACATCTGATAAAAATTGTAAACAACAAATAGTTTCACTTATATGAAAATTTAAAAACAAATCAGTTTATGAAGTTTATTTATAAAGAAATAATAATAAAGTGACGGAAAGGACTAACTGGGGTGCTATTTTTCCGAAGTATCAATCGGGTATTTGGATAAACTAACTTGGGTGTGCAATCATCGGTTTGTAATAAAGTATTGAGAAATGTTTGAGGATTATTGCTCTGTGCTCAGTATTTATTATTATTTTAAAATGAAAAGCAATATTTTAATTTCCTCGTGTCCGTGAACGAAATAGGTCCACTAAAATTATATACTTATAAACGCATGATCTATGGCTTTTATTGCCGATTTCTTCGGAATGCCATTAAAAAGGCTGGGTTGCTTGATATTGGTAGGCACGGTTAATAATTTCTGGCAAAACCAGTCGCGGAATAAAACAACAATAATTGGCCTCTAATGATTCGACATCCATCAACGGGCTAACCTAATTTAAATTTTATCGAAGACATTTATTATCTTGGTTTGTGTTGCGTTTAATTTGCACTTTTCCCAGCAATAAAAGCCGCTCTGGTATTTATTATTGTTATTAAGTTTTTCGTATATAGTTTTTGCATAATCATTATGTACGACGTATATTTGGCGTATAAATATAATTTTCCGCTTCCTTATATAACGACATGAAACTCGTTCTACTGATACACCTAAGATGATGGGAAATAGTTAAAATCGGAAATTTGCAAATATTTTACGTTTTATGGTTTTCTGTTGTATATTTTTGGAATGATTGTTTCAATTTTTGCATTTGCTCATTTTCTTTTGTCTATTAAATTAAAAGGTGATTTAAGATCTCTATGTCTAGTTAGTACCACAGTATGTTACTCTTTTCTTGATGAATCGTTATAATAATTTTGTAACTTTAATAGATCCTAAAAGACACTACCTTCTTACTCATTGGCAGATTTTGTTATTTTTTAATGTTACAGCCCACAGATGTTACAGATTTGAAATTTTACTCTTCTTAAAATAGAACCCTTCTAAAAATTAATCATCTGTAACAAAAACAATCTATCCTAAATAAACAAAAGGTATTTTCTGAACGTACGTGAAAAAGGTATCTAAATTTCGAGTCGTCTTCAAAAGAGACAAAATTACTATTAGTCTAAGATTCGACCTAGGTCGACCTTCACCGAGCTGATAATAGAATGAAACCTATTTTATAATAAATTTAGTATATTGGAAAATACTTTAAAAATGGGTTGCCTAAAGAACTCTTGGACAGACTATTTTGAATTATTAAAAAAAAAAAAGGTTTTTATAGCCTCATTTATAATGCGAGTGGAAATGTATGACAGAGAGATCCGTGTAATAATGAGGGAGCATCGTAGTCGAATTTATACGACAGGGAATGACAGCGATGGCACTTGTGATAAAAAATGGTTGTAAAGTGTTTTTTGTGTGACTCCTACGAAACTTTTAATAATTGTTCGTTAAAGTTAGCTTTTCAGCTTTTCGTTCAAAAAAATTAAATATCATTAAGTTCAACTAACTAAATGTCAGTTGCTCCAAAATATGCCTCACTGTTTACTAGAGTATCGCTGTCATTCTCTGTCGTATAAATACCGAGTATGCGCACTTTATTATTTTCGAGGTCCCATGACCTGCCACTGCAATGTTGGGTCCTTTATTATTACACGATATACTTACCTCGGATCTCTCTGTTACACATCTCCACTCGCATTAAAATTGAAATCTTTAAAATTCCCAAAACCCAGGACCGAATTTTTTGCAGACAACCCTATATCAACGTATTCACACGAAAAGAGGGCTTATGTTGATATCAATTTTTTTTTCCATTATCCACTCAAGTCAAAGTAACTGGCATCGACATACCTGTTTATACCTGGCAACCCAGTAGTTCGTCCCGGTAAATAATAGATCTTGATGATGCAACATTTAATTAAAAATGTTTTTTTTTAATAGTTAAAAATAGTCTGTCCAGGGTTTTCTTATTCAACCCATTTTTAATATATATACTAAATTTATTATAACATATGTTTCATTTTATTATCAGCTCGATGAAGGTCGACTTAGGTTCGGATCTTCTACTATATGAGATCTTTTGGGAATGACTGCGATGCATTATACAGGGTGCGGCAAAACCATTTCAGCAATTTTGAGGTTTCTAAAAAAGAAACCAGGGTATATATGAAACGTATTTATTTTGGAAATTAGTAGAACCGTTTTAAACTCAATAATTTAAAAAATATACTGTCTTTTAGATAGCGATCGTTAGCTGCAATACATTGCTTTTCGAACAGTCCGTTAACACATTTCGCGTTTATTTCTTCAACAATCCGCTCCTTTAGCTCTATCAGATTTTTGGGGCGACGTTTTAAACACATTTCCTTAAGATATCTCCAAACAAGGAGCTGCATAGGTATGCTTAAATCCAGGAAACATTTCTCTTAAAGCATTTAGAGAATTTCGGGCTGTTTGGGCTGTAGTCCCTTCCTGTTGGAAGCAAACGTCCCTTAATCTATTTTCTTCAACAATTACTTTCAATTTGAGCGGCAAAAAAATTTGCAACATTGAAATATATCGGCCGGAATGCATGGTCACGTCTCCCTCTTCACAGAAGTAGGGGCCTATAACGCCAAATTGTGATACGGCACACCACACTGTTAGTTTAAGAGAATGTAGGGTCGTGAACAATTGGTTTAACTAGTATAATAGAAAGTATCGATACTGCACTCATGAGTGGTATCGAAAAAAAAGTATCTTACTCGTAAAAGTATCGAAACAAAAGTATCGATACTTCATAGTATCGAGTACTTTCTTATAGCCCAATGCCCACACAACTAGATATCGTGACTCAATGTCACTCAGTAACGTTAGTTGAGCTTTAGTAATAGTCTAGGCAGGAACTTTGCTCCCGATAGCAAAATTATTCCGCTTAATTTTTGTGCTGATTCTTTTGCAAAAAGGTCTCCTAAAACCAAATCAGCAGGTTGCAAGGCGAGAAATTGTTTAAAATATTTTTTTAACCAATAAAAGAATCAACTTTTTTCGTCGAAAACCGTTTTTTAAGGTTTTTTTGGGTCATTCTGAAAAACGAAGGTTTGAGTTTTAAGCGATTTAATGAAAAACCCAAAAATTCCCATTTTCAAAGTTCTATAACATTCATCTACAATATCCCGCAGGGTTTTTTTGGATTATTTCCTTGCAAATCCTTTGTGTTTAAATCTTCATAAAACCCCTGCGTCCACTATCGATACTTGCCAGAGATTTTGCCTCTCGCTCTCAATTGAAATTAAAAGAATAAAATAATTAACAATGCATCTATTGAGTACCACAATATGGATTTATTTTATTGTCTAATATCAACGTTATATCAACTAATTCACGCATTATTTTAAAGGGGTGGAAATTCACATCTAATTGCAGAATACTCTAGAAACTGCGGTCAGATACCCTTAAAGCAATAGCTTGCCTAATAGAAGTGACCCTATTCTATGCCCTTGGTGTTAAGATGACTTCGTTTTAATATAAAATTGACTAACATTGAGGCTCTCGGGAGATCCACTCATCGCCCCCCCCCCCTTGGACCCGCCCATGACAGAAAATTTTAAACATATCGGTCACCCTGCAATTTCCACCTCCAAGCGAGGGTGAATATCACTTTTACAAGTTTAAATACAAAGGGGTATTATGTGATACATCTTTTGCAAAACCATTTTTTAAAACCAGATTATTTTTAATGACTTAGAAACCGTAAATATAAAAAAATAGAATTGTAATTCAAAGCATAAGTGTAAATACTGACAAAACAATAAACAAGTGACAAAAAAAATCCTTAAATGTTTTTGCAAAGGATACTTGCAACTGTATATGTAAACAATTTATTATAAGTAGTGGTTTCGTTGTATACTGACCGTCAAATTTCGACAATGGTTTATTCTTTACAAGAAAGAATTGAGATAATATTTATTTATGGGGAAGAACAACGCTGCGCACTCAGAACTGTCCATGTTTTTCATAACAGATAAAAAATACTGGGCTTCACTATGTGTTGGATTTAGTTCATAAATTTCGAGAAATAGGAAGTGTGTGCAATAAAATTGTCAAGAATCGTACAGTTTTAACTGAAGATGCAGAAGTTGAGATTTTAGGTCATTTTGCCATGGATCCTCAAACATTAATATCAAAGGTCTCCGGGTTAACAAATATTTCTGTCGGCTCTGCGCATAAAACTTTACGTCTAAAGAAATTCTTTCCCTACAATATACAGCTTTTACAACATCTTGCTGGCGATGATTATGACAGAAGGAAACAGGGTTTTTTTTTATGGATTTGTCAATAAACATAATTGTAGATACTGGGACTATGCCAATCCAGATGTTTTTCGGGAAGAGCACAATCAACATCCTCAGGAATCAACGTATTGGCCGGAATTCTAGGAAATAAAATTTAACTGCAGAATTATATTTGTGATATATCCCCGAATTTTTAGAAAACCAAATAGATCAAGATGAAATTTTGTTGCTAGACGAAGAAAACCTATTTTCAACAGGACGGAGCACCTCCACGTTATGCCTTGCCTGTACGAAATTGGCTTAGTAAGATATTTCCAGATAAATGGATTGGAAGAACTAACACCCCTTGACTTTTTCTATGGCGGTAACTAAAAAACTCAACCTCGGGATATTCCTGAACTGAGATGAAGAATAGTGGAGGAGTGTGACCGTATTACACCAGAGACGCTTCAAAAAGTGCGGGAGCTATTCGAGCTGCGACTTAACCATTGTCTTACCAACAATGTAGGACATTTTGAACATCTAATTTAAGTACAGGGTAAATTCTAAAGCTAATGCAATATTAATAATGCAAATACTATGTAAATAATAATTATTTTAATTAGAAAGTTTAAAATGGCATTACTCTGTAAAAAAATATGTCTCAAAAGATTGGCAAAAAAGTATTACATGATACCCCTATGTATTTAAACTTGTAGAAGTGATCTTGACCCCTGCTTTGGGTTTGACACTGCAGGGTGACCGATACGTGTAAAATGTGTCCCCCCGTAAGTATAAATTAACGTATTTTTTTATCTTTTTGTTTTAAAGACATTTTAAAAGTTACTGTTGGTGGCTAGTTTTGAAATAAAAGCCCTGTATATCTTATATTGTGAAGTAGGGATTATGCCTAAGATTTTCCCCCTCTGTATATAGCTAATACATAGGGCGTTACTGAGTAATTAATTTGTGTTTGTATAGAAACTGTAAAATATGAAATCCCATACAGTATGAATCCACCTATTTTTGAGAAAAAAATCCTGAATTCAAAAATGTTGTGGCTTCCTGTCCTATTATTTTTGTCAGGTTAGGTTGTAGGTGATTATTTTTTATGGTTTATTAACGTGAAAAATGTCTTTCAAGTATATTTTGTAGGAAAGCCCATCTCTGGATGAAAACTTCAATTGATATTTATATTCCTTTGGCATCTCAAACATGTGCAGCATATAACAGCATCACTCTAAATACATTTCTAGGAAGAACAAGTAGATTACAGCAGTGTTCAGAATTGGACCTTTAGGGGTACAAAACCTATTGTAGAAGATAAACAGTGGGACTACGGTGTTCGTTTAATTTTATTTCTTCAACTTCAAGATATAAAAAATGGTTTCTGACTTAAAATCCTACTTATTTTAAAAAGAATGGAAATCATTTGATACTGAACGATGGAAGCGAAAGTTTCTTACGAAATATACTTCCCTTCTCTCGTTATCTCACCATCTCTATTTTTCTTTCTTTGTGTCACTCTTAGTAATGGATGTAAAATAATTGTTACTATTTTGTTACGAGTCAAGTATTAATCCTAATTTAATAGTTAAATTAAATATATCTGCAAAGAAATATATCTATATATCTAAATTGAGTAAGTGTTTGTAAATAGTTTTGTTCGACTGATTAAATATTAGAAGACAAGATGTCAAAGAAAAGTTCGTTTTGTTCTTTGCTAATATCATTACAAACACATCATTTATATAAAACAATAAATTATATACCTATGTATTCAACGTTAGCAACAATTTACAATTTTTAAGTTGTTCTTCTATGTTGAAATGAGTTTTATTCTTTTTATGTGAATTGAAAATAGTACATAAAATTAATATATATATATATATATATATATATATATATATATATATATATATAAAAGTATAATTATTCTCGGTTTGTAACCCGAAAACTTTGGATTTGCAGCCTTGCGTTTTAGACTCTTGACCCCTTGTCTTTAATTCAATTATGTTCCGGCTGTATGTCAGAGCCTCTACTGAGTGGAAACGTACTTTGTTTAATGTGATCACAAAACGAGTAAACAAAGGAACGTTTTGCTTAATGTGTATCCTTCTATGAGTCTATATTCGTTGATAATATGAAAATTTAATGCCAAGTTGCCTTTTTGTCTGGTATTTATTCTTTTTATAATTTCTTACGTGTCAAGTATCCAATTTATAATATCACAAAGAGAGAATTGGAATGTTTATTAGAACGAAAAACAATTTGTGTGCAGGTGTTGTATATCACTTAGATGTAATATTGGTTTATTTCCTATGTATTATTGATTTTCCATAAAAAAAGACTCTTAATATATTTCCTGGCCCCTGTATTTCAAGATCGAAGCCGTGTGTGGTGTCGGTCGTTGGGTCATGTCGTGTCGAAACAAATGAAATTTAAAGTTATGCATATCATTCCCTTGCGCATCTATTTTCATATGTGTAAGAGTGAGCCTCCTTTAAGAAGCTTCCGCTTCAACAATATTTCATCGGAAAAATGTTAGGTATGGTCTGATGAAAATCTCTACTCCATGGTGTGTATTTGTATTTATTTTGTTTCCTAGAGTGTTGTTACAACACATAAACCTGAAGTTAATGTAAGCGCTTTAGAAATTTTTAAATGTTTTCAGCAACATTAAGGAAACACAAGAACATTTTGGGCTCTAATACATTTAGAAATCTCGGAAAATTAATAAAGTTTTAATGAAATGAGTTCTAGAGATATATATATTTTTTCAAAACACAACGCCTTGTCGGGTCTCTCAACACCGCCGGGATCACGTTGTAATGAACATCGTAAGCAAAGAAGTTTACTGGATACAAAAATTCCTGAGTGCCGCGGCGCTGTGAGGAATTCCTGCTAAATTGGAGAACGAAGACGTCGAAAGCGTTGCCTGGAAGCGCCTGTCGTCAAGTAGGCGCCTCCTCTGTCTGCCTCCTGCAGGATTCTTTTCTGCTGGGAGATGTGGTGATCGCCAGGATGCCAACAAACATAATACAATGGAGAATATGATATGAATGAGAGATGTTGTTTTCTTTTTTCGCTTTTGTTGTCTGGTTTTAATTATAATGAAATTCTTTCAGACGTTTTGTGGAATCGAGAGAAACAAAACAAAAAATTCTGCTTGAAATGAACTCTACTAAATTTAAACCAAATCGGTTTTCCCAGACTCTTCTATACTTAATTACAATTTTATTTACGTACAAAATAAAGGAAATTAAAGTTTGAATGTAGCTTATTTAAAAAGAATGTTCAAACTTCATGAAATTTAGGCTTTGAATAACAAGAAAGAAAGAGTAAAAATTTCAATCCGAGAATGCTTCCTTCTAAAATATGCCACTGAAGTAACAAATAATTGTTGAATGGTCATCATATGATATAGGGTAATGATGTAATCAGGGAGTTCTTAACTTAACATTTTAGCTCCCATGTGCTCATATTTGGACACAGTGAGGTTTTCTTGTAGCCCATGTGGGTTGACCACAAAAATTGGACACGTTTGAATCGTTATGTACCGTCAAGAGTCGCAGATATACGCAATTTCTATTGTAAGCGGTAAGGCACGGGTTCCAGTAAACATTACCTATCGATAGGTCCGGGATTCCTAGACATCACAAGGACTAATAATGTGTCGCAGCGGAACGCTCAGTATTAAATGTTTTAATGTGATATGTTGCTGTCAGTGCATTGTTTATTTTTAGTAGAGAAGTTTGTACGGCATAATAAGCAAATTATTGTGGAAAGTGACGTTTTTGATAGTGGAATTGAGTGTGATGATGCTATTGAAGATCCTAACTATAATAAATCAAGTGAAGGAGAAAATGATAATGAACTGTCTGAGTCATGCCACAGAAAAAAGGCAACTAGTTTTGAAAACATTCTACAAGAAAATATATAGAATCAGAATCGTCGAGGATGCACATTGTAGATCTACAAGGGGCACACAACAAATATCTATAAACGATGAAAGTGATTTCTATAGTGGTAATCAAACTGATTTAGACGAATTACAGAATACTGAAAAACTATCAGAGTTGCGAAATCCTGTTGTCATTTGGGGGATACCGATTCTTCTACACTGAATAAGTTTGGGAATGCTATGGGTTTTCAAAATATTGATGATACGCAAGATGAATTGCTAATTGATTTTTATTTGATATTTTTAAAGCCAGTTAAAGATCTGCTTCTTGATGAGACTAACCGATATTATGAACAACTTATGTTTGACGGAATTACGATGGAAACAATAAGCAGAAACCGTATGATAGCTAAATAGTATCCTACTTTTAAGGGATGAAATGAAAGTTTTTGTTGATTTAATGATTTGGATGGGTTTAGATAAAAAGCAAGATTTCGATATTACTTGAGTAAAAATATATGTTATAAGATTGACATTTCTACTTCCTGCGGAATGAGCCTCGACAGATTTAAGTCACTTACGCACTTTTTGCATGTGGCGAATTATGCAAATTTTCGTGAAAATGAAAAGCTTTACAAAATAAATCCAGTCGTTCAATTCCTGCAACTTTTATCACGTTTGTAATGTGCATCATTTTTGGTACACGCGGGTTTTTATGGCTTTACGAGGAAGTATTTCCGTTTAACCCGCATGTACCAAAAATTGCCACACTTGGTATAAAGAAAAAACAAAATACTTTGTTAAAAATTTGATAATACAACTGGTATATAAGACAATTTATGATGTTTTATACAAAAAAAATGCCGTGGGTTCTTGGACTATTTTCTGAATAATACCCTGGGAGCTAAAGAGATATGTCATTCAATATATGTTTTCTAAACTTCTTTGCAAACTGTAATTATTGGATTTAGTTCTACAGGGTTCAAATAATTCACCTTCTCTCAATGTCTCTTGTCATTAATTTTTTTAGTTGTTGTATGTACTTCCCCAGAGTACGAATTTCCTCATCCTAAAGTTATCATTAACATTTTTCATTTTCGACTACGCGATTGCATATATACACGGTTTAACAAGATGCAAGTGCAGATATTTTGGTAGATGATAGATCTGATATAAATAAAAAAGTATTATAACCGAAGTTCGAACTTACGTGTGTACTTACTCATTTATTTTCAAAACTGCAACAAATTTGTCAACTGAACAGTACAATAAACAAAATCATCCACCATATTTAGAACAAAAATTATTTAAATTTTGAACAGAGTTAATGAAACAGAAATCTTGGCAACATCAGATTAAATCGTTCATTAAACGCCGATAGTAATAAAGGAATTCCAAGGGGTTGTGGGAAATTATATGAATTGTGCAATATTAAAAAAAAAATTAATTCGCTAAGCGCTTTCGACTACTAATAGTCATCATCAGAGCCTCTACAAAAAAAAAACAAGTCACATACAAAATTTTTTGTCGTGGCCCTGATGATAACTTTTAGTAGTCGAAAACGCTTAGCGAATTAAAATTTTTTAAAAAATTCCGTGGTTCATATGATTTCCCACAATCCCTTGGAGTGTATTAACAGCAACCCTGTGTATTAGAATAAAGGAATTATTGCGGAAGGTTATGGATCCGTATTGCAAAAAAATTGGTGATATTTATTTGTTTTGAATCTACTATTTTGACGTTGTAGCTAAGGGAGTTAGTTTTATTTCATTTGTGATGGTATTTCCAATACGTGCATAAATATTAAGGAATGATGCCACGAATATTTTCAGGTTTTTGTTTATGTTTACGAAACAATAGTGTGGAAATCTTAAACATGGAATAAAAAACAACTGCATTATTGGTAAGGTTTTTTATGACATTGCCAATTCATGTTACTTGTAAAATTTTTCAAATCTATTTTGGTAAAGTCGGTTATGATATGCTTTCGGTACCTAGACTTTGATTTGTTGCTTTTTCAATGTAGATCAGTAAATTATTATTAGAAAATGTTAAAAAAATTCTTAGTTGAAAAGAATTCCCTTATAATATATCAGTAAATCAAAAATATCATATTGACATTGTTTTTTATTGAATATCTTTTTTTGAAATAAGTTAATAATCTAATACATATCTATATATTTCTAAAAACCATCATAGAAATATAAACATATCATTGCCAAAGTTGTCTTTTATTTGTACTTAAATTTAGTACACTAGCAGTGAAATAGAATGGTTTCGAAAATTATTTTAACTAGACGATTCTTAAACCCCATTAGCACCACATGTTATTGGCAATAAAGTCATTAAAACAATTTTTCTGGTTATTTACGAGTACGTTATCTATCAAAACCCGATTTTCATCGGCTAAAATTCAGCTGGCAAAGGAATAAAGAAAAAAATAATAGTGATATATCAACAGCAGCTGCTTACAAATCATTTGAGAATGCGAGTTGCAGTCCAGCTTTTTTTGTACCTTCCAATTTGAGCACCTTAATTTATTTTTTCTGGGAAAAAATTAAGTACTAATGAACCGTTTGAAGTGTTGAATCTACGTGTGCGACTTTCTATGAAAAATTCTCATCAAAAAAATAAATGTGCGTCAGAACACATCCAAGCTTATAAATTAAAAGAAAAATTGCCACATCTAAAATTAATAAGTAATTACGCCTACATAAAAACATATAATGTGAAATATTTCCCACTTCTGTCAAACATCAACTGTAATTATTTCTAATCGAATGGTTTCCACACACAATTCCCGTTTCTATTATTAGATCGGTAGCAACCAACTTCATTATTGACAGCACTTAAAAACTGACCTTCTCAATAATAAAACTGTAACTTCTCTCCGATTCTATATTTAGCACCCTCCTCGATGTGTATGTGTATAATGAAAAAACCTTCAACTATAGATAATGTCGTACAAAGTCGTAATTATAATATAATCGTTAATAAGTTTACTAAAATGCGACATTTATGAGAAACGCCATTGCGCAAAAACCTATAGTTGGATTATTTACAAATAACATCAACTGTTATTATGTAAAGGTTAAACGACATAAAAACTGAGGCGCAAGCATAATAATATGAATTTAGAATTACGGCAATCAATTGAATTATACAGGTGCAAAAAATATTTACAAGTTTGTCACATCGGCTGTATAAGCGTTGCCAGACACCTTGAGTTATCATGAGTTTTATATACTCTGGTTTACATCTTCAGACAAATTGTATGCAATCGCGCACTTGAAAAGGTCTACAACGTTATTGACTAAATTCAAGTATTTGGAGGTATGGGTAGGTACCTAGAATCGGCCGAGGTTTCTTGTATGGAAAAATTCGTCTTTTCCAAGATTTTAACTACTCCAAAATTTAATAACAGATATATCACCTTCGGAATAAGAATTATTTATTGGTTGGCTTGGCTAAGCAACCATATTGTATTGTAATATGGAACGACGTTACACAGAGTAGGACTCCTGATTTGAAATCTCTGTAAGTTAGTTTTGCCTGATACTCCTAGATGTCGATATTTATTTCGCGATAAAATATTAAATTCAGTTATATCTATATATAAATTGGCAAAGACAAAACGGTTCGGTACCATTTTCTCCTCTGTCCCTCAACCAGTTTTCTTTATTGTTGTTTTGTTTCGTAGCTATTGACGACCGTCAGTGCATAATGCTAAAATTTACCTACTTATAATATTGCTTCATTCGTTAAATAAAACACATAACATCATTATTTACGTCCATACTATCAATACCAAACAAATAATAATGACAGTGCCGCCAGATTGCTTGAAGATAAAATAATACGAAAAACTAACAAATTTTGGAACAGTCGCTAAAGTTATTCCACACCGTGTCATATTATTGAAATAGAACCCACGAAAACCTATATTACTTAATACTCGAAAGCGTCATTTATTGGACAAGTTTGCAACTTTTAGTGCTTTGTAAATATGGTTTGTTAACTAAAATCATAATTCTTTATTGATCAATTTATTGCTGATAATATTTTCTTAATTTTAATATTATACTTTTAATTTAAAGATTCTTTTTATTTTTATATATATTTTCATATAATTGGACGAAAATTACATAAAACCTGATATTATTCACTAATAGTCATGACCATCTTTGTTGTAGGGACTTTGAATTCAATATTGACATTTCATAATAATGTTAGCCGATAGGTTATTATACCACGGTGGTAAAGATAAGTTTCATTCACTGAGAAAAGTTTCCAACAAAAATAGACATTAAATAATAAATTAAATAACATTAATTAACAGCAGGTGCATTGTAGTTCTTTATATTTTGCATACAAAACAGAAATAGTCATTGCTTACATGTGTGTTTCATTAAAATTAATGAAAATTATATTGAACCTTAGCATATGTGGTTTATTAATATATTCTTATGTTTTGTAGTTATTTTGTAATACTAATAACTTTTGAGATGGTTGTTTGCATTTTTTGCTTACGAGTTGAAATCGTTAACTGTGAAATGTCTGAATAAAAATTATATCGTTTTATTAATCAATTTAAGGATATTAATTTGGTATATAATATAGTGTTAATATTTTTATAGGACATTAAAATTTTTTATGTAGAAAATTATAACTACTTATTTAAATATATTTAAAGGCCCAATCTTTTTACTATTTTCTGTCAATATATTTTATCTCATAGATTATTTATTTTACATTACCTCAAAATCCTGGCTTTTATTACAAGGTGACTGACTTTTAAGTAAAACAAACAACTCATTGACATTTTAAGATAACAATATAAATAAATTCAATACATCTACTGATTTCTTATGGTAATTTAGGTACCTGCACATCTATTCTAGAACAAAATGCATTTTTATTCAACATATTTTTCCTTCGAAAACTTGAGGTTCAAAACATTGAGTAAATATATATGGAGGGAGCCTTAGATCCTGTTAGATTGGTTGACAGTGACTGGCTAACACTCTTTCAGATCATCATGCGAAGACTATCTTTGATAGTTCAGCATAAATTGTTGTTATTATTTAGTGGTAAAATAGTCAATGTAATAAATCAGTATTAATTTTTCGGACAAGTTAAAGTAACTTTCATATTAAATACTCTGTGTTTGATGTGAATTTACTTATTTTATTAATTTTATTATCACAATTTTCCGAAGGTCACTCAAAAAATGATCAGTCAGCGGACAATACAGAATATATTAAAGCATGTAGTTCCCATAGGGTTGTTGGGCAACTCTTTCCTTTCATATTCATGAACTCGATTGAAACCGCAAATGAGGAAAACTTTTAGGTTGCAACGAACAAATAGTCTTCCAATTATTATATTGAAAATTTTACCAGGAGCGGTTCTAGCCAAAAATTTTTCGAATACCTATATTTGATTAATTGTCTTTTCTTTTTATTTCAATTTTTTGTTTGTCAATATGACGTGAAACAATATTGGTCATTACACGTACTTTTCCGATTTCTCCTGAACTTTATTTCTTATAAAAATATACTTTTGACAAAAACCCAATAATGTTTACAATTTCATGAATTTCGACCACTGGGCTACCACTAGTATCTATTAAATACATAAATAATAATTTGAGATTTCAATTACTTAAAGGGAGCGCAACTAATGAAGATTCTCGACTAGAAAGAATATATTGTCTTGAGTTCAATCTCGATAACAGAGTATCACAAAATTTTTAATAGGTTTTAGTTAACCTCTTCGTGTAATTTATATCCTAGGAATCACAGGAAAACGGCGTTACACACAGTACGACTCCCGATTTGGATTCTCGTGAGGCAAATAAATAAATAAATAAATATTCCTTTATTCAACATTTAAAATCACTGCATTTACAAAAAAAAATAATCTTACAAATACAAATGATTTATTTGCCTTGTCAAAATAATCACCACCCGCGTCACTCAGCATCTTTCAAAAATTCATCATACGAGTAGTATGCTTTTCTGGACAGGTATGTATAGAGCTCCTTTCCAAACTACACTATACTCATTCCCTCTAGTCTCCTGAAACTCGTAAATGTCGAAATTCATTTCGCCATAAAATAATAAATTCAATTTTATGCACAAAATGTATAAATAAGTATTTTAGATTTGAATCACTTGATGGAAGCGCAACTGATGAAGGTCCTCGACTAGGAACAATATATTGCGTTCAATCGATAAAAAATCTAGAAAAGATAATGTTTTTACTAAAACACGTCATTTATTAGTGCAGGTTTGGTGATAATGTATTTAAAGATACAGGTCTTATTGTCATGGAAATAGATACCAATAATGAAAAAAACTATTACTTAAATGTAAAAGTCAGAAACCTATGCAACTATTCTTCACAATTCTCAAGAAAATGTCTTTTTTTCATAGCTTAATACAGAGAATTGTCTTCCGTCTAAATAAACACAATTGTAACAGTGAAGTCAATAAATAATAGGCGCGAGGTTAGTTTTTATTGATAATCCATTATAGAAAACACAAAACTGATTTTTCAGGAAAGGTTTTTACAATGAACACACCGTTAAAAAACGCAACCTTAAATTATTAATTTTTAGTCTAAATTTATAGCAGTGAACTTCCTAATGAACTCTCAAGTTCAGGCTGTAAGACGGTCAATGTTAATGGGTATAATCTAGGCAAGATGTTCGTTAACAATCAACTGAACTATTAAGTAAGCCGAGTATTTTTAAACTTTGAAGACTAGGAACTGCTTATTCTGCTAAAGGGGTACGAGTACGTATCAAATGATGATTAAAGTAGATTAAAATGACACAATAACTCAAGAAGTAGAAGTAATAGTACAGTAATGATTTCGCACTGTATTATTTTGAGGCTGAATCAAGAGAAAAATAAAGGCCAGATTTAAATATGAACTTGTACTAGTGTATAAAAAATCTAGAACAGCAAACCTACTTCACAACACTAATGATGAAATTAATTTTGGAAACATTCTCGCAATAGATAAAGTTCGTAATAAAGCAGAAATAGTTTTGCGAGACTGCTTACATCACATAATTCGTTTGTAAATAATCTAATAACCTTATAGGTGTCAGTTGTATGCTTGAGTAGTATAATTTTAAATACCCAGAGTATTAAAATTAATTTGTATAACATACCTCAATAGAAATAACTACACGATTTATAAGAAATTAAGTTATTGTCTCACTGTCGCCTGCAAAACCTGAAACCCTTATTTTGCTGTTTCAAATGAATATTCACAATGAGACTATCATCGGAATAATTTATTAAGGTACTCTTATATTGTAAAATAATCACTGTCCTGTAAAAAACCGAAACATTACGTTTTCGTTAAATATCATAAAACGTCACACAACCAATATAATTGTAAATTTTATTTCTTTATTTTACCACATATACATATGATTAAACAAGTTATTTAATTGCAATTAAATAACTGTTATAAAGCAAATACAAATTTATATCGCAATATATTAATTGCAAATTACACTTTAATGTTCGCGTACGTGATTCGGTGTAGTTTATTTTTAATGAACCTATTACTAGATCGAAATCGTGCTGCCATTATTGCTTACCAACATTAGCCAGGCTAGTATTAATCTTGTTTGGACTGAGACAAATTTGTAATAAGAGCCGCATAAGAAATTTCTATAATTCTAGTTAGATTTATTATGCAGTTCCCTGTGCGATTTTTCATAATTTAAATCTCATAATTTCCAACGAATTTACAATTAAAAAATGTGGGATGGAAAACTGAAACGGAAAACATGGTCGAGTTTTCCAGATAGATTATTTGTTATCAAACAACATACATATTTATTTATTGTGGAATAATCATTTTATTCGACATTAACCAATCTAACGATTTCACCTATTGTCATGTATGTGCAACATCATTAAATGTGTGATAGCTGGAAAATCATAGGCCAGGTAGGTTATAATCAAAATTATATATAAGTGAAAAAAATCCCATTGTTTAGTGTGCAATGCACCCAATATGAGACAGGTGAAAAATGAAAAACTCACACTATAAAAAAGTACTTTTAACAATTAGAAACTTCGCTAAATAAAAAAAAACAATTCTCATATCAACAATTTATTATGCACATTTAATTAATTCTCGGAACAGTAATTTATTCCAACAAAATGTTGTTTTATTCAGAACATGAATCATAATTTTACTACTTTATATATCGTATGTTTTCTATTGTAAAAATTGCCTATCTGTTTTCTAAATGATCCTCTTTATTTACTTAAACTTAAACTGAGAAATAAAAAATATAATTAGAAGACCCTAGAGCCAAAGACAATTTTATCAAGAGTGTCAAGTTAAAGTGGGTGCCAAAGGCTAACAAAGAGCATGGGACAAGGTTTTATTTATTCCAGAACTCTGGAAAAAAATACATGAAATTTTGAAAAATGGACCCAAGTCATCAGAAAATTCAGAAAAAGGAAAAAAAAAAAGAGTCTCTACTACATGTTTGAGGATTCAGCTACTGAAGCTAGTAATGTGAATATGACAGAAAATGAGTATTGCTTGTAGAATTTCTACCTCGTAATGAGACAATCAATGCAACAGCTTACTGTAAGACATTGAACAATCGCCGTTCAACCCAGAACAAAAGACGTGGCAAGTTGAGCAAAGACATCAATTTGCCACATGACAATGCCCATCCGCATTTGGTCAATCAGATTAAAGATCTCATCGCATCTTTTAAGTGGGAAAGTCGTACAGCCCTGATGTGCCACCCAGTGACTACCATCTATTCCTACCTTTGAAAAAACACCTGAGTGGTCAGCGTCTTCAACATGATTACGAAATTGTGATGCAGTGGTTAACTAGTCAGGGGCAGACTTCTATGACGAGGGTATTCAGAAACTGTTATATGACAAGTGCCTCAACGTTGGAGGAAATTATGTAGAAAAGTAGATGAAGGTACAGCTTTCATGTAAAAAGTAAAATTATTCATATATCTTTGCACGTCTGTTTTTAATTTCACAACGGTACTTACTTAAAAAACACGCCTCGGCGTGGTACCACCACAGCATTTGGAACTCTTTAATAATTAAACGATTAGTGAGTTTTCTTAAAATACAACACATTTTTACCAAACTCTTAAGCTTAAGTAACTTCTTTTGTTAGTTCTTACTTTATTAAATAGGTTAGTATTTTGATAGACTTAAAAAATCTATTCCTGTTTTACAACTTAACATTTAATTTTTGTTCTGCCTTTTGTGTTCGTTTAACAATGTACTGTATAAATTGAAAGTGATAATTAAACTAACTTTATTAAAATGCACAGTTCTTTATTCATAATGAAGAAAACCAATTCTCAGTTTTGGTTGACTCCTTAACAATCAGATCTTGGCAGTTGAATCGACGTTGAATGTGAAAAAATAAAGGTTCGGTCTTATTGTACGAAACTATTATACATTAGATGGTATGTCCTGTTTTGACTATTAAGGACTGTTTCAATCCACATACAGGAGTGGATCCAGGAAGGAACGATGGGGAGCGATCACTTCCTCTGAGATTTTCAAGATAATTGCGTTTAGCACAATGGAAAGAGGAATCTTCCAACCACAAGCTTGAAATAAAGCCATTTTTGTATAAAGCGAAAATCTACTATTTGTAATACAACAACCCGGGAAATACAATGTTTACGAAACCTTGCAGAAGCCCCGGCTAGTTAAGTAAATTTCGTAAGAGATCGCCCTCCTTAATGTAACTGATAGCACCCCTCTCCCTGACTCTGGATCCGCTCCTGTCCACATATACCCTCTTATCTCTCATTAATTGCATTGTTATGACTATGAAATTTCCAAACTTTACTAACATTTTTCTTTATTAACAGGTTAGTTCCAGGATTTGGATTTTTTTGGAAAAGCTTGTAAAGTTGTAAGTATACATTACGTATTTTTTATGACAAAGTGTGTAATCGGTCATTATTTATTTTCTCTTCAACAACATGACTTGACTTTTTCAAACTAATATGAGAAACACATGTCTGTAAGACGGACCCAAACGTGACGCCGAAGTCGGTTATATCCAAGTTACTATTAGGCAGTTATGAATTTCCCAAACTGTTATTTGACCAAGGAACACATAGTTTTGTGAATGGAATTTTGTATTACTCACTAACTCAAATTAGAGAATATGAAAACAAACAGACATAAGTGGATAGAAGATTGGTTTGTTACAAAACTTTGTCAATAAGTAAAATTTCAGAAAAAATCGACTAGTTTAGTAATACTCAGTTAGGTACAATTCAGTTGCCCCAAATTTATCAATATTGTGACGAGAATTGATCCGATAATTCGGGGAAAGTAATTTTAGGTAATGTCAATATGTTGTTACTTGGTTAAATAGATGAAATATAAGAAAATTAAAAAATATATATTTTATGGATAATTTTTTTTTTAAATGAAGCGAATAATTTTAGTGTACTTTTCAACCTAAAGAACCTTTGCTGAAAACATTAGTGGCCTATATAACGAAAACTACACAAAAATTTCAGAAGTAAAACCAAATAGTAATCAGTATGATATAAATTGGAAAATAAAACATTTAAAAAATATATATAACCGACTTCTACCTATTACTAAAAAGCTAAAAATAATTATAACAAAATACAACTCTAGCAAATAAATAACACATTTAATGTTGTTAGGTACCTACCCAGGAAGTAAAAAATGTAAACATTAAAAGATGCTCATTCTGTACAAATTAATTACCTACCAATCTAGTATATTTTTGAAGTCGGTGCCAAGCAACAATCAAGTTTGATGAATTAGTAGATAAGTACGCAATGAAGGATTTTAGGTTTGCTTGGCACCGGCGTCAAAATATACTAGATTGGTAGGTAATTAATTTGTACAGAATGAGCACCTTTTAATGTTTACATTTTTTACTTCCTGGGTAGGTACCTAACAACATTGAATGTGTTATTTATTTGCTAGAGTTGTATTTTTTTTATAATTATTTTCAGCTTTTTAGTTATAGATAGAAGTCGATTATATATTTTTTAAAAATGTTTTATTTTCAACTTTTTAGTATTTTTGAACTCAGGTAGGTTTCATTCTTTATTTTTTAAATTGTATGTATAACCTTAATAGACAGAACCAGGAACATCGAAAGCCTCAACATTACACAATGATACTTTCTCATTTAAATTGACAGGTAAATCTTTACGACCAAAATGTACTAGTACTCGTTGACTTAATAAGCCCAAAATATATTTATGCCTGATGGATTACGCCATGTAACCTTTTTTCAAATTTTTTTGACAACCCTGTATAACTATAGATAATTCCACTCCAACCTATGTACCAACCATCCTGTAAATACGACTGCCCACGGACAAGCATAAATTTGTTAGCTGCCTTCTATGAACTACAGGACGGAGTAGAATCCATCCCATATTTACGGAGTCAAATCCGTCCTATATTTCAACCATAGTAATAACTCCTTGTGGGCTAGCCCATAAATTAGTTCATTTTTTACATTTTATATTATCGTCCTGTGTAACATTAATTACTCTCCACACTTTATGCAACTTCTTATGGGCTATAAAAGAAATATATTTAATCACACTGTATTAATATAATTCAACTGCAGCATATATTTCAACCATCCAGTATATGATTTGCTTATGTCCACATCATATAACAGTTTTTTAATCACCCTATATAATTTTAATTTCACATTTTTTCCAACATTTTTATACCACCAAACGTCCAGTCCACCCTATATTCCAACCATCCTGTATATACGGCTGCCTACGGACCACTATCATTCTAGTCCGTCCTATATTTCAATCTTCATATAAATGCAACTCCTTCTATCACTTTACTTTGTGATTTTGTTTGCTATAACTAAACACCCAGTCTATAAACGTACCAAACAGCAGTTTAAAGTTTGACATGTGTTGTCACTGAATTTTCTATTAGGCCGGGAGAATGTGACAACCAAAAGCACCGTCTTCGCAAAATTTGCATTTAAATAGGTATTTGCCTGGTATACAAACAAAGCTTGGTACTCATTGATTTAAGAAGCCGAAAATACTTTGCTTTACTACCTATATGCTTGAGATGTACATAGAAATATTTCAAATTCGCAATTAAAACTTCCAGTGCGTAAAATTACCACACTATTACGTTGGAATTAAAATATTTATGAGTAAATGTCCGTTATGTCATTTCGATGAAATTTTTGATAAGAATTTTGGAATTTTCGGCGATTTTCTGCAAAACTGCAAGTTGCACGTCGCAGAAAAGTATATCACCTAAGGATCTTCCTTAATAGATTAAACGTTAAAAAACTATACACATCCATAAGGAGTTATCGAAAAATCGACCAAAATATTAGGGATCACCAATCCGGATATATTAGAGTATATATTGTTATATATTGTTTAATAGATTAAACAAGACCATATGCATTCCAAATGGTGCACCACAGGAGAAGAAATCAGGTAACATAC
This sequence comes from Octodonta nipae, assembly GCA_034190945.1. Classification (NCBI taxonomy): domain Eukaryota; kingdom Metazoa; phylum Arthropoda; class Insecta; order Coleoptera; family Chrysomelidae; genus Octodonta; species Octodonta nipae. The sequence goes on along the minus strand of CM067218.1, from coordinate 37,188,363 downwards.
ATACAAAAAAAAAGCGAAAAAATACGCGACGAATTGATAACCTCCTCCTTTTTGGAAGTCGGAAAAAAAAAGAAGATAGTGCATGCATTGAATTTTCACACAGAAATATAAAAGTAGAAGTAACAAAACTAAAAAAGAAAGCGAAGGAAGTTAGCAGTGGTCTAAGACAAATCATAAGGAAGTATAAAGTTAGGAACCAAGGTACTAGTGAAAGCAATTCTATCAATAATTACAGAGAAGTCAGATAAAAAGAAAATATCACAAAAATACGGACCATAAAAGTGAAAGTTTATTTGATGGTTCGAGAATATGACGAACTCTAAGTGATAATCAAGACCAACAGCAATGTACGAGAGAAATTTAACATATATAGCGAAAATCTCTGATTCAAAATAGGAAAAAGTGGTAAATATAGCGGATTGGCTGACAACGAATTATATATAAAATATGCTTATAAACAATAAGCCACTTTACAGCTGACAATCTAGTGAAACTTACATAGCTACTTTTGCCAAGCCCTAAAAACCTCGCTTTCCACATGCAATTAAATCCACCTAAATTGAGGATCGCAAATAAAATAGCTTTTTTAAACATAAATAAGATCCCACAACACAAACAAGCTTACATATCAAACCAACTCACCCCTCACCCAACGAACCCCTACAAACCACCGCTTTCCATCCACAAGCAAACATACCCACCTAACCGTGGCACTATAGAGATGAATTGCAAAATTTTATGTCAAAATAAAATCTTATAAATAAGTCAACTTACCCGTCAAAGTAACACACCAAACCTAATCACCCATAGACCAATCAATAGAGCAAAAATTAACTGATAATGTGTAAAAAATACTATCAGGATACCAAATGTGTCATCACATTAACAAAGATTCCTAGCGATATTTTGCTATGTTTTCCACTCGCAACTATGGTTTTTTACTTTGTTATAAACAATTGAAGCAAGAAAATTACGTTTTTTTTCTTAGCATGTTTATAAAATCAAAAATAATAAACTAATCTCAATGGTGTCAACAGGTCAATTGTAAAGCATGTAAATACCAATGAAATGAGCCCAGGCTCGATCCGATTGGATCATTAGTAACAGGGAAAAACAAAAAATACTGAAAAATGTAGCACTTTTAAAAAAAATCGTATCTTCGTCACTTTAAAAGCTGTAGAACTGGGCTTGTAGGAATTGATAATAATTTACATCTATTTTATGTATGCCAAAACCAGGCGCTACCGGTTTATTAGTTTTTGAACAATTGTGATATAAACTTTTCTGTACACTATTTTTGCATTGTGTCCCTATGCGTCATAGATAATCAAATTTCAATTTTGAAAAAATTTGTTGAAAGTAGAGGTGTCATTCTATAAAGCCTCAATTCTCATTTTTCACTAAATGTCTGTGAAATATCTGAAAAATGTTAGCAAACATTACAAAAAACGGGCGAGCGTATAAATGTATCCCAGGAGTGGGGGAAACACGGTTGTTGAGGGGAAGCGTATAGTAATATATAGTAGAGGCACATACATAGATCATTTTAATATTTAAAATCCTCACAAGTAAGAATTTTTCTGATGACCGCTCTCTTTCGATGTTCCATAAAAACATATTAATAAACAAACAGTTCCATTTGAAATAATAAAATCGAACAAATCACTCTGTATAGAAGTTTTTTTAGCGATTAGATTTTTTCACCATCTGTCAGAGTGACAGTTACTATCGATAATAATTATTGTTAGCAGTTCCCCTCAACAATCGTGTTCCCCCCACTACTCGAACGCATTCATACGCTCACCAAATTTTGGTCATTTTTGCTAACATTTTTCGTATATTTCACAGACATTTAATGAAAAATGAAAATAGAGGCGTTGTAGAATAATACCTCTGCTTTCGACATCTCTATTCTGAATTGATATTTGACGATCCATGTCGCACGGAGACTGCAAGAATAGTGGACTAAAAACTTCAGATCGCAATTATTCAAAAACTAATAAACCGATAGCGCCTGGTTTAGTCACGCATAAGGTAGATATCAATTACTATCAGTTCCCACAAGCCCAGTTCTACAACTTCGATAGTGACAAGTTAGGATAATATAAAGAAAACCGGTAAATTTTCCAGTATTTTTTGTTTTTCCCTGTTACTAAAGATCTTATCGGATCGATCCTGGGCTCATTTCATTGGTATTTCCATGCTTTATAATTCACCTGTTGACACCATTGAGATTAGTTTATTATTTTTGATTTTATAAACATGCAACGAAAAAAAAACGCAGTTTTCTTGTTTCAATTGTTTGTAATCAAGTAAAAAACCACAGTTGCGAGTGGAAAAGGTAGCAAAATCATTCTTAATGTGATGGCAGAGGGATAGTATTTTTTGCACGAAAAATCTCTATTGATTGGTCTACCACTAGAAACCACCCCTTCCAATTCTCAAGCAGGCAAACCCGCGAGATTATTTGCTTATCATTTTATAACTTGTAACTACGAGTCCAAATTGTTTTCTGAATTCTAATCGTGACAACCCTAATTTATTGTTAATTTTCTGGGAATAAGACCTTACTTATATAGTTCAAGTGTTCCAAACAATACTGGCTTGTTTAAATCAAATCGAAAAAAATTGGAAAGTTCGAAATGTAGAATTTGACATTACGATGTCAAAGTGCCGTTTATAGAAGAGACGGATCATTAAAACATAGATAAAAACTATCACTGCTTTGGGTTATTACCGGTTACAGAAATTTCAAACAATGACATAAAAAGGGTTTTTGGTGACGTTTTCGTGATGCCATTAGAATTAACCAAGACCGCGCGAATGTGTTTCGTTCAAACCATTTATGACCTAGTGATGGGTAACACTTCAGATTTTAGAGTGTTGACACCTTAACACACGCACGGCACAGTGAGTCAACACAGTGTTACGACACAATTGTGTCATATAGCACAATAAAAGAGTTGACAGTTGATCACTATAAACTAAGCTTTATTATTCTTATTTGCTTGTCTAGGCACATTCGTTAACAAAAAATAAGCGTTCGTACATTCGCCCTATTTTGAGCCTTATATACAAATGAAACAAACAAAAACATCTACAATAAATTATATTCTAATTTACCAAAAGTCTAGTTTTAAATACATTAAATGCAGGTCTACAGGGAACCTCATTTAGGAATACTTTAATTACCGTTTATCTAAGCCTTACTTACATCCAGTGAATATTTAATTTTACAACACAAGAGTGGATGGAATTTAGTCTTTTATATCATACTTCCAATTCGTTTAAATTTTAGTGAATAGGTTGTTAAATGCATTTATTGTTTTATTACTAATAAAATCCTGAACGCCGGTAAATACCTAGTTAATGTGAGAAACAAGGGAGGGTTTAAAATTTATTAAAGCATACAAAATATTTTTGAATTATAATTTGTTTAATGACTAATTTTTCAATTTTGTCAAAATATACATTAAGGTTTATTTTTGTTTCATTTTTAAGATTGTTTATTTAAATACCTTCGTTGTTGTATTATGTTAGCGTTTAGATTCATTAATTATCTTTAAACTTATTTTCTGTACAATGAGATATTCTACATTACAATATAAATTGTTATTTGTGTCATAATAACATGTCATACTCGATCTCAACACTTGTTCCTTGCTCTTGCTTTCTGGTTAGCATTTTTAAGAACAGCATACTTCATTGATATAACGATATAACACACGCACGGATACTGTGCCGACACTCCCGACACGATTGTGTCATATAGCCGAAGCCGCACATCTAACATTTTTGCGTATGGCACAGTAAACGAGTTGATAGCTCTTTTTACCTGTAACTCAATTTTATTCATAATATCATGCACAGTATACATAATCAAGAAAAAATGCTTGTTTACATTGTTTAATTGTTAATATTATGAACAGATTATTTCATAATAACATAATAAACAAATAAATACAACTACAATAATACATTTTAAATAATATTTTTAAATTATAATTTACGTAATAATTAATTTTTCAATTTATTTAAGAAGAATCTATTTTATGTTGATGGTGTGATATGTATTATTCAAGATTTATTTATGAATATTTTTTGTTTAAATAATTTTGTTGTTGTCTAATTGTGCCGTTTATGTTCATTGAATGACTGAACTTTTCACTTTATTTAAGAAGAAAGACTCTTTTTAAGTTGATGGTGTGATATTTACTATTGAAGTTTTATTTTTGATTAACTTTTCTGCATAGTTTTGTTGTTGTCTAATGTTGGCGTTTAGGTTAACTGAATAAATTAAATTTTTTTTTCTGGACAACCCTTCGTTATAATTTGTTATATCATATCCAAAAAATTAAATACCGAGCTATGGTGATTAATCTGAAAAATCTAATTTAAACAGTGCAGAACAAGAGGCAGGGGGTATACTTTTTAGGCAAAAGCAAATTCGTAATACAAATTACAAATGTATATATCGTTAAACTGCGTTACTGCTTAACTGTATAGGCAAGGCAAAAGAAAGGTCGCGTAATGCTGCTTTGCCGTTTGAGCACCAATTCTAGACTTTCCAGTGAAATGTATTTTCTAGATATTACGTTTATAGTTGTATGCCACACAATTAGCCACCCTAAAAATGCAATTCATTCAAAAATCGTGAATAAATCATTTAACGAATAAAGAAAATGCACACGATACTACCTAAAAACAGGCGGCACACTTCTAAGGCTTGCTCATGATGTATTTTATCTCTTACCTATCGTCTCCCGTCCCTTGTCTAGCTCGTGACATTCTACACATCTTTCTGGTAAGCAAACACACACAGCTTAGCCACAACTTATAACGGACATAACACAAAGTGTCGAAGTGTCGTAAAGTGCTGTGTGCTGTGCTGTGTTATTGGTGCAGTGTCAGCACACATGAAACATGGGAAAGTGTTGGCACGAAAGTGCGGCACGGCACAGTGTTACACATGACTATTATGACCAACTATGACCGGTTGGTAGTTAAAAATCAGTAGAAAATCACCGAGATGTAATACTATATCTATGTAGAATCCGTTTCTTCATTCTAGATCATTATAAAATAAAATTTTGGTTGGCAACTTTTTATCAGTCAACGAACAGTGAGCCAGCCGACCGAGCGGCGTGGACCAAGTTCACGGAACCGCCTACAAAACCAAAAGCGTGAGCAAACGGATTTGAGAGCAATACAGTGAGACCTGAAGGGACAGGGGCGACTCTGTCGAAACGTTTATAAGAGAGATTAATTATCAACTGCGTGGACGAATATCCGGAAAATAAGAATATATAATTTTGATTAAAATATGGTCTATGATTTTTCGGGAATAATAAGGATTCTAGTAGAATAAAATCGGTGCAGTCACTACGCATAAGACTAGGTATGGAAAATTTTGTGTGTACTCATACTACTGCAGTTTGTTTACTTATAGATACAGGCAAATACATTCTACTATCCACAATTCTACATTGGGCTGTTAGTGACTATTGAGACGTTACTTTGGACAAATATAATAATTCAAGCAATAAATCTAATATATTTTATTAAAAGTTCATATAAGTAAATTCTATAACGGTTGTTATTTGATCTTTTACAAATCAGTAAACAATGTCATTTGTGACAACCATTTTTGGATGTAATCTATTGTAGTTAATAAACAATTACAAGCAGATGTATTTATTAGTACAATTGTTAAAATTCACTTAAACTTTGTCGTTATGGTTGAATTTTACCGGGACTCAAAAAATATTTATCTCGCTTTGTCCTTTTATTATTTTTTCTTTCTCTACAAACTCCGACCACATTGTATGGCCAACCTATTCATCTAAAAAGAGAATCTGTTCAGAAAACTCATTTTAATCTCGATAGGAGGGCATCTCCTTGAGTTTGTTAATTAAGAACCAACAGGCAAATAGAGAAGCAACAGATTGAGTTCAATATTGGGTAATAGACTTGATAGAGTGTGAAGGGGCTAATAAAGTCGAGAATAGAGTGCAGATAAGTAACAAATTGCATTAGGCGAAGCAAATTGGGTTTCACTCTTCTGTCCTGCCTTAAACACAAATTGCGTTCTTCGGTCGTACATTATTTTGTTAGGGCGTTGGATTAGGGTTCCCAGATTTTTCCTTGTCCTCGAATTTAATGAGATTTGGTAGAAACACAGCTCTTAATCTGATAAAAACATAATTTGTAAATAAGTAATTTCCTGAATATTTTTTGTAATGTTCATTTCATTATGTTTACGGATGTTTGGGAATAATCATCACAATTAAGAGCACTCAGTATATTTCCTTTTGTGAAAAACTAACATGTATAATGTATTAGTGTTTACCCTCGCCTTCGTTCGGGTAATTTTACAATCAGAAACAAATACAAATACAGTGTGTTTGGTTTTGCCATCAACTTGAAATTCCTCTACCTCTGATGCAGCATATTTTGAGACTAATAATATTAGACTATGGCCCTGACTTTCAATGTCATTTGAAGGTAATGGCATTTTTTTAATAGGGCCCTTATTGTTGACTTCGATAATGGTTAGGCCAGAAAGTTTTACATCGAACATGTCTAAAAATGTAACACTAAAGAAAAGAGAAAGTCAAGTTAAAGTGGAGTCTATGTTTGATACCATAAACAGAATTGGCGTTGAACGGAAAATGACTAAAATTTATAGGAAATTGTCCTGGCGATTTGAAGATGTATTTAACCTTGACCGTGAAGGTCAGGATTATTTTCATAAGCGGGAGCCCATATTTTTGACAACGGAAATGGAAAGGGCCGACATTCAGACATCACCTTGACCATCCTTTTCTTGATGGCCGTTTCAAGGTTTAATGGCTAGTGTAAACTGAAACTTCCAGTTTTCATATTCAGAAATTTTATCCGTGACCTCGACCAGAGACTTCAAGGTTTTTTAAATGTAAAGTTGATTTTTTAAAGCGAAACTTATTTTTAACTCAGTTGAAGGCAATCTCTTCGACGTGACCTTTGCTCTTCAGAAATCCTTGCGTATGTAGAATTTACCGGCCTTTGCATTTCTATGGTCAAAGAGAAAAGGGAAAATTCCTATGTTTTTCCATGCAACGCCAATTTTATAAGGTATCAAGCCAGCCGCTTGTACATGACTTTGACTTGAACTTCTCTAACCATCAGAGTTAGATTTTAGACTTCAAATAACATGGAAGGTCAAGGCGAAGGGTCAGCATTAGCTAGCTAGAAAAAATTTCAACTTTTGTTTTACGTTACGCGATGCGGAAGAAAACAAGCGACTGAGCGATGCGACAATTCCGCGAATTTAATTTGCCAGTAAGGATCTATGAGAAATTCTCGACGTTTCGATTCCTGCTTTGGAGTCATTATCAAGAGACAAATTTGAAAAGAAATTTGGTCTAGTCCGAACTCGGGGCCTCAATCTGCCTACGTCCCAAGCCTCGCTAGAATACTATTAAATGAGTGAGAGTCTAGATCGAACTCGGGCCTACTCCCCAACTGTCACTAGATAAATTAAATAACTGAATTGAGTGTGCATCTGTTCTTCTTCTTTTTATTTATAGTTCTCCGTCGATTGGAAGGGGGTGTCCCGTGATGAGGGGGCCGCGTAGTGTTTGGTTCATTGTCGTGAATTGAATAGTTTAATTCTGTCTAGGTTCGTCCGTTCAATAGGATCTGATCCATTTAAAAATCAAAATTTAAATAACATGCCATTTATTTTAATTTCATCGTAATCTCTGCTTCAACGTCATCTAGCTTAGACACTTAGCATGAAGTAGTAACTACAGATGTACACAATAATCATGAAACTAGTCTACGTCGCTCTCAAGCCCAAAAACTTAATAATTTCTAGACATCAGGTGATTAGAAATGAACATTTTTCGTAGAGAAAACTAACCAGTTGTTCTAGAATAAGTCCAAAGTAAGAATCGAAACATCTTGTAATATAGATAAGTATTTTTTGAAGGTCAAAACTCTCTGCCCCCCAACCACCCATCGCACTTACTCTCAATTGTTCCCGATCTCTCGACCATCGATCGTATAATTTTAGGGAATATTTTTTCTCGGTCTATGTTTATTCAGATAGATGGTTTTTGTTCACATGATTTATTTTGGTAAACTCTCCTTTTTAGCAGTGTAAAATTAATGTGTTATCTTGTCTTTGGTTCTGTCGCAATTTTTATAAACAAATTGTTATATTCGTTCTTTAGCCAACTGTAAAAAAGTAATTGTACTAAATCTGGATATATAATATAATTTTGCAAAATATACTCTAGAGCTCATCTTTTGCGCGTGTTTTGAGTAGATGAAAGTTCACTAAATACCTAGAGAATGTTTAAAAAATATCTGCTTCCCATGTTTATTTGTAAGAACATTTTTGTTAGAGTTATAAAGCGTTTTCAGTTTACACTTTCTAGTGTAATTTTGTAGATATTTCCATGATGTACTAAAATGTTGTGTGTCTTAGGAGGGGCAGGCTTTTAGTTTAGTTTCTCCAAGACATTTGCACAAAACAATCCCACCTACTAATTTTTAATTTCAAATTACTTAGTTTCTTGGTTTAATTATTAACTACTTACCGCCAAGTTAAATGTGTCTACTACAGTTTACCATTTGGTAAATAAAATTGTATCAGTTTGGTATAAACGACAAATGGCTTAATCTGTATAATTTTTTTATTGACTTGACAACTAAAATAACCGTTTTTTAATATTCCTTCCGTCATGCTGGTTAACAATATTCCGATTATTCACTATACGACGTGTTAAGTACGTTGTTCGTTTTTCACATGTGAAATTACAATGTTACGACTTTAACGATAGTAGTTAGCATTTATAATTTCAAATCTTGTTCGCCTTACTTCACGAACGTTTGATTTGTCTTGTACAAATAGAAAGAGAAAACACTTAAAAGGTGACATTATATTCACACCTTTTAAAACGTCTATCAAATTATATGGCAAATATATTCTTAATGTCTATATAAATGGTTACAGGCGAACTGAGTAGCCGCTACTTTCTAACAACAATTACTCATTGATGCTATCGTTTTATTTACAGCATACGGGATGACTTGAAAAATCTATAGTTTATTACCGTCACCATGAAAGATTTTGTTGTTCTAAGAATATTATTTTATGTTTGCGATTATATCTGCATCATTTTATATGTTAATTGCGAACTTGATTTGCATTGCAAATGACCAAAATGTTTTTAATTAATATGGAAAAGATTATATCATGTTTTCTTTAAAGATATTACAGAAAAATTTTAAAATGTTTTGAACTGTATAACAATAAAAAATAGTACCACTACAATTACTGGAGAAAAGTAGAAAAAAATGGAGTTGGTAAGATTTATGTAAAGGTTTTGGGAAACTTTCAAAAGGGATGACGATTTAAGAAAATTTGCTGGCAAAAAAAATAAACAGTTGAAATTAAAGCTTAGTGAGATCGCCAATGAAAAGAGAACGAACAAGTCTATTATTTTGATTCTTCATTTAGCTTTTCGCTCATCACAAAGATTTCTATGAAAAATATAAATTGTATAATTCTAACGTGTAGTTAAGCAATTTGTTGAAATTTCCGGATCACTACTTGTGTATAATTAAAAATCGAAGTGTAGTAAGGGAAATTTGTGGAACACTAGTTACCTTCTTATACAGGGCGTAACATAATGTAGTGCAGCTAGTATGACAGGTGATAGTACTGGTCTATAAGAACTAAAAACTCTTAACAACGACATATCTATCTTGTATAGTTAAGGACCTATTCCATTGTTGTTTTTGAAAATTTTATTACTATTCAATAGATTCTTAATAAATTGTTTCAAATGACATTCAATGAGAAAATAATATAAATTTGATATGTTGGAATTTACTGAAACATCATAAGGAAATTATTTTCAACTTCGAGTTGTTTTTTAACATGTCCTTGCCTGAGTAAGTATTTAGTAAAGTAAGCATTTAGAAATAATAACTTACTCATCTACTTTAAATTTTTTAATAAAATGAGTCTAGGTACCTAAATCATATCATACCTTACTTTACCGACATAGAATTCAGAAATTTTACAATAAACATGAATGTGCAATGTCATTAAAAAACTCACCCATAATTCAGTTGTTTTTTATTCCATCTTTAACATTTCCACACTCATATTTCGTAAACAAACAAAAACTTCACAGTTGTTTCCTTAATGTTTGTTGTGGTATCTTTACTTAGTGTTTATGCACCTATTGGGAATAATACCACAATAGACATAAAAACGCTTATCTACCACTTGAAAATGTTACACTTAAAAGAAATAAATATCACCCCACTTTTTTGCAATACGGGACCGTAACCTTCCTCAATAATTCCTTTATTACGGTTTGTGCTTATGAATGAAAGCAAATTTAATCCCATGTTGCATTGATTTCTATTTTATTAACTCTAAATGATTTTTATTTACAATATCCCTTCATTTGATAAGAACGGTAGAGGATTTCATTTATTGTGGTGTTAAGTTGATAAACTTGTTGCACTTTTGAAAGTAAATGGGTAAATACACACGTTAAGTGCATAATTTGGTTGAGCACTTTGTACAATTTTTTCTCGTAAACCATACTTTTTTGACATTTGTTTTATATGACTGTTTTATTTATACTGGTGTGTTCTATCATCTACGAAAATATGTGCACTGCATTATGGTACACCCTATTTATCCTATTTATAGAAAAACTCTAACAGGATTAGCTGAGAGAAAGCAGGGCTATGGAACTGTCAACTAGTTTTTCTGTGTAATATGTGTGATAGTATGTTTCACTGTTTGATGTAACTTGACGTTTCGGTTCCTTTTCCTCTATAGAGGACGTCCCAATTTCTTCATTGTTTAACAACGTACAAAAACCGTCGCTCTGTGTGCATGTGTGCTCTCGAGATGACTTGGGAGACTTTGGTATTTCACCGGTTTGGAGTAGCGTTGTCCGATTTTGTTCGTATAAAATTAGATGTTAATATATTGTTTGCTTTAAAAACAGATTTTACTTTGTATAATTGGTGCATTATAGTAAATTTAAAATTGCTTAAAATTATTCGGCATTTGAAAAGTCTATAAAAGCGGTTGAGAGGTTGAGACTTTGTAGAGCTGACTGGACTTATATTTGAATATTTGGGACGGTTTTGAAAGTATTACAAAAATTTCGAAAAATGTGAAACAATCTACCAACAGTTGCTTAAAAAATATTTAGGGTAGATTGGTAATAAAATGACAAGATCTGATAAAATCAATTAAGGAACTAAAGATTAGGCAGGAGCATTAAAATTCAGCTTTAATGCTCCTGGTTATAAAGTACAGGATATATAAACTATAATACGATATTCTTTACGAGATGCATAAATGTAGAGCTAGACCCGGAAGAATATAAAATATGGTTCGTGTCATTCATTAATGCATAAAAAGCGGATAGGCAAGAATTCGAAAATTATCGGGATAACAGTTACATCCACATGTGGACGATTGTATGAAAGAACTTTAGTGTATCTGATAGAACGGAGAATACGGGGGGCAGCAAGTAAAAGAAAAAAATGGATTCCGCGCAAGTAGATCATGCATATACTGTGTCTTTGTCCTTAAACAGCATAAGAGGTTTGCCACCAATAGAGAAACCCATCTATTCTTTAGAGACCTCCAGAACAGAAATCCTATAACACTCCCATATCTAAAGTATAGAAAATTATGGAAGAAACACAAATTAATCACACTTTGATAAAAGCTCTGAACTGAGACTGCGGAGCAAAGAAAAAATTTGGAAATAGAACATCTACAGGTTTCTTGGTGTCAAAAGGATACTGAGATACAGAAGAATGGGGGGAGGAATAATAAAGGTACTAAACATAATTTGGTGGCACAACAATTTCTCGAGGAAGAAGTAAACATATACAATGTATACAGTGTAGCAGCTAACAGAATCGGATAAAAATAGAATAAAAACAGGCGGAATAGATGTCCGTAGAAGGTCATATGGAATCACGAGGGGAAAACTAATGACAAACAAAAGAGTGTTACAAATAGCCGATATCAAGGAGACGATTATAGAATATGGTAATTCCATATACAAGAATGCCAGGGTAAAGGCTTCTAAAGATGACACTAGAATGTCTGCCTAATATGCGAATGGTCAAAATCGTTTACAATGGAGAAAGTCTAGAGGCCAGTCAGCGAAGACAAACGCTCTAAACCGGCATATGTATATACATGAAAAAAATGCTAGTTTAGTTGTCCCACTGGAAAAATAATACTATTGTACGCATCTCATTTAAGTAAAAAGTCGATTTTTTTTCAAAATATTTACGAATCTCCATCTATTGTCCAAACCTAACGCGTACATCTTACTATGAGGTAAAATTAACATCGAGATGTAATAGAAAACTACTGGGAAAAACGTATTTTAGCACCGCCCTAATATCCATACCTCTCTTAACATATGCGGTTAGCCCGTTATCATTTGCAGACGAGTTTTTATGAAAGCAGGTTAATCTGAATTCTTCACTTTAGAATTAAAGTTGCCGAAATGAAACGTCATTTATGAATCACAGGTGTAGAAATTGTAATCTGGAGGAATCATTTTCTTCGTAATAAGAATGTTTCTTCCCGGGTTATGTGTAAAAATGTATAAAATGTTTCGTTTTTGCGTTTTCGTTCTCCTAAGGAAGGAATTAATAACAACTTAAAATTACATTTTAAGCATTCCCATTCTTAAATCGGATAGCATTCATTATAAGTCCTATTATCTATGTTAGTGGGAGTCATGGCTAATTGCGACTAGCATACAAATTTGAATAACATTATCATTTCTATTTCGGCATGTTCATAGATACAAAAAACAACGCATTAAAAAATTCAAAGCTGACTAATGCTAAACATGTTACGTACATAAATTTCAATAGAGCTTCGCGCCGTGACAAGACGGTTTGTTGGACAAAAACAAAACAATAACACATGAAAACATATTAAAACAATTTCTGCGAAATAATTTTCAATCATTTAATTTCGGCAGATGAGTGGAGCGAATAGTTTAACATTGCATTTTTATGAATGAGTAAATCGATAATTTTGGTTAGATGTGGACGTCCGTTGAATTCTATCATTTCTCTATACAGTGTGCTAAACGATGAAGTTAAGCGTAAAGGTTCTTTGATGATAAATCGCTTTTATAATCCGCCATTTTTATTAAATCGATTTGTTATTTTGTGTTTTGCTATATTCGTTTGCTCTATGCCAAACTGAATTGTGATACTCTATGCTGCGATTCAAAAGTAAACAGCTTTTAAAACATGATCCTAACTTTGCCTTACTTCCAATAAAAAAAATTGGTTTCAGGCGATTTATCAAGTCGAAAAACTAACAAGAAGACGTCATTTGCTGCTGTCCAGGTCAGAAGTCGTAGGGGTGACAATAGAAATCTCACGTAAACTTTTTCATTTATTAATGCTGATGCTCAACAGACACAAAATAGATTTATTTGAATTTTGTGTTGTGCAAATTCATCCCGGCCATAGACAATCTTAAATATGGTGTATGCCTGTGAAACAAGTGCCACCCATTTGTGGGATTTCAAGGAGTTTCAACCGCGCCGTTTGTGGTACAAAAAGCTCTGAACTGTTGCAGTACTATTGTATGGAAGTGACTGGCGGACATTTTATACCATGCTGCGTTATACTCACCGTTTCAATAGAGAGGCGATTTATCAAGTCTATAGAAAAACTAACAAGAAGACGTCATTTGCTGCTGTCCAGGTCAGAAGTAACAGAGAAAAACAAAAAATACGTAGGGGTGACAATAGAAATCTCTACGTAAACTTTTTCATAGTCCACTATTCGTGTGTCTCCATGCGACATGGATCGTCAAATATCAATTCAGAGTAGAGATGTTGAAAGTAGAGGTATCATTCTACAACTCCTCTATTTTATTTTTCATTAAATGTCTGTGAAATATACGAAAAATGTTTGCAAAAAATGAACAAAATTTGGTGAGCGTATGAATGTGTTCGAGTAGTGGGGGAACACGGTTGTTGAGGGGAATTGCTAACAATAATTATTGTCGATAGTAACTGTCACTTTGACAGATGGGTGAAAGAATTTAATCGTTAAAAAACATTCTATACAGAGTGATTTATTCGATTTTATTATATCAAATGAGAATTGTTTTATTAATATATTTATATGTAAATGGTTTCTCGGAAATGTTTTTGCTTTAATTTGTGGATTTTGGGTTTACGGAAACATGGAAGGAGAGTGGTCATTAAAAAAATTCTTACTTGTGAGGATTTTAAATATGAAAACGATCTATGTATGTGCCTCTACTCTATATTATATCCGCTTCCCCTCAACAACCGTGTTTCCCCCACTTTTGGATACATTCATACGCTCGCCCATTTTTGTCATGTTTGCTAACATTTTTTCAGATTTTCACAGACATTTTGTGAAAAATGAGAATAGAGGCTTTGTAGAATGACACCTCTACTTTCAACAACTTTTTTCAAAATTGAAATTGATTATCTATGACGCAGGGGTACAATGCAAAAATAGTGAACAGAAAACTTTATATCACAATTGTTCAAAAACTAATAAACCGATAGCGCCTGGTTTTGGCATACATAAAATAGATGTACCTAGATTACTATCAGTTCCTACAAGCCCAGTTCTACAGCTTCTAAAGTGACGATACGATTTAAAAAAAAATCCTCTAGTTTTCAGTATTTTTTGTTTTTCCCTGTTACTAATGATCCAATCGGATCTATCCTGGGCTCATTTCATTGGTATTTTCATGCTTTACAATTGACCTGTTGACACCATTGAGATTAGTTTATTATTTTTGATTTTATAAACATGCTAAGAAAAAAAACGTAATTTTCTTGCTTCAATTGTTTATAACAAAGTAAAAAACCATAGTTGCGAGTGGAAAACATAGCAAAATATCGCTAGGAATCTTTGTTAATGTGATGGCACAGTCGGTATCCTGATAGTATTTTTTACACATTAACAGTTAATTTTTGCTCTATTGATTGGCCTACCCGTGAAAAGATGTATCACAACATAACCCTTCTCCATTACAAAAAATATATGGTGAAAGGGTGAGATTGCACTCATGGAATGAATGTGTTGCTAAAACAAAAGTTTACGAGTCTGAGTATGTTGTAAATATTCTCATTCAAATCTCTAAATTTTTATTTTTTTATGAACCTCCAATGTGTATTTGAAAACATTTTAGAACAGTATAATAAATAACGAATATTGGAAAAAAATTGTTAGAACTTGAAGTGAGTTTACTTGAACATTTGCAGTGTTTTGTGGAAGGGTTAAAAACGGTTTATAAACAAAAAATGTTAGTAACTTCCAGAAAAAATGGCATCATAGCACAATATCATTCCCAAGTGCATTTGACTGGACTAAATTGTTTAAACTACAAGTGTAGGATTTTTGTTACTATCATCACAAGAACAATCAGTTTAAAATACTGATTGTCTTTACTATTTCCGCTTCGATAACACAAAACTTGTGTAGGCGTATTGTCCTTAAGCATGATACCGTCTCTTTCACGACCGTGTGGTGTCTCTTCAACAGCTTGTTAGTATTTGGTCACCAGTGCAAGGTCAGGACGGTGTGGAATACTTTCGTGCACGGTATTATAGAAGTATAGTACTCGTTGTAGACTTGTCTTATGTAATAATTATTTTATGCACTTGCACTTGGAGCGGTACCTACGATATAGATGCACTTCATTTGCTTTGTTGTTTATGTATCGATGTTAATCTCATGTATATTGTCTTTGTTTACTGCGGTAGATTCCGACTATTTACGATTAAATATCTAGTTGATTAACTGCTGTTTTGAGGCAAGTTATGGAAAATGTTAAGTGTTTTTTATATTTTCGGTATTTTCTGGAATAAATGCCTTCAAATATATTTTTAACCGACTTCCAAAAAGAAGGAGGTTATCAATTCGTCTGCAACTTTTTTTATGTATGACGAGCGATTATTCAAAAATGGCTTGGGCAAATTTGATGATTTAAACTGCATCATATCAAGGAACATTACAGAAAGGTCCCATATAATTGTTTATAACATGAGATTTACGGTTTTCCAGAAAATTAGAAAAAAAAGTTAAAAGGGACTAGATTACAGTGAATTTCAATGAATCTTCACTGTTTTCTCTAAAACCGCTCAAGAAATTTGAATATTATAAATTGTATTTTAGAAAGATATGTGCCAGCTTGATTCCATATATTTTTCTATAACGTAAAACTTACCATTTTTCTGAAAATCGGAAAAATATATGCAAACAAACTGTAAACATCATGGTAAGTGTCAAATTTTCATCATAAATATCTAGTTTAAATGGCAAGATATGCCATGAAAGTATATCGTTCAGGGTGTTTGTAATGGTTTTCATTTTAATTCGTTTGAAGAAGTTTTTTTTAGAGGCGAAGTTAAGTTATGGGGCTTATAGTCGCGTGAAATGGCATCCACTCTAAGGCTGTAATATAATCGTGCCTCAAATTTATTATTATATTATTTTAAAAAAAAACATCTGGAGTAAGTCTTTAAATGCCCCCAAAGAAAAAAATCCGAAATTTCATATCTGGCGACTTTGCTGGACACTCGATAGCACCTCGTCTTCCAATCGATCTATAAGGAAATCGATTATCCAGAAACTCTCTAATTTGCAGGACATCATATCATAGGGCTACCATTGTGCTGAATAACAAGTTCGTCTTCTAATAGACGATCATCCGCCTCCAAAATTTCCGTTATTCGTGGATCTACAGCGTTTGCAAGTAACTTTAAATATGTATCTCCATTTAAAGTGCCATCTATAAAAAGGGTCCAACAATATGCTCACCTAGGATTCCTGCCCACACATGTAGCTTTAGAGTTTTTGCGATTTTCAAAATAATGAACATTTTGGGAAATATTCAGGTGGCTCATATTCGTTGGGACACCTTGTATAAGTTTTTTAATATCAAAGTTACTACTTTTACAGCAGTCGATAGAGCAAAATAGAAAGAATACTATTAGGGGTATACAATTTAACAGCTTATACCATCACTTTAGTAACATTTTATAGGAACTAATTGATAAGATTTTAATAGCTAATTAGTAGAAATAGATACATTATTTTAGTAGATAATAAAATCTGGCAATAATATGGATTTATTTTGCTAATATTATAAATCGTGATGAATAAATTGTAATGCAGTCAATGTAAGAGTTGTAAAACATCTGAAATCCTTAAGGGAAGCGCATACCGAAACTTGACTGTACTTGACAGGAGTACCGGAGCACGGGACCAGACATGAGTGTTAGCGCACACCGACACCAGACCGGATCAGAATACCGAGCCAATTTCCGTAGAGAATTGCCCATTTTGCACTTACTTTATGGATTTTGAAGTTCTTGTATTGACTTCCGAAATTACGGCGTTACACACAGTACGACTCCCGATTTGAAGTTCTGTTAGATAGATTTTCCTGAAACTCCTGGATGTCGAAATTCATTTCGTGATAAAATATATTGACTTCCATTTCTATAAGAAAGGTGATTGTCAGTTTTTTTATAAACATGATATTATTTGCTAAAATATTGCAATGTTTTTATTTTCACACTCGGGTTCAGTTCAGTTCTTGGATTTATTTAAAAACACAGTCCAACTCACTCTTATTTATTTCCACGACTTTTACACAATTTATATTCACAGAAACTACTATTTACATTTTATCTTAACTGTACAATACGACCGACGAAAACTGATTAAACTGAATGCCTCCTATCGCCAGCTGTTCATTTTATATATTTATCTCGGAATTGTCTGGTACGTCCACGAACCATCGGGAAACTATCATGTTCTGGAAGCTTTAAGGGAATTCCCAGTAACGGCAGCGGTCCTCCTGTTGAGAGACAAACATTTCGGATTCCCAGAATTTATCGGAATAATGTCCCTTCGACGAATTGGTTGATGGCCGTTTGCTCCGGCTGTCGGATGAATTCTCGTAACAATATTTAAACCAACTTCTGAAGGACCAGTGGTACAATGGATAAATTGCACGTATTCTTGGGATAGATAAAGAAAACCTATTTTCATAAAAAACCCTCAAACATTTTTATTCAATTTTGACTTATTTACGATGTATTTACAATTGCCACTGCTGTAAAATAAAATGGAAGCGGAAAGTCACAAACTAGACTCTGGTTGCAATCCAACCAAAACGGATGGCAACCGGAGTCAGGAAAGAAGTTCCAAGTCCGTTCTGGTCCCAGTGTCGCCGCTCTAATGTAAACACACAAGTTGAATCTGCTCCAGTACTCTAGTCAAGTTCCGGTGTGCGCTTACCTTTATTATTATTTATAAGTCCCTATTGGAGCCATTTTCATCGAAAAAAAGTCGAATAACTCGAATTCTTTCTGTGGGGAACATGTAATTCATTTTTTACAGACATTCTAGTAATAGACAAGCTGGAAATGAAATTAGTAGTAATGCAGTCATTTCCCCCTGGTAGACAGAATCATGTAAATGTTGTCAGAAGTGCATTGAAGTTAATGGTGGCCATTTTAAGAAATTTTATGAAAAAAAAGTTTTTATTATCTAGATAGTAATTATTAATTATTATACGGCAACAAAATATAACTTGTTATAATATCATATTTTACCTGTTCATTGGGTTTTCTCTCCTCAATTTTTTTCCCTGTAACAGATAAGTATTTGAAAATTGTACATGAAGAACAAAGTGTAGTAAGACAAATTCGCAAAATTGCCCGGATTACTGGCTATCTGTACAGAGATTCTTCCACACAGTTATTCTGAGAGAAAGAGATGTCTACAAAATTATCAACCAGTATTCATATATATAAATAAGTATATATTGTATATGGTTTTTACTTATCTGTGTTTGGAAACGTTTCAACTCCGAGTCTAGAGTTGTTGACAATCGTTTAGTGTTGTATTTCGAGGTTGTTTTTTTTTCTAAAAAATTCACATTTGTCACCAGTGGTGTCGAATAATCTGTGACCAGCCTGCTAGTACTATAACCGCGTGTCATAAATGAAAAAACTCTTCAAGCATATCCGTTTCGCATTGGGAGGTTAATGACCAAACGGAATTGTTTCTTAACGAGAAATTCGGTTAAAGATGCTAACTCTTCCTGGCGTGCTTTGTCGTCTTTGGTTTCAACCCCATGCTTGTTATAATAATCGGCCGTTCCCAAACTGATATATAACTTGTAACTCATACTTGTTAACAGCTCAGTTTGGTGCTTAAAACTTCCAAAGGACAACAAAATCGTATTCTTCGATATAGAAAATCCCGTACTCATCATAGCTTTCAGATAAGCTTCATGTCTCTTGTCTTCAAAGCAAACAACATCGTCTCAAGGCCTGAACTGAGGCACTTTCACACCGACTTTACCGCAACCCCTGAGCTCAATTATAACCATGGTAGCCATGGCTACGCAGTCAAGATCCAAAGTTTTGGGGAAAGACTATGGAGTGTAGAGTGAAAGGAGGACAAACTTATATGGGAATAAAACTGAAAAAGTGTCCAGCGGACGGTTTCAAATAACAAGAAATGACCAGAATTGCGCAAATGTGACCACAGGGTATGTTATGAAGTTAATTGTCAACGGATTGAAACACACAAATCCTACATTTAGAAGTGAAGCGGCTGAAAAAGTGAGAATGATGTAAAATTATTAGTAAAAATCGTAAATAAAACGTAGAAAATCTGTTATGTGAACTTCTCTTTGTAAATGGTTGTCTCCGTTTTTTGTAATCTCTGCAAGTGATGAGTTTATAGTGTGTTAATTGTGATATAAAGTAATAAGCGTGTGCCCCAGTTTTGACTTTTTATAAAACGGAGTGATTTTATAATTGTTATTTTCTTATAAAACTTTTTGAAACAGTTAAACATTGGGAAAATTTGTATATTTGTAATATTTTTATACTTATTAACAAATAGATGTTGGTGAATTAGATGTAAATAAAAAATATTTATTTTTACATTCTTGTGTTCATATTACATATTTATTTTGAAAAGTTGGTGTTTCTAGTTCCTTGTTCACCTTTCTCTGGATAAAAGGTAATTAACAATTCTTTTCATCACTGAATAAACTGCTATAATTAAGTTATCTCTTCTGTTATCATTATGGAACAAATTTCACTTGCATTTTATGCTAGAATAGTTTCTTTTTCAATGATTCTAACATTTTCACACACTGGTTTTCCATATATTTTTTCTTGTCTCCATTAACTATAATTAAATGACTATTTTTGGCATCTTTCTGCTGTAGGTCTATTTTAAATATTTGCAAAGGTACGCCTGGTGAATGGACCTGGAATCTTCAGAAGTTTGTTGAAGTTCTCGATGGACAATGCCATAATCAGTTTAGTAATTATATAATAATGGGTTCTTCAGAGTTTAATTTGTGTAGGATATTTATCTTGACTCCTAAAAAAATGTACAAATTAAATTTTGCTTGCAAGTCATTTTTATCTATGTACAATGTATTTCATTGACTGAATACATTTATTAATATTAAATACAAATTTTACCAATCATTTTAAATCTGGTTGATTAACTATGATGTTTAAATTTACAATTTTTGGATGTGTACTTACTTTAAAATACATTTTCAAAAAAAATTCTTGATAGGTTCTGTTCTAACTGCATATAACTGCATAAACTCTTCTTTCCTATTAATAATTAACCAATCTTGAGCGTCAGTTTTTTGTTTTAATGTTAGCTCTCAGGCATGTAACAAAACCATCTTTTCTTATTTACCCACACATTTTTGATTGGTTTATTTCGCAGATCATATGGAGAGAATATTTTGTGGGAATATAACTAACTGAAAATAATTTTCAATTTAATCATGTCAATAATACTACATTTATAACAAGTAAATAAAAACTTTACAGCATTTATTTTTAGAAATACTTACTTTCATTATAAAAAAATATTATAATCTGCTGTTGTAATTTTTAAAATATATAGGTTAGAATTTTCAATTATCTTTTAAATGTTATTCTACGAACAAATTACCCCGTCGTCCCAGTGGCGCCCCCAAATTGATACCCTTTTGTGGACACTTTTTTATACACAGAGTGTGTCCTCCTTTTACTCAACACTCCATAGGAAAGACCTCCAAACATTGCATTCAATAACTTTCACGTCTTTATCTTTGACAATCAGTTGCATATTAAAAGACTGTAACTCATGCTCATGGCCATGGTCGTAACAATGTGCTTAATCTTTGCCAAGATTTCTGGATTTATGTCTTGTGTAGAATTGACTAAAGTGGCATTTCTACATGCTGTGAGACACCCATGTACTCTTTTTAGATTCCAAAAGAAACGTAATAACTACTGACTGTACTATCTGCGTTCAGGTATGTTTACATCTTTATTGGAATGAGCGACGTTCATATCCACCTCCGAAAGTACATACGATGGCATTTCAAGGCACGGAAATCCAATTTCTTCGCAAAACTCTACAGCAAGTTCATTAGTTCTTTCCACCTCTCCAATATTATTTAAAAGTTTTATCTCTATACAAGTTCGAAAGTAATTGAAAGCGTCTGCGATGATGAAACAGTAATTTTCATCGTCTCTAGCCGTCTGCCTGTCGTCGTCACACACGGTTTGCATTTCATTAACAATTAACAATTTCAGGCGTAAATTAATTATTATATTGTTCTATTCACTTTTAACATCAGCAGCCGTTACGAGGCGAGCTTAAACTCATTCTTCCGTTACGATGGCAAATTATTAATGGACTTTACCAACCAGCAATTAATTACCTGTATATCATGTGTATTCTGTATGTTAACTAGCAAACTGTATTATGTTCTGATATATCGTGAATATAGATATACGCGATCTGGACGACGATGTTGTTGATGCGATTATTAAATAACTTTCGCTCCGATGGATATCAAATAGATCACACTATTTCATAACGTCAATAAAACGTACTGTTAACGAGGGGAATAATTTAATAAACTCGTTAAATAATATTGCGGTTGAATAATTTTCGTGGTATTGTGGGTGTAAAATTTGAGTTTGCATAGTGCATTGAAAAGGGTCCGTAGGGATCTTTTTATAATAACACGTTAGGAATAAAAGATGCATACTGATTTGCAATGAAACCAAGTTGAATTAATTATTTAAAATTTGAATTATATTATTTTATTTACTTTGAAAAAACATAGAAAAGTCACTCGTAGACCCCTCTGTCTTAACCGACGTGACAATAGCACGCGCCTTACTACCGCTTGGAGGTGAGCATGGAGGTAAACAATAGCCAGACTGGAACGGTCCGACACGCCTACCACACCAGTAGACCAATCACCGCACGACCTGAGCATCACGTGACATCCCCTGGCTACCGAGCGACAACTGTAATGCAGAAACTGAGACTCGGGGAGTGCCTAGGATTAAGACCCCGAGTTTGATCTAGACTCTGAAACCCATTTAATAGTACTCTAGTGAGGTTTTGGGAGTAGGCAGATTGAGGCCCCAACTTAGATCATACTCTGAAATATCACTTTTATTACTGTTCTAGAAAGACTTGGGAGTAGGTAGATTGAGGACCATTAAAAACGTCTGATCTCATTTTTTACTCGTAAATCCGATAACGCACTTTTACACGAAGAAACCGTCGTATTTATTTATGAACCAGAAGTGACTAATTATATGCTTCCATTTCTTGACACACTCCATTAAGCAGACAAGAGTTTAGCGGTTGCCCTTATTACAATTACTTATTTAAGGACATGCAACAATTCATAAGACAGAAACTTTTTCTTCAGCGCTTCACTCTGTCAAATGCTATGTATATTTTTAATATTTTGGTTTTCATTAGAAGCCCCGTTTATAAATCCTCTAATTTCTACCGTCATAGGTACTGCTCGGTCTATGAAAATACTTATGCAATTGTGCCATTCCAAAATTATACTCACTGAGGTGCTGGTCTATTTGAATATTTCTTCTCCAGGGGCCTGTTTCATAATCAACTTGTAACTTGTAGTTTTGTAACTTGTAGAATTAGCAACATCAAAATTATTTTACAAGTGACAACTTGTAAAATCCAATATATTAGTATTCGAAATATGCAGGAGGATAATACAGAGCACAGATAATGCAAAAAATAAGAGAGAGGCGCCATCTAACATTCGCAACTATTGGCGAATGTGTCAAATTTGTCCTGACAATTCAAGGAAGTAAATTTCAACCGAATGTTAATAAAAATGAAGTAAAAATTCAATTTAGAAATATTATAACACGTAAATACTTATTAATTTAACTGTCAATATAACTATCAAAGGATATATGTGGTGCAAAATTAATTCCTAAACCAACCGTTACTTGATGCCACCCATCGCCTAACCGGTCGAATATATAGGAATATTAACAAGGTAGGCCTTCACAATTTAATTTCTCTATTACTACTTGACGTAAAAAGTTTTCAGTATGAAACAGAAACTACAAGTGCAAGTATTTTGTAACTTGTCACTTGTATGTTTTTGCTAATAATATTAGTGTGATGGTTATGAAACAGGCCCCAGGTAGTTGCATACAAAGTAAAGAGGCCCCCATTTACTTCAAATACATCACATTTGAGATGAGATGCTCTTGACCATTGATATCAATAGATTCGCAAAAACTGCACTAAAACTTAATATTTCAATTAATGCTAATTCAGTGTCGCATAGAAGTGACTTGAAATCTTATCTGCTGAGGTAGATATTGTTTCGATTTCCTTAGCGGCTTCTTAGCGTATTATAATCTTGACAACTCCTTGTTTCAGCGAGAGAAGAGACCTATTAGATTAACTAACATCTTACCGCTCATGTAAGTTTCCTTTTTGCTCTGGGCCTCGTAAGAGTTACCTGCTTCTTGAAATGGTCTTTCAAACATTAGATAAAAGTTATGTCTTTTTAACCCACCGATGGATGTTTAACATTTATATGTCGAAAAAAAATATTGGCCGCAAAGAAGATGTTGTGGGATTTATATTAGTCAATAGAGCAAAATTGAATTCATTTTGGGACAAAATTTAACAGCAAACCGCGGTCCAGTAGTAGTTAATAGTCTATATCTGACATAATTGTAACAGCAAATTCGTAGAAGTAATTTATTTAAACATTAAAAAATAGCTAAAATATGTAATTTTTTTGTTTTTGTTTTCTTATATAATGTAAAATAATGAATGTAATTGTTGTAGAGAATTAGATAATCTTCAAAAGAGTGTTTATAAGTCCTGATAGGAATGTTTTCCGCTGAAAAAGCCGGAAAGAGTCGTAAAATTTAAGTATTTTCAATAATTCTTGACTACATTGAGTTGTTTGTGCTATTACCTTAACTATTATATCAAGATGGTTATTGTGAAATAAATTATTTTTTTTGGAAAAATTGAAACTTGATTTAGGGAGGGGCAAACCAGGAAAAAGCATGTCCTAGATAGGGACAAATCAGAAAATAATTCAAAATTTATTTAGGTTCACGGCAGGTTGTCCTGTCCATGGGG
Organism: Octodonta nipae; assembly: GCA_034190945.1. Lineage (NCBI taxonomy): Eukaryota > Metazoa > Arthropoda > Insecta > Coleoptera > Chrysomelidae > Octodonta > Octodonta nipae. The sequence continues at coordinate 37,163,799 of CM067218.1, read as the reverse complement.
GGCAGAGAAGCTGCTGTTCTCCATTACTGATGACTGCACGTACACCTCTGGTTGCTTGCTATTAGGCGCGAATAATTATTTAGATATCTCTGCGCTGTTTTACAAAAGTTATACAAAATTTTATATCGCTGGAACACTTAATTTTATGACAAATAATAATTGTTTTGCCTGATTCTGTAGTTTATATTCGAGCATACCAAAAAATTTTTTAGCCTTTTTATTAACAAGTATATGTAGGATAAACGATTTTTTTAGATACAATTTTATTCAGTTGATGTACACTTGGTATAAAAACAACAGCAAATATTTTGTAATTTTTAAATGTATCTATGTACTTTCTAATGCGTTTTTTTTAAACAAGAACTGTAATACACACTTTTAAATCCATCTCAAGCTTAATTAATTCTATCAATTTGCATTTTTTATTACAATATAGTCATGATTTTTTTTCTGATTTTCTCAGCTTAAAATCCCCCAATCAGGATGCTCATTTTGAAGGTTCTCCTATTCCATTAACAGTACTATAACTCCGTCATTACTTTTCATAACATGAGCAAAAACAAAAAAAAATATTCTTGTGGGTTTTTATTGTTTAAATAATTTATTTCTTCCAATTTACTATTAAAATCAGGTCAGCTTTTACGTATGAATTGTTACTAATCTGATAGCATAAGTGGTTTGCTGTTATTTTCTTGGAAATCATTAGCTTCTCTTAAGAAGCTTGCTGTACGTTTAACAAATTTAAAAGATATCCTTTACATACACATATGGTTTATTAAATAATGACCAACTAGCGGCTAGTTAGTGTTAATGTCACATTAGCAGCCGGGTGAGAAGGGAGGGCTGCCTCTTAATAGGTTTGTTCCTAGACACCAGTTCCCAGTAATTCCAATGGTTTGTAGCTAGCTGACTGTGCTTACAATTGATAGGAGGATAATTTTTCAAACTTTGGAATTATTGGGATCTGCCATTTGCCATCAAACCCAATAACTTTCTATCTAAACTTGCATTATTCCGTGGCACACTAACCAATGACCATTGTACACTATTGTGCCGCGGCACACACTGTGAGGAACAGGAGTCTACCTCTAGAGCCCGGCTGGCCAACCGGTCGATCGCGACTGTTAGTCCAGTCGATCGTGGCCAGGCAAAAAATATAAATAATTAGACCAGACTGCGCAACGTAATTATCAACTACCGCAGCATCATCTTGTATTATTTTTCAATCGCTGTTCCGTCACGGTATTTATCCTCTATTCTTCGCAGTATAGTGTTTTTTTTTCGGCACGCAATGACCAATAAGCGGGAAACGTATGGGATGCGGGGGTGGGGCGTGTGTCAAGTATCAATCCGTTCCGTGTCACGTATCAGTCAGTCAGTTGACAGTTGACGACATTGACTACTGAAGTTACGTTTCGACTATTACCGATGTAAATCACGATTAGACTTTGTATCACGCAAGCCTCATAGTGATAGCAGACTTCGAAATTCGCTTTAGTGATTTCAGAAAAATTGAGAAGTTGGTTCAATTCATAAGTTATCCATTTAATGATGCCATTGATAATAGTAATATCTATGAATTGCCCACAAAATTTGCAGATACGTTTCAGATGGAGCACATGATGTTACAAAACAAAATTATTACTCTGCGCTGCGACATATTTCTAAAAGCAAGGTCATCCGCAAGTCAAGATTGGGCATTGGTTTCCAACGAAAAATATCCAAATTTAAAAAAATGTGTTGAACAACTTCATTCGTGTTTTGGTTCAACATATTTATGTGAGTCAGCATTTTCCTACTTAAAACAAACAAAAAATAAACACCATTCTCGCTTGACAGAAGCTCATACATTGGATTGTTTAAGGTTGGAAATTTCCAACTACAAACCTGATTATGCTAAACTAGTGGAAAATGCTCAGGCGCAATGCTAACACTAATATATAGGACCCATATAATGTTAAGTAAATCTCACGTGTGAAACTACTAAGACTAGCCAATAAAAAATGCAAGATTGTTTACTAAACTATGCTGTTTCATTGAGGATTTCAAGAAGTAAATACTTGGTAGATCGCACAGGGTTTCGTTAGTAAACAGTAGATCTTAGGTCTAATCAAGCTGGCCACCCCTGCTCTAGAGGATAGTCCATAGCTATACCAGGCCCCCGATGTATTGATACAAAATGACGTCAACGGAATTATTTAGGTATATTTGAATCACTATTCCGGATATATTTTGTGATAACTGCGAACTGTGGCTGCCAAAACCACCATTATTTTTAAAATATTGTGTAGCATTTCTGTTTTGAGAACTTTGACTTGTCTAACTGTCTTTTTTATCTCCTCAGACTCCAACCATGAAAAACCGTCAAATTCTAGTTTTGTCGAAGTTTTGGGACACCATATATATATATTGCTATTGAAAATAGAGGCATATTTGTGTTAATAAGTCAAAAAGTTCGACCTCTAATACACTATCAAAATTTACACGAGCATTTTGCGAATCGTTACAAGATGTCTTCTCGAAACCGTAGTTCCCACGTAAACACTCCTTATAATAATAACAATAATGATACGAATTCATAGTCATTGGGTGTGTCCAGAGTTGCTCGAAGGTACTGGTTTCTTCGAGCCCATTCAAGTACAGTTAGTGGACAATGAGGAAAAAGATTCTTCGTCAAGGAAGACCTGTAATTACCCTAGGCTATGTGAAGATACGTGAAAAAACCATCGTTAACGATTACTATACAATGTTGTGTGCAACGAATGAATACAAGTGTGGTCAGCACGATTCTCAACTAGAAAAAATGTCTATTGAAATAAGCGGCTATCACGGGTACATTGCGGGGGTTTAATTGAATGCTATAACATTTTTGAGTTTTAAGTATGTTGTTCACGAACTGTAGTTGTCTTTGTTCAAATATGTTATCTTTGCTGATTTAAATCGCTGACTTGTGTTATAGTTTGTCTATGTATATGATTAAGTTTTCGCATTATTCATTAGTATTTTGCGATAACATATGCTGCTGTGATTGGAAAGCTAGAGCAAGAAAATAAGAAATAATGGCATGACATGTTTACAATGAAGCTTTGATTTTTTGAGTGGCTTGTAATTACAGTTTCAGCAGGTGGCAATGTATGAGAGTACACTAACGGGTTTGCGAAGGTAACAAAAAATAAAAAAAATGACAAACTTTTGCTGTTTTCACACAGAATATATCCGGAACCTAAGAGTTAAGGACAAATCTAATGATTGACATATGGTTGCCTTTAGGCAGGATACATTAAAGTTATAAAATATCTAACTGAACTATGCATATAGCTTGTTAAAAACATTTCAAATACTTAAAAGTAGTTGAGGAACAAGAAGAAAAAAAACCGTAATGAAATAATTAACTAAAAACATATTATTACATTATTTCAATAAACGTTATACATAAAAGAAGTAATGAAGGAAGTTGAGTAACTATGTGATAATTTTTTTTAAAAGCAACGGAAGGTGAAACAAAGTGCCTAATCTCAACAAAATAAATACAGAAAGATTTAGATAATTAACATGGTAATTGATCTTTCAACAAAAGGTGTCGTTTTAAATTTCGTGTCATTTTTGAACTATATACAGAAATCAGTAGGATGAGATTTAAATAGTAAATACTAGAGATTTGTCTATACCAATCCTTAACACATTCTCATACCGAAAGAATGAAAAAAGGGGCGATAGTATCGCAGACATGGTTTATACTGCTTTTCTCGAAGACATTAATATGAAGACTGGAGTCTTCATTTTCTCATGTTCACCTACCTAAGTCTGCAAAGAATCTAAAACCCAGGTTTGTCTATTTTTGACGATCACAAGAACTGGTCGTTGTAAATGCATGAACATGATCATGATTTTTAAATAAAATTATTTTGACAGGGGTACAATTCCAACAGTTAGGGTTCATAAATGAACTAAGTCTTACAGTTTGAGGCGATTTTTCGGGTGAGGGTGTTATCGGGACTATTCCTTCGATACCGGTGCTGGTTGGACCGCTACCGTCACCAGATGATGTTAACTTTTAGACCTCAAATTGATGCTATGCAGACCAACAACAAAAAATGTATGAAAAAAATGCCAAAAGTGTATTATAATAAAAATCATCAGTAGCGTAAAACTAAGAGACATGAATAGAAGTGCGAACCTCAGAAGAATATGTAGAAGAGAAGAAATTTCTAGCTGAATGCTACACACTTTTGCCTTTTATATTTTACTTTTTCATGTGATTGAACCAATTTTCGAAGAACTTTTTCCAGTTCGATTGAGGTACCTTAAAAACATGCATTTTTATCGCATCAACCGCTTCTTCAGACGTGGAAAAATGTTGACCCAACTTCAAGCTTGGGTAAGGCAAAGGTGGCATAGAAATAAGGTCCGATCGAACATCCGGCTTGGGCCTCAATTTCAGCTTCGGCCAAAAATCATCCCAAGCTTTGGCCAAAGCCGAAGATTTCTGTCAGCCCCCGAAAACGGACTAATTTGAACGAATAAACTTGACTTGCCTAACTTGCGTGTCTACTAAGGTGGTCACGATGTAGTAATGTTGAATAACAACGGGGTTTCTGGAGCGGAAGTGGCTTAGGGCTGCGCATCTAGTGTTTTGGGTGTGGTGTGCCCCCGTAGGGTTCCTCTGGGGGCTCCGTTGGGGGCCCCCGTGTTGTGTGTATGTCGGTGGAGGGCCCCCGTGTAACGTTATGTGGGTATAGGTTATGTGTGATTGGTGTGGGGGCCGAGGGGGGCCCCCGTGTAAGGTTATGTGTTTATAGGTGTGCTTCCTCTGGGGGCTCCGCTGGGGGCCCCCCGTGTTGTGTGTATGTCGGGGGCCCCCGTGTAACGTTATGTGAGTATAGGTTATGTGTCGTTGGTGTGGGGGCTGATGTATGGTGTAAGGTTATGTGTTTATAGGTGTGCTTCCGTGGGGGGCTCCGCTGTGGTCCCTGTGTTGTGTGTATGTCGGTGGAGGGCCCCCGTGTAAGGTTATGTGAGTATAGGTTATGTGTCGTTGGTGTGGGGGCTGATGTATGGTGTCCTATGTGTTTATAGGTGTGCTTCCGTGGGGGTCTCCGCTGGGGCCCCGTGTAAGGTTATGTGTCATTGGTGTGGGGGTATGGTGTAAGGTTATGTGTTTATAGGTTATGTTGTCTTTGGGTGTGTTTCCGTGGGGGCTGTGGCCCCCCGGTGTCATTGGTGTGGGGGTGATGTTTGGTGTCCTATGTGTGTATAGGTTATGTGTTTATAGGTTATGGGTGTGCTTTCGTGGGGGCCCCGGTGTGTGTTGGTGGTGTCTGGATGGTGTGTAATAGTGAGGTTATGTGTGTTGTCTTGCGGGTGTCGTTCTTTAGGGGGGACCTGATGGCTGTTATGGGGGCTGGTGTGTTTGATGAAAAGTGAGGTTATGTAAAGGGGGCTGAAATGATGATATGGTTGACGTTGTGTTTTGTGTGGTGACAGGTTGTAACGTCGTGTGTTCTGTGGTTCGTGTCCTTGTGAGACTGTGATAGGTGAAGGGTTAGGTTAGTTTCTTGTTCCGTGGTTGACGTTGTGTTTTGTGAGGGGTAGCTTTGAAATAAAATTTTAAATACAGAACATTGTTTTACTTCCTATTAGAACGAATGGTATAGCGAACTTTGTTATCTCTCTAGCTTCAACACACTCTACGGAGTGCCTCCTACCCTTTTTCTGTGAAGTCATAAGCCGTGCTCTCATGGTCGATTTAAACTTGAACTAGCATTTTGCTCTAAATTTGTCAACACAGCATACAATGCATATTCCACATTCCATTAGCTATCATCATGATGCGACATTGCCAAGATAATCAATTCAATCGTGTGTTTTCCCTAGGTATAGGGATTTTTCTCATCGCTGTTTAAAGAAACAATACGCACTAAGTTTGTTTTTCCGGGATCTAGGGAAATATGGAAATCTGGCAATCATGGCCCCTCTTAGCGGACCTCCCACTACTTTACCATGACGTCATAAACTACACCCTCATTGTTGGTTGAGCCATACCTCCCTCCACTTTCTGTCATATGTTAGGAAAAGGTATGGTTATATTGTATGATGAATAATGTTGAGGGATATAATGTATAAAGGAAAATGAAAAAACTATTAGTAAATACCTAATTTATTATAAATTTCATGTGAATAAAAAAGTGTGGTGACAGGTTGTAACGTCGTGTGTTCTGTGGTTCGTGTCCGTGTGAGACTGTGATAGGTGAAGGGTTAGGTTAGTTTCTTGTTCCGTGGTTGACGTTGTGTTTTGTGAGGGGTAGCTTTGAAATAAAATTTTAAATACAGAACATTGTTTTACTTCCTATTAGAACGAATGGTATAGCGTATAGTGCCTCCTACCCTTTTTCTGTGAAGTCATAAGCCGTGCTCTCATTGGTCGATTTAAACTTGAACTAGCATTTTGCTCTAAATTTGTCAACACAGCATACAATGCATATTCCACATTCCATTAGCTATCATCATGATGCGACATTGCCAAGATAATCAATTCAATCGTGTGTTTTCCCTAGGTATAGGGATTTTTCTCATCGCTGTTTAAAGAAACAATACGCACTAAGTTTGTTTTTCCGGGATCTAGGGAAATATGGAAATCTGGCAATCATGGCCCCTCTTAGCGGACCTCCCACTACTTTACCATGACGTCATAAACTACACCCTCATTGGTTGGTTGAGCCATACCTCCCTCCACTTTCTGTCATATGTTAGGAAAAGGTATGGTTATATTGTATGATGAATAATGTTGAGGGATATAATGTATATAAAGGAAAATGAAAAAACTATTAGTAAATACCTAATTTATTATAAATTTCATGTGAATAAAAAAGTGTGGTGACAGGTTGTAACGTCGTGTGTTCTGTGGTTCGTGTCCGTGTGAGACTGTGATAGGTGAAGGGTTAGGTTAGTTTCTTGTTCCGTGGTTGACGTTGTGTTTTGTGAGGGGTAGCTTTGAAATAAAATTTTAAATACAGAACATTGTTTTACTTCCTATTAGAACGAATGGTATAGCGAACTTTGTTATCTCTCTAGCTTCAACACACTCTACGGAGTGCCTCCTACCCTTTTTCTGTGAAGTCATAAGCCGTGCTCTCATTGGTCGATTTAAACTTGAACTAGCATTTTGCTCTAAATTTGTCAACACAGCATACAATGCATATTCCACATTCCATTAGCTATCATCATGATGCGACATTGCCAAGATAATCAATTCAATCGTGTGTTTTCCCTAGGTATAGGGATTTTTCTCATCGCTGTTTAAAGAAACAATACGCACTAAGTTTGTTTTTCCGGGATCTAGGGAAATATGGAAATCTGGCAATCATGGCCCCTCTTAGCGGACCTCCCACTACTTTACCATGACGTCATAAACTACACCCTCATTGGTTGGTTGAGCCATACCTCCCTCCACTTTCTGTCATATGTTAGGAAAAGGTATGGTTATATTGTATGATGAATAATGTTGAGGGATATAATGTATAAAGGAAAATGAAAAAACTATTAGTAAATACCTAATTTATTATAAATTTCATGTGAATAAAAAAGTGTGGTGACAGGTTGTAACGTCGTGTGTTCTGTGGTTCGTGTCCGTGTGAGACTGTGATAGGTGAAGGGTTAGGTTAGTTTCTTGTTCCGTGGTTGACGTTGTGTTTTGTGAGGGGTAGCTTTGAAATAAAATTTTAAATACAGAACATTGTTTTACTTCCTATTAGAACGAATGGTATAGCGTATAGTGCCTCCTACCCTTTTCTGTGAAGTCATAAGCCGTGCTCTCATTGGTCGATTTAAACTTGAACTAGCATTTTGCTCTAAATTTGTCAACACAGCATACAATGCATATTCCACATTCCATTAGCTATCATCATGATGCGACATTGCCAAGATAATCAATTCAATCGTGTGTTTTCCCTAGGTATAGGGATTTTTCTCATCGCTGTTTAAAGAAACAATACGCACTAAGTTTGTTTTTCCGGGATCTAGGGAAATATGGAAATCTGGCAATCATGGCCCCTCTTAGCGGACCTCCCACTACTTTACCATGACGTCATAAACTACACCCTCATTGGTTGGTTGAGCCATACCTCCCTCCACTTTCTGTCATATGTTAGGAAAAGGTATGGTTATATTGTATGATGAATAATGTTGAGGGATATAATGTATAAAGGAAAATGAAAAAACTATTAGTAAATACCTAATTTATTATAAATTTCATGTGAATAAAAAAGTGTGGTGACAGGTTGTAACGTCGTGTGTTCTGTGGTTCGTGTCCGTGTGAGACTGTGATAGGTGAAGGGTTAGGTTAGTTTCTTGTTCCGTGGTTGACGTTGTGTTTTGTGAGGGGTAGCTTTGAAATAAAATTTTAAATACAGAACATGTTTTACTTCCTATTAGAACGAATGGTATAGCGAACTTTGTTATCTCTCTAGCTTCAACACACTCTACGGAGTGCCTCCTACCCTTTTCTGTGAAGTCATAAGCCGTGCTCTCATTGGTCGATTTAAACTTGAACTAGCATTTTGCTCTAAATTTGTCAACACAGCATACAATGCATATTCCACATTCCATTAGCTATCATCATGATGCGACATTGCCAAGATAATCAATTCAATCGTGTGTTTTCCCTAGGTATAGGGATTTTTCTCATCGCTGTTTAAAGAAACAATACGCACTAAGTTTGTTTTTCCGGGATCTAGGGAAAATATGGAAATCTGGCAATCATGGCCCCTCTTAGCGGACCTCCCACTACTTTACCATGACGTCATAAACTACACCCTCATTGGTTGGTTGAGCCATACCTCCCTCCACTTTCTGTCATATGTTAGGAAAAGGTATGGTTATATTGTATGATGAATAATGTTGAGGGATATAATGTATAAAGGAAAATGAAAAAACTATTAGTAAATACCTAATTTATTATAAATTTCATGTGAATAAAAAAGTGTGGTGACAGGTTGTAACGTCGTGTGTTCTGTGGTTCGTGTCCGTGTGAGACTGTGATAGGTGAAGGGTTAGGTTAGTTTCTTGTTCCGTGGTTGACGTTGTGTTTTGTGAGGGGTAGCTTTGAAATAAAATTTTAAATACAGAACATTGTTTTACTTCCTATTAGAACGAATGGTATAGCGAACTTTGTTATCTCTCTAGCTTCAACACACTCTACGGAGTGCCTCCTACCCTTTTTCTGTGAAGTCATAAGCCGTGCTCTCATTGGTCGATTTAAACTTGAACTAGCATTTTGCTCTAAATTTGTCAACACAGCATACAATGCATATTCCACATTCCATTAGCTATCATCATGATGCGACATTGCCAAGATAATCAATTCAATCGTGTGTTTTCCCTAGGTATAGGGATTTTTCTCATCGCTGTTTAAAGAAACAATACGCACTAAGTTTGTTTTTCCGGGATCTAGGGAAATATGGAAATCTGGCAATCATGGCCCCTCTTAGCGGGCCTCCCTCCCTTTTCTGTGACGTCACATGATACATCCTTTAGTCATCTTAACAAAGAAGAAAAAATTTCAGTTCGTTTGCAACAATTGATTAACATAGTACAATTCCAAGATGGCATCTATTCAACCTAAACACAATAAAGTTGAAAGTGATCAAGATGTTAGACTGTGGGTTACGCCGATGGGTAAATTAACCTATACGGAAGTATGTCTCAAATTTGGTCTCGACATTGAAAATGATAGATGTAACGCTTTCTTCTGGAAGCTGACGTGGACAGACAAAGTGCTCATCGATGATAATGTCCTGGAGTGGTGTGGTTACATTGGTGAGTACAGAAAAAAAATATATAATTTTATGGATTTGCTCAAGACGCAGCAGCCAACAATGGAATACGAAGAAATTCAAGATGCAAACATAACTCAAAAGAAATACATTTGCATGAGAGCCATCGACTTTGAAATGCTGCTTATGCAGATGCGGAGCAAGAAAGCTACAGAAATTCGCATCCTCTACACTTTAATTAAACGCATCTCAATGAAATATATCACTTACGAGAAACATCACGAGGAAATGCGTCTCAAACAAATTTCTGCACACAACGACCTAATTTCTGCACAAAACCAGCATTTGATGACTGAGTTGGATGAACTTAAGCAAATTATGATACAAGTAAAGAATACCGCTGAGGCTGAGATGATTCAAATGCAAAAAGAACGATTACAAGCGGAAGAAGAGAGAAACAAAGCAGATCGAGATCGTATGCGAGCTGAAGAGGAACGAGTTAAGGCTGAAAAAGAACGTATTCAAGCTGAGGAAGCTAGGGCCAAAGCCGAACTGCATCGAGTTAGACTAGAAGAGGAATCTGTCAAAGCATCGGAACGTCATCGTGAGATTCTGAACGTGGTCTCTAACAAAATACAGCATCAGGTAGTAAAACGCTTGAGGAAAGACGTAGTCCATCGAGTAGCTCCAAAGTCCATCAACCAAAAAAACAGAGATGCATGGCTCTGTTGGCTCTTAGTAAGAGCGAATGGTACCTCATACGCAGGCAGCGAGTGTCTTTCCATGCAACTATAAACAAAGTGCTGAAGAAAAATACTAATGCTCAACTAGTTAAAGAGTGGTACAATGTCTCCCATCCTGTAGATATAGGTAATGCTCTCAAGTTCCGACTTGAGAACTTAAAGTGGTTCGCTAGAGGCAACACACTGCGAAATCAGCATCATTCTCTTGAGCCATTGTATGATTCTGACCTGGTTAAAAGTATAGAATCCATCATGAATGAAAACGTTGCCACGGAGATTTCCAACGAAGCCCAACAAATTACCAAATTAGAATAAATCAATTTATGTATTTGTATAATAGGCACATTAGTATATGTGTTATTTGTTTCCCAATTATATTGTACATATCTAGTATTATATGTTTAAATAAAACAAAATATGATCAAATTAGCATTTTTATTGTTTAGCATACATCATAAATTTGTGGTTGATCTTGGAATTACAGTCTGTTTTCACCGTCAATCCAACTGTCGTGGCTCGAATCAAACCCAAGCCACCGAACTTTAACCTGTTTTCCTTTTCGTTGCAAAATTTTCTCGACGAGATACACATCGGGATAGGCTGCCTTTTGCAATTCTTCTTCGTAAAAGCTCCCTTGAATCGGTGTTCCGTTCATATCTTCCAAAATATACGTAACCGGATTAGTTATTTTAACCTGTGTAATTTTAAATAATTCCGTACTCCAGCTAGGAAGGAAACCTTTATCAAAAACGTGTTTGGTTTTACTTATTCGCACAACATCTCCGACTTTAAATTTTCTTGGTCCAAAAATTTTCAAGTTATTGTAAACTTTAATATCTCGAGCGTTTTTCCTATTAATGTCCACAGGTCTCATCTTCGTCTTGGAATGTTTTGATGGTTATAGTCCTTGACAATTTCCGGTAGAATATCCACCCATTTATAGGTGCCATTCAAACTAAAGTACTTGTAGAGCCGATCTTTCAACGTTCTAATTACTCGTTCAGCTATTACAGCTTTCATTCCGCTAAATGTACTATAATGGTTGATTCCGTATGACTTCATTAGTTTCTGAAAGCAACTATTGTAGTATTCCTTACCCTGGTCGGTTTGGAGATTTTTCGGGTGCCGTCCTTCCTTGAGAATACTCTCAAAGGCACGAGTTACCTCTTCACCGGATTTCGTTTTCAGCGGTCTCGTCCACACGTACTTTGAAAAGCAATCAATCACCACGAGGAAGAACTTGAAATTACGATTGGATTTTGCATAGAGATCCATTTGTGCGAGGTCAGACTGCCAGGAGTCATCGAAACCTTTGATTATTACACGTCGGCGAGGAAAGTTTCGTCTCACAGGTCTATGCAGTTCCTTAACGACTTGAACTTTTTCTTTGGAATGTTTCGCTATAGGAGCCATCTTGTATACTGCTTAAAAATAGACAAAGGCATGTTTTTATTGACCCTAATGATGCTTTTTAATTGCAGCAATACTGTCTGCGATTGCTTCAAGTTTTTGATTTTGGTCCAACATTTGATTTGCAATATCATCATGTAGTTTTTGCATGTCTCGGTATAGGTCAGGCACTACTTTTGTCATCTTGTCTCTAAGTTCAGTTAGATCAGAAAGATCTTTAGCCTTATCCTTTCGAACAATATTTAATACTTCTGCTGCATCAACACCTTTAGGAGCTTGTTTCAGAGAAAGTTCCAGATCATTTATACGTTTTTCCTGTAATATACGGTTGTCATTAAACGAGGCTTCAAATTTTGTGATGGTTTTCTTATATTCTTTCCGGACATATTCCAACTGAGCTTCTAATATATTGAATTTTGAAATGAGAAGCGATATATTTTGTACTTGGGTTTCCATAGCTTGTTCGGTTTTCACCATGCGAGTATTCATTGCAGCAAAGTTTTGAGCTCCACGTTCCTCGCTAACCTTTTCGTTTTGCTTAAACATAGATAAGGTTTGCTGAACTTCACCAGTGTAGTTGCTGAAAGCTATTTGAAAATCACTATGTAGTTGCTGAAGTCCGTTTGCTATTTTCTTATCAACGTACTGCTTGTTGGCGGCATCCATGGCCTTCGTCGGTACTTCGACATTGGTAATTTTCAGCTTCTCAGCATCGATATTTCCCTCCGCGGTAAAGGAAAATGGCACTTTCATAAAAGCTAGGTTATGTGATGTTGATGACATTAGTTGCTGATGGGCACTACGCCCAAACTTGTTTAAAGTCATCATGAAACTGATATGTTTGCCATAGGATAAGGAATAATATACACTTTCAATTTCGAAATTTATTTATCTCGTATAATATTAGCTTCCTTAAGTTCATTTAAAATGGCAATTATTTCGTTGTCGTGAGAGGTGTTGCCTGCTTCCTTGGATGCAATCAGTAGTTTCAACCGTTCAACCAATTCGTTGGGATCATCCCAGTAGACGTATTCCATTGGCTTGTTATTGTAAGTTAACTTCATACCAGTTCCAGCAAAACGTTGCTTCTTTGTCAAAGGAGGAAACATTGGCTTTATAATTTCAGTATATTTATATAGACTTGAAGCTTTCAAACGACCTGCTGCATTCTTGTGTGCTGATGTCATTACCAACACTTTTCTGTATGCTTCTAAATCATCGGGAGCGTAATCAGGGGACTTGTAAAATATTAGTTGATATAACCCTGGAGTACCTCGAAACTGTAACCCATCAACGATAATGTGACCTGTACTACGACTGAAATTGATTTCCTTTTGCCCAAGAAACCATTTGGAACTTGCAGCGTCATATATAGGTCCATATATGTTGTCAATATCATCGCTTTTAGTGATATAGTCTTCAAGATATTTGTGTGCAACTGGAGGATACTGATCCATGTAGTCCTCTATTGCTTCTTTAGAGAGATTACCGGGATCCTCGTAAAAGGTTTCGTTCTCCACCTCATCATCATCATCATTGGTATGTATACTAGTTTCAGCGATTGGTTCTTCATCGAGGTATTGTGTCTCTTCCAACTCATGTTTATCGACTGGTGGCAGCTGCTGCACTTCTTGTTTAATTACTTCACGTTTAATGGTCTGTATTGGCATCTTAGTGAGAACTTTTGCCGTAGTTGAGGCAATATCTTGTAGCGGTGTCATTACCGGTCTAAAAAGTTTATTCAATGTTTCATCATGTTCCGACTTTCCCAGCTTCAGACTAAGATATTTCTTGCGAATAGAACGTGCCAATTGCTTGATCTTTTTCTTTCGAGCAGTGGCAGCAATGTTGCTACTCAATGAAGACATTTTATCAACTAACACCAATCATCTTTATTGAACCTTTATATATTTATCGAATCCTTTACGGTAGCGGCCATCATTCAAGTTGAAGTCCTTAGCTATTGTAATAAAGCCAAAACGATTTTGCCAGCATTCCGAACACATTGTCTTAAATTTATCATAGTCCATGTCGGGAGACACGTGCTCATCAAAGACGTGCTTCAAATTTACCTCATCTTGTCTGAATATGACAATTACGTTGCAATTGTCTCGAATCAGTTGCTTAGGTATTTTGCTATACGTTTGGCATAAATATATTGAATCGATATTCCTGTGCCTTCCCATCGAAAAAAAATTTTGAATCTTGTTTTGTTTATCACCATTCACATCATCGAAAATGAATACTGAACATTCGCGTGCCTCACTCGGATCAATTACTTCTTCGTTGTCTTTAAAGGGAAAATACGTTACACCTTTAACCAGCTTGAGAACGTCTTGTAAGAGCTGGTACTTTGGTTGGTAGAGTGACTTGGAATAGATGTAGACGTTCTCGAATCGTAGACCGTTTTCATTGAATAGCAGTGATAACGATGCGTTGGTCTTTCCGCAACCACTAGGTCCGCAGAATGCTGCTCGTAGGGAATTTGGTAACAATTGTCCGTGTCGACTTGCTGATGATGGTGATTCTTCGACAAAGTCCAAATTTTCGATAGGCAGTTGGACATCTTGTTGCTTCATATACATCTTATGATATACTGACATCATCCTTATTGCGTATACTAATTAAATACACCAGTTTATCTCAGTTTCAATCAGTATCATGCTAACTCCCAAAGGAGGTAGTCTACTGAATAGTGCAATCAATAAATTACCATTTGAACTACATCTACCTGGTTATCAGTTTTGTGGGCCCGGTACAAAACTTCTAGACCGTCTCTCCAAAGGTCAGCAGGGAATCAATAAGACAGACGCTGCTTGTCGAGCGCACGATATCGCCTACAGTAAATACAAGTCTTTGGCGGATCGTCATAAGGCTGATTACGAGTTGGAAAATCGAGCCTGGGAGAGATTCAAGTCAAAGGACGCTTCACTTGGTGAAAAAGCAGCTTCTTGGCTTATAACTACAGGCATGAAGGCTAAACGCAAGATGGGGCTTGGAATCAAAAAACGATGTGGAAAAAAATCTTTCGACAGAATGTGGTTCTACCAATCAAGAGAGCTATTGTCGGATCTGGAAGTGATGTCCGTAAGACATCGTTATTGGCGTTGAGAGCAGCCCGAGCAGTCATTAAGAAGGCAGGTGGTCGCAAGAAAATCCGTGTACCTCGAGTCATTCCTTTTGAGTCGAAAATTGGTGGTTTTCTCCCACTAATACCCCTATTTGCGGGGTTGTCAGCACTTGGAGCTCTTGCCGGGGGAGCCAGTGGAGTAGCCAAAGCCGTGATAGATGCAAAGAACGCCCGCAAGAAGTTGGAGGAGGACCAGCGCCATAATCAAGCCATGGAAGAGCTTGCGAAGAAAGGAAGCGGTATTTTTCTTAAAAAGTCCCGCAACGGCTTCGGGCTTTACTTAAAGAAGCAAAAAAACTCCCAATAAAGCTACCCAATCGAGCACTTTACAATCACGAGCTTGAGCAATATGCCAAACATTTGAAGATCCCCCACTTTAGGGGAGTATTTATGCGAGACGCCTTACCTAAACATTCACAAACAAAGGAGTCTGCCATCGTTAATTTGGATACCAGCAGTCATCACGGTACACATTGGGTAGCTTATGTGCGAAATGGAAACACCGTTCAGTACTTTGATAGCTTTGGATGTTTGAAACCACCTCGAGAATTAGCCGACTACTTTGGCAATGGAGTGAAAATCCTCTACAACAATGACTCTTATCAGACATACAATCAATCAAATTGTGGTCATTTATGCTTGAAATTTCTCTATAATAAAAAATAAATATTTTGCATTATTGTTTTTTACATATACCTATATAGCAGCTAACAAGCAGCCAATTTTCAGTCATGTCTGTGATCATCACATTGAAAGGTCGCAGCCCAATACTGTCGATTGATTTTTAACCACCTATTCAGTTGGACCCCAACTATAACTACGGACTAGCTTTATTGAGTTTTCACTCTTACAACAGTATCCCAAACATTGAGAAAGGTAACAAGATCTACCTGTTTGACGATCAAAACACGCAAACATTCATAGACTTGCCTGAAGGTTCATACGAAATTGGTAACATCGAAGCTTATATTAGAAAGGCACTTGGCATTCATTTGGCAAAGGACGTTGAGAATATTTTCTCATTGAAACCCAACAACAATACTCTCAAGTGTGAGCTTTTCAGCAGCAAGTACGCTGTGGACTTTCAACCGCAAGACAGCATCGGTGATATTCTGGGCTTCTCTAAACAGCTGCTACCACGCAATCAAGTTCACAGTTCCGATTTACCAGTGAACATTATCAAAGTGCGTACCATCCACATTGATAGCAACATCACATCAGGAGCCTTCTACAACAACACTCCTTCACACACCATTTACGAGTTTGCCGTTGCAGTTGATCCTGGTTTTGCCATCGACGAAACACCTCAGCATTTAATCTATTTGCCGATTAACAGAAGCGAAATACATAACCTCACATTGCAAATTTTGAATCAAGACTCTGAACTTGTGAATTTTCGTGGTGAAGAAATCATCATTCGACTTGAGCTGAAACAACTACAATAATAATAATGGGTCGACTTGTATTTGATGAAGAACCATATAAGAAGTCAACCGCTCCTCGACCACCATCAGTTTCTATGAAACCTCTCAAGAGATCACTCACGCTCTCAAACAGATTGTTTCTACAAACGCTCGGCTACCATGTCAACTCATCAAATGTTCGATATCTTCCGCAAGCCAAATTTTGATGATAGTGTAAGACGCGAGGAGTTGCGAACCTACTATCCATACGTCAAGTCATTCGGCAACAATGATATCGTTGAAATCACCATCAATCAAACAGATTGTTGGTTTTCCATGGCTGATTCCTGCATCTCAATCCAGGGTCAAGTGGTGAAGACAGCAGGCAATGGAGATGTTTCTCTATCACCAAATGCTGGAGCTTTCTTCTTCGACAGCGTTACGTACGAGTTGTGCGGCAAGGAAATTGAAACCGTGAGAGACCCTGGTCGCGTGAGTACAATTCGTGGATACTTGTGCTACGACCCCAACAGTTCAAAGGACCTATTCATAGCCGGGTGGAATTTTCCACATAAAGCGTATATGAATGCCGCCGATAAAACTTTTCACATGTACATTCCATTGGGACATTTGTTTTCCATCTTCAACGACTACAAGCAAGTGATGTGTGGTAAACAAACAATTCGTCTGGTGCGAAGCCGTAGCGATGATGATTGCCTTATAATCACGGATGCTGCAACCAAGGGCAAAGTGACAATAAACAACATCGATCTCAAAGTCCGTCACATTTTTCCAAACGATGACGTTAAATTGGATTTATTGCAAGCCGTCAAAGCGGATTCCGGTATAATTTTACCGTTTCGTAAATGGGAGCTAAATGAGTTGCCTGCTCTCAAAACAGGTGCTACTCGTGAAATTTGGGCTGTGAAGACGTGTGCCGCACTGGAAAGCCCTCGTTACGTTATCTTAGCCTTCCAAACAGATCGCCACAGCAACATCAAAGAAGATCCCACGGAATTTGATAATATTCACATTTCCAATATTCGTCTAAATTTAAATAGCGAATTTTGGCCTATGGAGAGATTTGATTTAGATTTTTCAAAGAGTGAGTACGGTGAGGCGTACAAAAGGTATACGGACTTTTATCCCAGCTTTGGCGGCGGCAAACACCCTCTACTGGATTATATTGCATTCAAGACGCACACCCTATTCGTCATCGATTGCTCTCGACGTGAGGACACCATGAAATCCTCGACTGTAGATATTCGGCTGGATATTGAAAGTCAGACGGGATTTCCCGATAAAACCCGAGCCTTCTGCATTATTATCCACGATTGTCTAATGGAATTTCTCCCACTCAGCGAAATTGTTCGAAGCTTATATTAGATCACTCAGCTGTTTAGAAAATAAGTTTCAGTTCAGCTTTTCATCGGTTCACCATGGAAATTGCAATTGTCGACATTCAAGGTTTCGAAATCGAGGGAAAATTTGTTCCAAGGAATTGGTTATCAAGACACGTAAACGCTCTGGTGTGTTTTTATTTAAACCACCCAAACTGTTTAACTATCTATCAGCAGCAGACAAAAGGCAAGTACGATATTTGGAAGAACGGCTACATGGACTCCACTACTCTGGTGGCCACTACGATTTGAATACTATGAACGATATTTTGAGAATTTTCCTAACCAAATGCACGCACATATATGTACGAGGTCATCAGAAATATGACTTTTTATTTATCAAGTTATTTGAAGAGCTGAAAATTCACAATTTGAGAAAACTGCTTAACGAAGATGGGGAATCACACTATCACCTAATCAATCTGGAAAATTACAAAGACACTGTTAACCTGAAACCTTCTCACTCTCCATGCATTTTTCACTGCCGCTGCAATGACCCAGTACGATGTGCAAAAGAAAATGTTGATGTAGTTTATTTTTGGCTTCTGAATAGTGTTTTACATAAATAAATAAAACATTGTATACAACTATGTGTTTTAATTATACATTCTTTTCCTTATACATTTCATAATTATTTTAAGTAACAATAGTTACTGGCTGTTTTCCAGTTAGCAGAGCACAAGTGATTTTGTGCCGCACAGTGCGGCAATTTTTAGGACGTTAATTGGAACATGGTTGTTTTAAAACCAACCGGTAGAGTACACTGATCACCATAAGGTTAAAAGTGTATTACTCATAGGTTATCAATTGACGATTATGTGTACGTAAATTATTTACAGAATAATTCAGTAATGGCTGTTTTCCAATTATTGGAACTCAAAGTGTTTTTGTGTCGCCCTGTACGGTAATTTTTGGGCGTTATTTGGAACATACTTCATGTTTTATGATAAAGTTTTATGTTTACTTGGTAAACCTACATAAAACATCCCAAAGGCACAGTTATTTATTGTGCTCATTTGTGCGAGCTAGTGCTGTAATTGGAACACTCAGTGCTAGCACTGTGCCGCACTGTGCTCAATTGTGCGCTAATTGGAAAACAGGGACTGTCTCTATTGTTCTCTCTGTTTTTAGTCGTACCACGGCATTTGTACACTGCATTTCCAGAAGGTACATGCTCTAAGACTATCACGCATGCTCACAACCACTCACAGCAAACCCTACAACACATAAATCACAGAACACAAAACTGAAAATCTAAACTTTTAGAACGTTCAACGCCGTCAACGGTCCCACAAAACAATTAATCGATCATATTAATTGCTAATTTGATAGCCTGCTACACAACCAAAATTAAAAGAAATGGAAGAATATTTTCAAAATAAATTAGAAAGTGGAACATTGCCTGGAGCAAGACTTGTCCCTTTCACAGAGTATACCTGGCTAAATAATCTTTTTAAAATTGAGGTCAATAAACGATAGGAAGAAGATAGCCTGCTACTGCAACAATTTTAAAAGTGTTCCCATTGTTGTCAATCAAAGTTCTTAAAAATGTTCTTGAGTGTATGACATCAACAAACAATACAAATATTAGGTTTTTGTGGATACAAGTATAGTCATATTCAATTTACTATGGACAAATTGGGTGGAATATGTTTGGAATAGATATGTAACTCACATTTATAACCTATTACAAGATTGTAATCATTGGTTCGACTTCCCAAGCTTAAAAGATGGAATCAAAATAAAGTCTTTGCTTTGAATATTCGTAGAGGCTGTCCAGAATGCAGTATTGTGTCTCATGTCTATACCCTGAAAGATTAATAGTTTACTCATGGAGGACCTTGATTTTTTACACCTTCAGGTTACATATATGTATGAATAAAAATCATGAATTTGTATTTAAATAGTGTTAATAAAATCACAAATTTTACATATTATGAATAAAAATCACTAATCTGTATTTATTTATTTAAAACATTCATGTTAATAAAACCTCAAATTTTACCTCTCCTTTGTTAGAAAACTGCCAACCTAAACTCTCAAGAATGATCTCCACGAACCAACATACCTCTCAGCCCCCATTACATAACTTATACACACCACTCAGCCCCCCATAAGCTCTCAGTTCATTGAGCTACACGATGTCACCGAACAATCTACCCTATACACACCACTCAGTTCCTATATCTTCTCAGACAGCCATCGACCGATGAACATAACCTCTACACATCACTAAGCCCCCATAAGCTTTCAATTCATCGAATTACACGAAGTCAACCGAGTAACAACATAACTCCTACACACCACTCAGCCCCCATTACATAACTTATACACACCACTCTGCCCACATAAGCTTTCAGTTCATCGAGCTACACGATGTCACCGAACAATCTAACCTAAACACACCACTCAGTTCATATATCTTCTCAGACAGCGATCGACATAACCTCTACACATCACTAAGCCCCCATAAGCTTTCAATTCATCGAATTACACGAAGTCAACCGACTAACAACATAACTCCTACACACCACTCAGCCCCCTTTACATAACCTATACACAAACATAACCTCACTTTTCATCAAACACACCAGCCCCCATAACAGCCATCAGGTCCCCCCTAAAGAACGACACCCGCAAGACAACACACATAACCTCACTATTACACACCATCCAGACACCACCAACACACACCGGGGGCCCCCACGAAAGCACACCCATAACCTATAAACACATAACCTATACACACATAGGACACCAAACATCAGCCCCCACACCAATGACACCGGGGGGCCACAGCCCCCACGGAAACACACCCAAAGACAACATAACCTATAAACACATAACCTTACACCATACCCCACACCAATGACACATAACCTTACACGGGGCCCCAGCGGAAACCCCCACGGAAGCACACCTATAAACACATAGGACACCATACATCAGCCCCCACACCAACGACACATAACCTATACTCACATAACCTTACACGGGGGCCCTCCACCGACATACACACAACACAGGGACCACAGCGGAGCCCCCCACGGAAGCACACCTATAAACACATAACCTTACACCATACATCAGCCCCCACACCAACGACACATAACCTATACTCACATAACGTTACACGGGGGCCCCCGACATACACACAACACGGGGGCCCCCAGCGGAGCCCCCAGAGGAAGCACACCTATAAACACATAACCTTACACGGGGGCCCCCCTCGGCCCCCACACCAATCACACATAACCTATACTCACATAACGTTACACGGGGGCCCTCCACCGACATACACACAACACGGGGGCCCCAACGGAGCCCCCAGTGGAACCCCACGGGGGCACACCACACCCAAAACACTAGATGCGCAGCCCTAAGCCACTTCCGGTCTAGAAACCCCGTTGTTATTCTACTGTTTGGTTTTAATGTTTGAGGTAGTATCATAGGCTCTACTATTCTGGGGCCTTTTATCTATGACGAATTACTTACTGGGGAGCGTTACTTGCATTTCTTGCAATACACTTTTCAAGACATGTTGCATAATTTAAATTTGAGAAATCGGTTCCAACATGATGGAACACCTGCTCATAACTCGTTATTAGTATGACAACACTTAGATAATATTTATTCAAACTCTTGGATAGGAAGAAATGGCACACGCGAATGGCCACCCCGGTTTCCAGATTTGGATGTAACAGACTTCTATTTATGGGGTGCGCTAAAAAACAAAGTATACAAAAGAAAGTATGAGACAGTTGGTGACCTAAGGAAGGCGGTATTACAAGCAATTGAAGAAATTGATAGGCGGTCTGTGACGAAAGCGATAATGTCATTCTTAAAAAGATGCAATTTTAGTCTAAAAACAATGGTGGCCTTTTCGAACCTAAATTGTAATCATTATTATGTACTTAAGTTTTTAGTCAGCACCTACTTATTTAGTTTTTTCGTTATATCTGATATACCGAATAAAAAAATCGTTCAATCTATTTCATGGCTGACTACGTTAAAAGTAAAAATAAGAGAGAAAAGCATCCATAACTCCATTATTTTTATGAATAACTGTATCGAGTATTATATCGTTGAAAAGCTCTAAAAATGTCCGATTTTCTGAGGTCATATCCAACTATGGTTTCCATTCAAGAAAAGATAAGTTTGTGTCATATCTCGAAAACGAGAGCTGTCACGCAAACGAGGACATGACAATAATATTCGAGATACAATTCCCTTCAATTTTGATAATTACACTTTTTTATAAAATCAAAAACAAAGGAGCTAGAGGAATTTGACTAAATCGACGAATTTCGTTTTTTCAAAATATCTAGTAAGCCATGACTTTTTACAAAAATCTGAAAGTGTCATTAAATTGGGCCAGTAAAACTGCAAATCTTTCTCAATTTAACCATTGCTCTAGTTTCCGAGATCCCCATGCTGATCATCAAAAAAAAAACTCACCCTGTATAAATTCTGGTCTAGATATGCTAAGAAAGTTGTTGAATTTATGCAAGCCTATGAACGCGATTTTATGTTCTATTATCAAATTATTTTTGTATACATAAGTCTTAAGCCTAGGTCTTATGATATATACTGGCTATCAAAAAAAAATTAAGACCTTGTATACAAGTATTTATATAAAGGCAGACTGTTCCTTTTTATGTTATTTCTTAAAAGAAATATATTTTTTTGCATACATGTCTTTCTCATTTTCGGTGTTGGATACTTTTGGTAGTTAAACACAACGAAAATAAATGATAACAATTCTGAGGATTTTAAGATACTTTACTAGTTGATGAGAATGCATTGTAACTATATTGTTTATTAAAAAACACGTTTTATATACCCAATTGTGTTTTAGTAAACATTCGCCTAGCGCGAACTGAACTCTGGGTTGGTGGTGTTGGACAAGTTGGCTTGCTTGTAACCTTATGAAAACTCTTTTTGTTCTAACTCTCAGAGCACGTGCACTTATGGGTTCGGGTTTGTCATGTCATACTCACAAAATCACTGTGAACTTCTTGCTCACAAAGTCTCTCAACTATTTGTAATAATAGCTCTTACTAGTAATATTCTCTATGACCTGTTTGGTGAACAGGCGCACACGGTGTTACCAGTTACCAGGTCCAGGACACAGACCATACATGGCAGACTTCTCCAGGTTTTACAAATCATCTAAGAGTTTCCATGAACCTCAATGTTACCATTCAGTAACACTCGTACACTATTGCCAAGAATACATGGTCGCTACGAATTTTGTCATTTAAACTAAGTAGAAAAATACACCTGGGGGAGGAAATGGTTCTCGTTTCTCAGGGCAACTGCGTTGCACACACCACGACTTCCAATTGGAGTTTCTGTGGGCAGTTTTTGTTGGATCTCCTAGATATTAAAATGTTAAATTAAGTTGCATTTAGGAAATACATAAATATATATTCGAGAATTGTAAAATCTAGAAAAGATAATAACTTATACAGCTGATAACATATTGGTTATGATACAAGAATCTCGTTTGACCATATTGATCCGCTAATTTGTGACCAAAAAACACGTATGGGATACAAAAATCGGTATTTATTTCTTTATTTATTAAATAATTACAATGTTCTAAAAAATTTACATTATATGTTTGTTTGGCTATAAAGGTTACATCACTTGCAACTCGCCTAGAGATACGCTCAGCCTAAAGCTATCTTGAGATGGGTTGTGAACACGAAACACTTATATCGGTATATCGATGCGCATCTGGTATGACGTCACGTTGGAGTCAAAATTAAGTAGAGAACATATACAGGTTAAAATTTAAAAAAACAGCAACAATAAAAAACTATAAGGTTAGCATTTGTATTAAAACAGTAACAGTGAACTCTTTACTTACCATTTTTTAAATTGATTTTATCTTTTCGACAACAAGCATTTATTCATTGTTTCGCTAAACCCTCATTTTTTGGAAATCCAAAATATTTATTATTCATACCTTTAGTATTCCGGTTTGTATTTTTAAATGTTGCTATAGCACAACTCGGCATTTTTCTTAGTAATATTAATAAAACTAATAATGTTTTGACTCCAACGTGACGTAATGCGCGCAACCGTTCGAATTTGAGTTGAGAAATCAGCATACCGTTATAAGTGTATCGTGGGTTGTGAAGCACGAACGCTAGCCATACTTGCGCGGACCAGGACAATTGTAAACGTCTCAGTTCGTCAGATACGAAGTGTTTGTTTGTTTTACAGACGTCAAAAATCAGGTTCGTGGAAATATTAAACGTTTATGATTTTTGACGAACGTGAGGAAACCACAAATACAGATGTAACTATTTGTAATGATGATTTAACTAACTTATAAATTAAAATAAGAGATGGCTACATATCAAAGTTTTATTTCAAGTTTTATTTTAGCGCGTATGGCTTCTCTCGTATTACTCATTTGTATGGGTTCTTGGATGTTCTAATAATAACTGAAAATGATATCCAGAGATTCTTGGTATATTCTTAAAATTTTCGGGATAATCAGAAACAATGAATTTTTTGGATAATCCACTTTCTCCATCACAACCTCTTCTTATTTCTTTTTCACATCTTGTTTTTTCTAATATTTGTTGCAAAGATATCACACAGAACTAGATGTGCTTCTGCCAATGAAGGCTGCAATTTCACGACTGAGCGGTACGTTGCATGTCAACATCAGCACGAATGGGACGAAAGAATGAACACACGAACGCAAGGCCAGAACATATAACACGTTCGTGCCACAGAACCCATGTCAAATGGAGCCCCCACCTCGACGACCTTGGCTAATGTTATGATGCCCAAGCCGGGAGGTACCCAACAAGAACCTTATACAATGTGTCACCGAACGGAATACTGGCTGCAGGTATTACAAACCTCCTCATCAGCAGACAAATCGTTGAGGACTAAACCTTCAAATGTGCAAATTGGCAAAAAAACAGGTGTTGCTCCTCTCCTTCATTAAAAAGAGATTTTTATATGCAATACTTTGCGACGGCTAGACTGCGAATTTTAAACTGAACCTCCGGAATCAGATACTCCACAGTACCCGAAATGTCGACACCTAGGCGATCGTGTTCAGTCATACAGCCTGTTACTACTCGATCTATCAATTGGAACTTTGTGGGGAGGCCACCTTTCGAAAAGAGCCCATCATACCGACTGACGTTAACAAGTAGGATAGTCTCATGCATTTTCTCAGAATCTAATAATGTAAATTAAAAAAAAAAACTTGATAACAGAACTCGTTGTGGACAAATAGGGGTAAGAATGTGTACATTCAGTCATTATGGGAAATGTCTAAGGTATTCCTATAGGTTATAACTCGAAAACAATTAACTTCAGAGAAAAGTAACTTTTAATGATCGGGCTGAGTCAAATATTCAATTAATATTCTTTGTTTAAAAACAGTGTTTAAATACATTGTGATCAAGTTGCACGTGAGTTCCATCTTGATTCGTACTCCGGGGCATCTTACGAATGCGATTATGTCAAAAACTCGAATGTGAAAGATTCACTTTTTCTATCAAGAGTTACATAAAAATTTAAACGAAATAATATACAAACTCGAGTCGGCCCTGGAAAGGCAGTGAATTTGTTTTTACGAAATGTGCTCGCATTTCCCTGTGATAGTGGAATAAAGAGGATACTTGAATGAAGAGTTGACGTGATGTGAAATTAGGAATGTTTTAATATTAGTTTTGTGATTTCGGATTTCGGATTAAGAGTTCAGGAGGTTCGTTTTCTCTCATCTACGGAATATATTTATTATTTTATTAGAGCTGGATATTCATTAGAGACAAGAAATGTAGTGCTCTGTGTGTATTCAATTCCGTCTGATATTAGTTTCGACAGAATTCTCTGTGCTCGAATTGGTATTAGTTTTCCAAGATGAGAGATGCTGTACTCGTACCGTAACTTTTGAACTAATACAAGAGAAGTGAGGTAGGAAGAAGTACGGTTTGTGAGAATACTTTGGAGCTATATAACAGTCAATAAGTTTTGAATTATGGAAGATGTATGCATAGGATTGTTTAAAGAGACTCAAAGATTAGGTAGCTATAATTTCTTGAAAAAAAAAATAGTTATCTTCTTATATATTGCAATGTGGTAGAAAGGATATAAAACCTTTATGAGGTCGCACCTGGTCTGCCTGTTCGCAAAATCTCTTTTCGAAAAAACTCTTATTTAGGACGTAGCATATGTTTTGTATAACATTGGTCGCATCAACTATCCTCATATTTATCAGGACTTTGTTTTTTAATTATATAAAGAAAAATTACCTACGTAAATATTGATTTTTGTAAAAATATGGCTACTATTCATTTAATTAAGTTGGCAGCCTAGACAAACATATTATATTCAAAATGTAAATTGCGAAAACTTTTTTTTCTTATTTTTTGTATTTATTGCCTTTCAGAACAGCTCTGCTTTAGAACATGACATAGACGGCATGAGATATGGGCACACTTAGAATAGTAATGCTGAAAGAGAGAGAAATGAAACCGAGTGGACGTATCTGTCCTGCTCTAGTGATACAAGTACTGACTACACGTCACTTGACTGATGCTATCAAGCACAATTCAGAAAGGAGCTTAGAAAGAATTAGATAAGTCCACTTGTTTTCTTCATCTATCACCGTACATTACATATTTCTCGGTGTCTGACGTACGCTATATTAAGTATTACCTCTAGGGGTATTACTACCTCGGGAACATAAATACTAAGTAGATATGCTATAACTATCATTCAAGAGCCAAACCTTAAATTTTACTTCTTTGAGGCGCAGTACTTTAAAGTAAGGATAATGCAGTAACTCAGTATTAACATTCAATAGTAAACATGGTAGAACCTGAAAAGAAATCTTGATAACACATCTCCCATGGATCAGGAAATTTCGAGTCACAAGATTGATAA
Source organism: Octodonta nipae (assembly GCA_034190945.1). Lineage (NCBI taxonomy): Eukaryota > Metazoa > Arthropoda > Insecta > Coleoptera > Chrysomelidae > Octodonta > Octodonta nipae. Next base: position 37,137,018 of record CM067218.1, on the reverse strand, counting down.
ACTGGGCGTCAGTTTCCGTGCTAGAAATCTGAAAATGTTTTCCGGGCTGTTTCGCCATTGTTTGTTGCATTTCTTTCCGAACACTTCATCTAGCATTGCGACTGACATCTTCAGCAATGCAAGCAGTCTACGAGGTATTTCCTACGGCGAAATGCCCAAATATAATTCATTGTTCTAATATTTTTAAAATCACGCTGCATCTTTTGAACCACTTTTCATAACCATAATTCCGCCCCACCCTACATTACAATCACATGTAAATTCAACATGATGGGCTACCCTAGAGTTATAACATTCTTTGAACATTTTGTAACTGCCCAGTATAACATAAATGCTAATCCGCCCCATATTTCAAGTATCACATATATTCAACTAATTGTGAGCTACTGTACAAAATTATTCTCTTGTCACCCTGTATAATTATTTATAATTACACTCTTCTGTATACCTTAAACACTCTTTATATACAACTGCTTATGGTCCATATTTTGACCAAACCCGTATAATTATAGCTCAACAGTACCTTATATTTCAATCAATTTACACATGAATATAAATGATAACGACATGTAAGACTCAGCATCAACACACAACTTATTCCCTAAACTAACTAACTAAAGGCAGGTTACCTCTTGCCACTTTTTCACTTTATAATCTTGAAGGGGTCAGCTGTAAAAATGAGATGGTATAATAAAACATTTAAAAAATATATATAACCGACTTCTACTTATAACTAAAAAGCTAAAAATAATTATAACAAAATACAACTCTAGCAAATAAATAACACATTCAATGTTGTCAGGTACCTACCCTGGAAGTAAAAAATGTAAACATTAAAAGGTGCTCATTCTGTACAAATTAATTACCTACCAATCTAGTATATTTTGAAGCCGGTGCCAAGCAAATCTAAAATCCTTCATTGCGTACTTATCTACTAATTCATCAAACTTGATTGTTGCTTGGCACCGACTCTAAAAATATACTAGATTGGTAGGTAATTAATTTGTACAGAATGAGTACCTTTTAATGTTTACATTTTTTACTTCCTGGGTAGATACCTAACAACATTGAATGTGTTATTTATTTGCTAGAGTTGTATTTTGTTATAATTATTTTTAGCTTTTTAGTTATAAGTAGAAGTCGGTTATATATTTTTTTAAATATTTCATTTTCAACTTTTTAGTATTTTTGAAATCAGGTAGTTTTCATTCTTTATTTTTTATTTTGTATGTGTAACCTTAATAGACAGAACCAGGTAACATCGAATGCCTCACCTTTCACAATTATACTTTCTCATTTAAATTGACAGGCAAATCTTTACGAACAAAATGTACTAGTATCCGTTGACCTAACAAGCCCAAAATATATTTATGCCTTATGGACTACGCCATGTAACGTTTTATCAACTTTTTTTGACAACCCTGTATAACTATAGATAATTCCACTCCAACCTATGTACCAACCATCCTGTACATACGACTGCCCACGGACAAGCATAAATTTGTTAGCTGCCTTCTATAGGATGAAGTAGAATCCATCCCATATTTACGGAGTCAAACCCGTCCTATATTTCAACCATAGTATATAACTCCTTGTGGGCTAGCCCATAAATTAGCTCATTTTTTACATTTTATATTATCGTCTGTTGTAACATTAATTCCCCTCCACACTTTATGCAACTTCTTATGGGCTATAAAAGAAATAATTTTTTAATCACATTGTATAAATATAATTCAACTGCAGCATATATTTCAACCATCCTGTATATGATTTGCTTATTTCCACATAATATAACAGTTTTTTAATAACCCTATATAATTTTAATTTCACATTTTTTCCAACATTTTTATACCACCAAACGTCCAGTCCATCCTATATTCCAACCATCCTGTATATACGGCAGCCTACGGACCACTATCATTCTAGTCCGTCCTATATTTCAATCTTCATATAAATGCAACTCCTTCTATCATTTAACTTAGTGATTTTGTTTGCTATAACTAAACATCCTGTCTATAAACGTGCCAAATAGCAGTTTAAAGTTTGACATGTGTTGTCACTATTAGGCCGGGAGAATGTGACAACCAAAAGCACCGTCTTCGCAAAATGGAAAAATTTGCATTTAAATAGGTATTTGCCTGTTAAACAAACAAAACGAGCTTGGTACTCATTGATTTAAGGAGCCAAAAATACTATGCTTTACTACCTATATGCTTGAGATGTACATAGAAAATTTTCAAATTCGCCATTAAAACTTCCAGTGCCTAAAATTACCGCACAATTAAGTTGGAATTAAAATATTTATGAGCAAATGTCCGTTATGTCATTTCGATGAAATTTTTGATAAGAATTTTGGAATTCTCGGCGAATTTCTGCAAAACTGCAAGTTGCACGCCGCAGAAAAGTATATGATATCACCTAAGGATCTTCCTTAATAGATTAAACGTTAAAAAACTATACACATCCATAAGGAGTTATCGAAAAATCGACTAAAATATTAGGGATATTGGTCGATCTCCATGCATATACTCTATTAAACAAGACCATATTCATTCAAAACGGTGCACCACAGGAGAAGAAATCAGGTCACATGCATACAAAAAAAAGCGAAAAAATACGCGACGAATTGATAACGTCCTCCTTTTTGGAAGTCGGTTAAAAATAGGAAATTCCTAAACATTTTTTGCAAGAGCAGTTTCTCTCTCAAATGGCAAATCAAATGACCTTGTATTGAACTAATTATCATTAGTGAAGTTATAAGCAGACAGTAAACATTTTTTCTTCCTTGAATTTATTGATATCGGAACTAGAGTATATATCACCACGTAACGCCACAATTTCCTTTATTTGCACATAAAATATTTGCAGTATTTACCGTTTTTTAAAACATTGAAAGGAAATCATTTTTAAAAACAGAACTGATAACAGTTTTTGGAATGATTTTTGGAGAAACTGCAATCTTAACATATTTTTGTAACACTGAGATTTCAATAAACTTTAACTGTTCTACTGGGCGACAGTTTTTCTTGGATCAACATTTTCGATGTTTAAGTACTTCTTGGGAAATAACACCACAGTTAGAAAATTGCTGTATAATCCAAACGTTTCGCGGTTTAGGTCAGACCCTCTTGTCAAAGGTTAAGAAACTGAAGAAAACAGTCACAATTCTAAGATGTAAAATTCAAATATTTGAGAATATGTATTATTTGATTTCTGACGTAATGAAGAGAACTTTATTTTTACGCATAATTCTTTAGTAGGTTGTTCTTAAATACATGTCATTTAAAATTACCTAAATTTATTGTTTGTAGTTGAAAGTCTGGGAAACACTATTCTTAATTCTATTATATTTGTTGACTGCTAATTTTAATAATAAATAAATAAAATTAAAGCTGTCTCTTTGAACTTTAATTTTGTACGGTTTTCTCTAAAGTCCCATGCATATTTATGATCTTTTATTCAACTAACTGTCAAAGAAATCGCAACACCCGGAAGGACAATTTTAAATTTAATATTGTTTAGGTAAAACATAGATGCTGCAATAAGGAGCAAAGATTAAAATTATTATAAAAAATAACAAAGATTTTTTAAGTATCATTTTTTTATTATTAAGTTTAATAATAATATGTCTGAAGGCGCGAGATGTAAACACCGACATCTCGCGTCTTCAAATTTAACGAAATGTTTCAAATACATAAAGAAGAGTTCGAGAGGGCATTCAATTGTGGGAAGCGCAACTGATGAAGGTTCCCTAACCAGAAACAATATATATATTATATATACTGTCTTGCGTACAAAAGAATGACACCTCGAAGAGAGTAATAAATAATATGTTTGTCCACCGGCGTTCCCAACAAGTTGGCATTAATTTCTTCTTGAGAAATAATATCCCTAAGCTGCCTTTATGTCATATCTTAGAAGCTCCTAAGTCCGAGGGGCTGGTGTAATTTTCCGATCCTTCTAACCATCATATACAAAACATGTTCTGCTAAACATCGGGGAGGTGGGTACATGGTAGTTGTGCCTCTGTGGACCACTACGAGAAAACAATATATATATATATATATATATATATATATATATGGTGTAAACGGTTTGAGTGCAAAGATTTTTGAGGATCAAAAAGCTTTATAACATTTCCAGAAATAAACTATAGTTTTGCCAAAAAAAATAAGAAAGTTAGAAGTCATATAGCCTTTATTACAGTGAATAATAGACTATTTCCGGCTTCAAAATGCTTGTAAAGCTAAATATGTAAATACTCAATAGCGTATACACCTTTAATAACTGTATTAACAAAGAAAATTAATATTTAAACTCTAAATATTCTGTTAAAATTTGCCGTATGTTTCTCCGAACAGATGTGGCAACATATCATATAATATGCCTTATTCAGTACTACAGCTGACCACTGCCACGAATCTAAGTAGCGTTCGTGATTTGATTTTCGTTTTAAAAAATAAATTTGAGAAATAAATAATATCTGTTGTCAATTGTGAGTTCGAATGTATTAGTTTGTGACAAATAGTGGCAATTATACAATTAGGTAAAGACCTGCCATGCTATTAATTTGTGGGGAAAACACTTGTAATAGCAACAATGTTGAATTTTGAATATTTACTATAAAGAATCCTTTGTTCTCCAGAGCTCTATCATAATCACAGCCTGTAAGTACATGGGTATTTATTTGTCTAATATAAGTAATATTAATTTTATGAGTAACAATTATTTTTGGAATAATTTAACACATAAAAGAACTACATATAAGAAATTTAATTATTTAATACAAAAAAATAACAGGTGTTAATTTTTTTGTGTGAATCATCCCTTTATTATTCACGTAACAAGTGATTTTTTAGCGCGACGTTGCCACATTGGCAATAATTTACTTAACTTGTATTTCGAATTTTCTCGCTTATTAAGGCCTATAGACCATAGCGTTCTAAGAGTTTTTTGTTTTATTTGGTGTGTACTATCTGCACCTAAAATATATGCACTCAAACTGTTTACACCCTGTATATATATATATATTTTCACGTTTGCTGGAACATTGCTCTTGTAATTAGACTAATATCTTTTTTCATTTTTTTAGCTTGTTTTTTTTAATTGTTTTTGTAAATGGTCCTTCGAAGTAACCTTGGACCGTTCATATCCACTTTTTGTAAATAAATGCTGTTTTTAGTCAACATTTTAGACATTTATTTCATGAAATTAAACAAAACACTTTTTATTTTCATTACAATACAAGAATACATTGCAAGTTGAACATTTCGAATCGGGTCTTGATTGAATTTGTTGTTTACTGCACACCTCTCATCATTCTCTAGATTCCGATTATGTGTGGCCTATGGACACCCCTATTTGTAAGATGCATATCGGCATTGACGGAATAATTATATTTTCGTCATTTTACTTGATTCACATGATAATCTGTTTCTAGTTAGCGATTGACTCACTAGACATAGAGCAATGGAACTCTATCATATTGACAACAATAAATTACGAAAGCTTCAGAAATTAAATGTCTAGCAAGAGACAAAATAATTTATGCCACCATTTTCTAGACAATTATTATAATCTTTGACAATAGTAGGACATATGATTTTCATTGATGTACAATCTTTTTGCTTTCTTTTTACAGTACTTGTTTCGGTTCCATGATTCCATTAGAAACCATAGTAACAGTAATCGTTTTATTGTCTCGCCACTTGAAATTGTTTGTTGAAGAAAATCTGCAGTAATAGTCTCCAGTCATAGTCCCCTCTTTTTATACTTCTATCCTCTCTCATCTTTGTAAGTAAATCTTTTCTATCGCTTCAGATAGTGCAATACGCAAGAGTCTTTACTGCTTTTAGCTGTTCATCAACGGTAAAATGAAAAATAATTATGAAAGAACACGATCCGATTATGACCACAGTATTTTTTTATCAATTTCATAACTACCTTTGCGCCCTCTTGTATTCGTTCTGCTTCAAGAGTTTCTCATCAGTTACAGACTTGCTCCAATACTTTTTTCGTCCATCTTTCCTAAAAATATTAAAAAAAAACTAGCACATTGAATAATATTGTTTCAAAAATTCATCCGACAGCTGGTGCAATCGGCCATCAACCAATTCGTGGAAGGGACATTATTCCGATAAATTCTGAGAATCCGAAATGCTTGTCTCTCAACAGGCGGACTGCTGCCGTTACTGGGAATTTCCTTAAAGCTTCCAGAACATGATAAAGTTTCCCGATGGTGCGTGGACGTACCAGACAATTGCGAGTTAAATATATAAAAGGAACAGCTGGCGATAGGAGGCATTCAGTGTTCTACGGTCGTATTGAACAGTTAAGATAAAATGTAATTAGTAGTTTCTGTGAATATAAATTTGTGTAAAAGTAGTGGAAATAAATTAGAAAGAGTTGGACTGTGTTTTTAAATAAATCCAAGAACTGAACAGAACCCGAGTGTGAAAATAAAAACATTACAATATATTCAATACTTTTCTAACAAAATGTACCCAAATATTACATTCATATTGTCCCGACGGTACTGAGAAGTCTCAAATATACTTCTGCTATTATAAGTAAATTAAAATATTTGAATAACCTGTCATTTATTTACAAACGTTTAGAAATATGCCTACTTGCACATATTATCAAAAAATTACATAACCCAACTATTTTTACTATGAAACAGCACTTCACAAATTAACCTCTTAGCGTTTACAATCTTCACCAAACTCTTTTTGAAATCTACTGTGTAAATTCCGTAATTCATGTGACATCTACAAACATTTTAGCCAGACATAATTAGGAAGTGTTACTCTATAGGACCGATGGGTGGCTAGGCATATTCATTGATAGGATAAGGAGTATAATACAATTGAAATTTTGTGGAATTTTAAGTACCGTTAGTCGACAATGGGTTATATTCAGGGCTATCAGCTTGAATCACCCCTTAGTCAATACATATGTCTTTTATAATTCAGCATATTAGCCCTACTTTAGTAATTTTTGGCCCTCATTCTTTCATAACTACGTATTACGTTAATTTTTTAATTTTTTGATAACAGCAAAAAGTACGGCTGAGAGACCTTTGATCAGCTTAAATTCCTGATATTTTGTTATGTTGTTCACCATCTTCGGATTACACAAATATGATTAACTTTTTGTGTGAAGGTTTCTATCATAATGAGCCCGAAGAAATGGCAAATTTAATTTCCCTGATGCCGTCAGAGACAGACAAAAAATGCCTGAGTGAAATCGCGTTCGACTCATAACTCTGTCGGTAATCCGTCCCTGTACCAATCCGTCTATAAAGTATAAGAGCGTGTTCTGTTTTAATAACTTGTGAATATTCATTCGAACGACGTCCCGTTCGACCAGAAAAAGACGACGCCAAGCGTCGGAACGCCGTCAGGATGAAGACGAAAGACGTTGTCATGACGACGGCTAAATTAAGTCATCAATGAATCATTGGTGATGCGGTATATCGCCATCGGGGGTTGGGGGTGTATGGGGATGATGAACGCTAGAGCGAGGGGGTCTGCGAGGCCGCGCGATGGGCCTGAATAAATTAAAAATGTCTTTGCGATTGGAGCGAGAGATAGTGTGTGCCGGCTGCTAGATAGACTTTGTATCCGTTAAGCATTCGAAACGGACATCTCGATGGAATTCCGACAGGAAATTCTGGGTCATTACTGGGAGTGTGACCAAAATATAAGCATGGAGATCGATCATGATGCATATGTGATTATTTAAGTTAAATGAAAGATTTTCATTTGTTTTTGAGATATGGCCTAAATAAATAAGAACATAAGTGCTAAATAACCAGATTTGGAATAATACATTCTGGTTTTTACATGGAGGAATAACTTAAATTTTTAAATTTAGCCAGCAACGTTTATCTGTTAACCTGCCAGTCAGATCATGGACAGTCTTTTATTAAATATTTATTGGTAACGCGAATCAGATGCATCTAACATCTGGCTGCAGTTCTACAGGGTGTCATTTATAGTAGGAGAGTTGAGTGACTAATTTAAGCAGGTATTTCAGGTACTGTGAAACTTTGGCTAATACTTTTTCTCTTAGAGTTAAATACAAAGTGAATCCCGGCTGATTTTCTTACCCTCCAATTTGATCATTGTTGAGTTAAATTAAAATTAATACAAGAGCTAAACTATTTTATCGACTGTAATATCCATCCAGGTGTTTGGTAAATATTTTTTTCAAAAATCTAAACATATATTAGAGGCACTTTGAGATTATGACTTAACATTCTCTATAATTAAAACATACTAGTTATAAAAAAGAGACAGATCATATTGATAGACTTTTTTACCTGCCAGGTAATCTCGAATGTTTTTCATGAGTGCAAGTAATCTGGGCTATATAGCTGGGTAGAAGTGCGAAAGAGAGCAAATGTCTCGCTCATAAGATGCTACGCTATCATTGGTTCTCGCGAGAGAACGCAACCATAAAAAAATTATTACTAACACATCGAATAGTGAGGTATGGACGCCGGTCGCAATAGAATCGTAACGCTGAATGAATGAGAATGGAAATCAGTTGGAAGCATAGATAAGAGATTTATATATGAATATTGATAGGCAACTCTCACTAGATTGCAGCGTTCAAGTGAGTGGTTGAAAAAATATACAAGGCGGGAAAATTAAATACGGATTAATATTGAATACATTGTATTTTTTTAATTCTTAGTCATCCTGATTTCTGACTACATCTTTTACCAAGATGCAATCAGAAATGCCGGATGACTAATTATTATGTTTAAAATGTTATAAAAGGAAAGGAAATACATTAGTAAACAATATTTATTGAAGGTTAAATAGTTTGTCTTTATTCCAATCGACCTTTTTTGATTGATTCATGATCTTGCCTTTAACAGTTCTTAAAAGGTGAGAAGGCCCCCAGATATCCTGAAAAAAATATATTTATATATTAAAAATATAATTAAACTGTAGTAATATTTTTACCTCTTCTATTTTTTGCTGTTGATATATTTCCATGTTCAAAATTAGCAGCAGCTGGTGTTGCAAAAGCTAAATCTAAACAAATATTATCCTACTCACTTTCCAAATCCGGCTTAACATTCTCCTTAGTTTTCTCATCTAAGAAATTGCACTGTACTGACAAAACTATTATGAAATAAATTACGTACCATGATCATGAAATAATGAAGGAATGGCCCCAAATTTCAAGTTCGATTTCCTTCTTGTTAAGCCTCAACAAATCTTGATTTCTGAGGAAAAGTGAGCAGCATCACACACTCTGTAAAACATCGTAATTGGGTGTATATCTGGCTTTATTAACCGACTGGTTGAAACTCTGAACGGACAGTTCCTATATAGATACCCGTGCATGGTTGGAAGTATCTGTCTAGAGCTGCAAGCAATAGCTAGACGTCACTTGACTGACGGAAATAAGTACCAACCAGAAGCGAGCTTAGAGTGATACAGATACGTCCACTTTGTTTCTCTCTCACTACGTATTTCATGTTAAATGAATACAACACATCAGGAAAGCATGATTTTTGATATTTATAAGAGGCATTGGAAAAGTTATTGTGTTTACTGTAGAAAGTTTGAAAAAACGCCATCTGGTGTTAGAATTTAGATATATGAAAATGAAAGCTATAGTTTAAAATATGGACATTAATTTACCAACTTGTGTTAACATGGAAGATGGATATCATATAAGGTGTTATAAAATTTACTAGCCTTGATGAAACAATATTATGAGAAAGTTACAAAGAAATGGGTTTATTTACTTACATTTGTGAGTGCAGTCAGTTTCTCTATGTTATTTTATTTTCGGTTTTATTATTTAATCAGTACACTTGTTTTACTGTTCACAGGTACAACCGATGAAAAAGCGAAAGGGGACTATTCAAGCTCAGATGAAGACTTTGTGGAAGATGAAGTCAATTCTGACCATAATTAAGAAAAAAATTCCTAAAATAATTTTTATATTTTATGGAAATTTTAATTTTCAATAAACATATCGAAAATGAATGTAATATTCCTAGTTAGTTGAGTTTTCAATTAGCTCTATTCCATAAAAATTACTTAAACGTCATTCAGTGGCATTTGCCGCTAAAGTAATCTGGCTATTGTATTTTGCAACTCAACTATTAAATTTGAAGATAAGAAAATTTCAAAACAACTGAAGATATTTAAAAAAAATAAAAAATCTCAATTTCAAAAATATGGGCCACCCTTCAGTTTGAGGCCCGATACCACTCGACTGCTCTACCATTCGACTTTCGAAATAACTTGCATGAAAATTGACATAAATGAAGTTTATCCCATATACTATACTACATTTATGTCAGTTTACATACGAAATACATCCTTCATCGAGAGGTAGAGCCGGCGATTGGTTTTTCAGATTCGTGGCTCAGGAGTTCACTATGTATTTAACTATCACAGGAAAATTATTTGTCTCAAATACCTGCTCAGATATGTAACTCAGCTCTTAGACTTTAGAGAACCTGAAGTCGATAATAACCTTCACTTGGGGGTCTGAAGAACATTCACGTAACAAGACTGGAGTGTCATTAACATTTCCCGTTTTAATTGTTACTAGTAAAAGTAAAGTTATTTTTTTTAGTTCTTCTCTTGTAATAAGTACAAACTATCCACACATTTTCAATGAGTTTATTGGGCATTTCAGACATAAAACAAGCCAATATAAGAAAACCTGAGTATTCAGTTAAGGTAATTTACGAGGCCATTTGAAGGTCCTCTGATATTAATCCATTGACTTGTGTAATAATCTAACAGCTGACTAACCAAAAATATCTTATGTGCTGTGGTCCCATTTTGATAAACGTGCATTTGATTCGTTTATAGAGTAATATTTCGCTCTCTTAATTACCCGATTCTAAAATTAAGGAGGATCTGTATCGGTCCATAAATGCAGTGTGTACGATGGTGAATCAAATATGAACCGGATTTTTCTGTTTCTCGCCCTGTAGGTAATTCGAGTGGCGTGACGTCTCGATATATGTTAGGTAGGGATGTTAAGAAGAGGGGAATTCGTCGGTTTGGCGAGGTGTAGTCGATGCGCTGTTAGTAGCATCATGTCAGAGCAAGAGGTGCATACATCTGTTGCGCAACGTGTTGTTATCAAATTTTTGGCGCGGGAGGGCGTTAGACCGTCTGAAATTTTGCGTCGACTATCTGCACAGTTCGGCAATGAAACACTTTCAACGACCCAAGTGTACGACTGGCACAAAAAGTTTTCAGATGGCCGAGAGACAGTGGAAAATGAGCCTCATGCACGCCGTCCCACGACAAGCATCAATGAGGCGAATATCTACGCAATTCGTGAGCTGATTGAAGGCGTACTGCTGATCGATTTTCTGCACGAACGCCGTACAATTAATGCTGAGTATTACTGCGAACTACTCCAACAAGTGAAACTTGTCTATCGGCAAAAGAGGCGGGATATATCTATCCGAAGTGTGATTCTGTTGCATGACAACGCTCGGCCACATACAGCTGCATTGACTCAAGGAAAATTGAACAAAATGCATTGGGAAACTCTTGAACACCCGCCTTACAGTCCTGATTTGTCGCCATGTGACTACCACATGTTTGGGCCACTTAAAGAAGAACTGGGAGGCCACCACTTTGAGGACAACGAAGGTGTAGAAACGTTTGTGCGCAATTGGTTATCGACACGACCAGTTTCATTCTTTGAGAAAGGTATTAAAAAACCACCGATTCGGTGGGAAAAATGTATACATAAGAGAGGAGACTATGTAGAAAAATAATATGTATTAAAATTTGTATTGATCGTACCAATAAAATTGTTAAAACAAAAGTAAACAAAAATAAACATAACTCAATTGTACATTTTTAACAAAATATGTAGTATTAAGCTGTATTTTAAGGAGTTGTCAAACCAGCAAAATATATTTTTAACATATCTATTATTTTAATAACAGAAAAATTTAATAATTTACTTTTTAGTGTCATTATCTCTATTATACCTTGAAATAGGCTAACTTTTTTAAAGTTATTATATTTGCTTTTCTGCTGCCAGGTAGAGGTTATCGTAATTGCAAATTGTAGTCAATGTTTTGCAACCGAAATATTAAGTTCTTAAGTGCTGGTTGATGTTCAAACAACTGAAAATCAATACTCTACTGTTGATTGGCTTTATCGTTGCCCTTTGGAATACGGCTTGTTTGTATAATATGTTACACAAGTACTGTCCGAAATCAATTTATCAATGAGAATAACCCACATAATTAACTGTAATTAAATTTTAAAACCTTAATATTTATCGAAACAAATCATGTTATATTACCTCAAAAAATATATTGATGAAAATAAGTGTTGCGTCCCCGCAACTTGTTTGTTCTTAGGTTTTAAGGTTGATTGAATTATTCAATTGTTTTTTAAACTTTTGCACCCTTTGAAAAACTCTCCGTGGCGCTAATGCTAATTTACATTTGTACATTATTTTGTCTCTAAAAACAGAAAGAACTGTGATTCGTGTTTTGACTTCCGAGCTATTCGGACGCTTTTTTGATTCCATCTTAAGACGGCCGCTTTTTGTTGTTATTGTGTTACGATTTCGCGAGTTATAGTTCCGGTCGTAACAACCGCTAAACCGCTTTCATTTGATTATTTTGTGTTTACAAAAGCGCATCATTTGTTTGTTAAACCCGCATTTTTTGTTTGCTCAATCAATGAACATTACGTCGCTATTTTTTGTGGAGCGTGTCGCCCAGACGAAGCTATAAAACAGTTCCTGTTGCTGCAGGACTAGCCACTGAAGAAAGAACAACCAAGAAAACACCACCTGCAGGGTTTCGACTTAAAAGGTCAGTGATTAACTTTTATTTGAAGATTTAATTTACGCGACGATGTTTTAATGATTGCTCCGCTAAAGGTCTTTCGTCAATTACATACTTGCATTGATCCAGCATTGAACTAAAACCCCAACATCTAATTCATACATTTTTTTGGATATTATATGTAATGTGTCATCCAAGACATTTCAATAAGTTTAATTTAATTTGTGTTGTCACCTAAATTTTTTATATCTGTGCATCAATTTGTGTTTTAATAGTTATAAGGTCTGTAGAGATTTATAAATTTCACTTTTCTGGGCAAAACAATTTTCCAAAGCTTTGAGAGCCACTCTCTTAATAATCTAATATGACATATCACTAGATTATATTGTATAAAACCTATAAAAGAAATTAATGAGAGGTGTTCAAAAGATTATAATACAATGATACATGTAAAACATAGTACTGGGTGAAAAAAAGCTTACATTAAGGTGACTCTTTTATGCATCTCATACAGTCTTTGTAAACAATATAGTGGGGATGTCACACTCACCTGTATATAGAACTAAGTATTCGTTTAGAACAACTTAAACGTTAATTAATTTTGCAATTGTCATAAAACATTTCAAATGCTTTAAAAAAGATAAAATAATTTTAAAAAATTATCAGATATTTCTATAAATATTGAATTCTATCATAACTAGCTGACCCGCCCCGTCCTCGCACGGGGTAGACAATTGGTGTATTTGACCTATATAAGATGATTTAACTCGTTTTCATTTAGGAGAGTAGTATATATTCAAATATTCACCATTGTATCACCTGTTTCCCATATATCGAATTTCCCTAAAAACCAATGACTTCCATTCCCCTTACAGAGTAACATCATTTTCGCAAAACTACTAATTATATCAATGCTTGAGCCTGACGGCCGTTTTAAAATTCAACTTTTTTTAAAGATGTGTGTTTGTTTTACAACAAAAAAACCGCAAAAAATCGGTAACAATTAAAGTTTTTAACTTTTACACAAAATCCACCTATGAAACCGTGTTTGCAACTATGGGCATCGTCAAAGACAAATGAATAACCTACAAAATGAGCTACTGTACGCTCAACATCGTTAATTGGGTTCTTAGATAATGGAACCTTTAGCTGAAGATCAAAAAAATAACCGCTTTTATATTTTTTTATGCCTGAAACATTCTTTTCAACTGAAGCCCCGGTAATATTAACAAAATTTCAATCAATCCTATGGAAAACATATTTTTTGAAAAAATTTTACCTCACTGGATGACCCTATCTATCATTATGAATAAACCATCGTTGAAAAATAGAAGAGTTGATCTAGAGACCCTCATCTCACTTTTACAAAATTTAAAGTAACAATACATATTGAAGTATTGAAAATTTTTTGCCATTCCGTATGAATTTTTCTGAAGGAGTCCATTCGCAAAATTGCTAAGAACTGGTACCTGTTAGTTTCACCGGTAGGTATCCTTATAATTAATAATCTTAATGCAAATTTTAATTTTAAGCCACACATATTTATATTTCTTGCATAATATGGATTTATGTAATAAATTTAGCAATATGGAATACCTCAACTCCTTTTAGTTATACATTACCTTCATACCGATATCAAATGTAATTTGATTTAAATTATACGGTGTTGCCAATTCATGGATAGCCAATAGAATTTCTCGTAGTTTGTCTGAATAGTTTTAATTGGCTTTAGGGGTTCTTCAGATGTGCTAAAACTCAGCTTCATGGAAGTTTAAGGTCCACCGCAAACAAAAATTACGCTGGAGGAAGAGTATGTAGTCATCCCAATCCCCTCTGTGGGTACAGTGGTCTTCGCACTTTGATCGTATTGGATTTCCAGTGTCATTCGAAATCGGCTAAATAACTGTTACAGTGGTTACTTCTTGCTACAGCTACAGTTAACGCTCTTGGTTTCTGGATATAGTTTATATTTTTCCCTGTCCTGGTATTTGGACCTCTTTCTTGTTGAACTTACGTGACTTTGCATGACTTTAACAATACCTTCTGATACATCTTTGTCATTTAATACAAAAAAAAAATGTTTGGCTTTCTTTACGTTACGTTGTTTTATTAACAGACAAGTTCGACGACTTAGCCCAGAGATTTCCCATTTCAGATTCAATGGAAATATATAAATTAATAAGATAAAATTTAACTGATCGTCAAAGATATTTTCTTTTAAAAACGTGTATGTCATTTGTAAACTATAGTCTATTAAAGAAATTCAGTAAATGTGGTCTCTTAAAGGGATCTCATAGATAAATGTAATTAATCCTCTCCAAATAAAAAAAATGCCATTCAAGATCCACAAGTTTCATATCTGAATTCTGTGAGTCTTTTTGTTCGCTAATACACACACAGTTGACTAACTAGAGGAATTAAAAGAGCGAATAGAAAGTAAAGTGCGCGGCATATGAACGACTTCAAAAAAATGTCTTTATCAATAATCGGCATCATTACAAGAAAATAACTCAATTGAAATATACTTCTTAGTTCGGCAAAACAGCATTCGTTTACTCCATTCTCCGAAGTCCAATTAGTGATTTTTAAATGTTTTTGATTATTTTCAGCGTTAATAAACCACATTGCATTGAGCGGCGACTTCAAAAGGAAACTCACACAAGCTGGCAGCAGTTTTTTCTTTCGCACCGTTAACGCACCGTCGGGACTCCAGATCGTTCCTTCACATCATCAGCTCTTCTGCACCGTATCCGAACGGCTAAAGTCATTCTTTTATAGGGTGTGCTCCGTATGTTTCCGAACATATAGTATGCAAGAGATTTTGTTTTCGACACAGGCGACACAGTTTTTTACCTTTATTTATTTTTTTGTTTATCGTCTACTATTTGTGTATCTTTTTGGTTTGATTGTTCATTTCCTAATTAGCTTAGGTCTCTTGCAGAAAAATACGTTTTGGTGACAAAATTAACAGTCGAACAAAATCAGCATTAACGTTTTCTAAAGATACCACATGATTAACATTATTAATCGAGGCACATTGTGTTTTAACAATATATCCTGTAAAAAATGTTATACGTAATCTATCCGTGCAATTATTTTTGTTACTATGGGCAATGTTGTAGAAAAATAAAAAACCAGCAGAATGAGTTACTATATCCTCAACATACTAATTTAATCTCGGTTTACTCTAAATTCCAAAAAAAGATATAGATACTCTCTTCGAGGTGTCTTTATTTTGTACGCAAGATAATATACAGTGATGGGCAAATGTGTGGAACCAAGCAAATATCTCTGGAATTATTACAGTTATCAAAATGAAATTTGGAAGGTGGATACTGCAGTAGATTGCTTATTTGTTTCCAAATTTTTTTACAATTTTGAACTTTCTGTTTTACCGGGAGTAATCTCGATTTTCAAATTTGCAATGAAACACCCTGTATAGTATTTTAGTTGTTGATGAAACATTTTATTACGAATACAAAAATATCGGGTTTGATATTGTTTACTTCAATACCTACCGAGATATTAACAGAAAAGTAATTAAGGAAAGGAAAAATCTAATATCCATTAAAGAAATACATAAACATAATTATTAACTAAATCTAAGTTATTTTCAAAACATTGAAACTTAACTAAGCTTAATGTATTAGATGTTCAAATTGAGCACCGTTTACTTCTTGATAATAAGCAAGTCGGTTTTTAAATTCTCTAGTAACATTAGCTATTACTTCTGGTGTAATTCTCTGGATGTCTTTAGTTATTCTTGCAGCTAATTCTTTCAAATTATTTGGTCTATCAACATAAACCTTAGACTTTAAGTAACCCCACAGAAAATAGTCTAGTGGATTAAGGTCGGGAGTTCGTGCAGGCCATTCTTAAGTATCCCTTCTTCCAATCCATCTGTGATGAAATGTCCTATCTAAATGATCTCGAACAATGCGAGCGTAATGGGGTGGTGCACCATACTGCTGAAACCAGATATTATTTGGTAATTGTCCATTTACCTCCAATGCCGGAATAACTTGTGTCTCCAAGAGCTCTCCGTTTAAAGTTTCTTGTAGGAAGAAGGGTCCCACGATTCTGTTATTATAAATTCCGGCCAAACGTTCAATTTTTGGGGATGTTGTGTATGAGCCTCTTGTACCCAATTAGGATTACTTTGCGACCAGTAGCGGCAGTTATGTCGATTAACCGTACCATTTAAACAAAATGTAGCCTCGTCTGAAAACACCACATTTCTTATATTATTATCATGGTTACAAATATCCATCATCGTTTCACAAAATTGCAAACGTCTGTCGAAATTGTCTTGGGAGAGTTCTTGAACGAGGCGAATTTTGTATGGATGATATTATTCTTGCCTTAATATCCTTCCTACTAAACGACGGCTAATTTCGTGCATATTGGTGAGGTCGGTAGTAGATAAGTGAGGATTTTCTTCCAAAGATATAGCAACATGTTGAGCTACACCTTCATTACTTGCACTTTTTAACCGCCCACTTTTTGGATAATTGCTAACTGTTCCACTTGTGTCGTACCTTCGCAAAGTTTTCGTCACTACTGAACGGGATATTTGTGTATTCGGACGAACAATGTTAAAAAGGTCACAAACTTTTTGATGCGTCATTTTCCTCTCCCCATACCCAATCATCATTAGTATTTCTATTCTTTCTCTTTCAATTAATTCGGCCATTTTACGATCAAATTAAAACAATACTATCTTTTTCCCTTCAAATAAAAAAAACTAACTACTGTCACTTCTGCAATGAATTTCATGGACTACTAAACTCGATTCAGATTTAATTTGCGCCTGATTTAAACAAACGCACGTGTATTCGACTATGGAACAAGTAGTGCTGTTGGCTGTGATGGTATAATGCCACCTATTGATCAATAGAAATACAAGTCCTTACCGATCGGTTTGTTTATATCGGGCGTAAATGAAATCTGAACCGAGTTTAGCTACCATCGAATTTTTCCTATCCTTAGTTACTTTTCTGTTAATATCTCGGTAGGTATTGAAGTAAACAATATCAAACCCGATATTTTTGTATTCGCAATAAAATGTTTCATCAGAAACTAAAATACTATACAGGGTGTTTCATTGCAAATTTTAAAATCGATATTAGTTCCGGTAAAAGAGGAAGTTCAAAATTGTAAAAAAAAATTGGAAACAAATAGGCAATCTACCGCAGTATCCACCTTCCAAATTTCATATTGATATCTCTAATAATTCCAGAGATATTTGCTTGGTTCCACACATTTTCCCATCACTGTATATATTATATACATTGTTTCTGGTTAGGGAACCTTCATCAGTTGCGCTTCCCACAATTGAATGTCCTCTCGAACACTTCTTTGTGTATTTCATACATGATGTTAAATTTGAAGACGACAGAAGTAAAGACCGACATCTAGGATTTTCGGGGAAACTAGCACATAGATGTTCCGAAACTGGAGCCGTTCAATGTAATTGCTGTTACCCGTGATTTCTGATTGGTGAAGTTAACCTGAAAATTTCATCATGACATTCTAACCTAGGAATTACGGGTAACAGCAATTACATGGAACGGCTCCAGATTCGGAACCGCTATGTGCTAGTTTCCCCGAAAATGCTAGATGTGGGTCTTTACATCTCGCGTCTTCAAAGATATAGATGTTTATAATTTTTTCCATTTTATAATTAAAACATTCTATAAACTGAAAGGGTAGTTCTTCTCATACCCAATCGGGTTAGTTTCTGCTTGTACACCAACGTATTTATTAACCGCCAAATCAAAACAAGGTACGTCCTTATCTCATCAATGCATAATCAACATCCATAGCTGTAACTGTTCTCCTCTTGGCATGTTCAGTGTATGTGACAGCATCTCTTATAGCAATTTCAAGGAATACTTTAAGCATATCTCTAGTTTACTAGTATAACAATCCTGATATACATTTAACACCAACCCTGATATACGTTTAACACAACCATGTCTTGCTAACCGTCTTATGGCTGGTTTTGGTATACCTTGGATATTATCACGCAGCACTTTATGATGAGGTTTTGTGCCTCCTTTTCCTAAATCTTTGCCACCTTTGCCTCTTCCAATCATTTTGTAATAATACAAATATACACTTCGTCGTTAGTATAGAAACTGATCTAAACATCCCTTATCTCAGTTGTCCAAAATTTTGAGCATAATTGAATATAGGTACTGTCTGTATAGACCCAGAAACGTTTGGAAATATACCATAAATTCGTGAATTGTGGTGTCATTTGCCAAAAAAGTGATTAAGCATTGACAAACATTGCCACAACTATCCTTCACGAAACAAATAGGTACTGTAGATACTTGCTAATTCGGGAGCCATCCAAGTGCACTCAAAAAATTGTTAAGAGATGGTACCTTTGAAATTTTATTAAAGCATTGTAGCAAATTTCAGTTTTATGCATGCACACATTTTTATTTCTAGTATAATAATGGATTTATGTACTCAATTTAGCAGACACTGATGATAATGATGATGGTATAAAGAGCAATAATAACAATCCTTTCCATTCAAAAAGCGTATACTGTTGTAAAAGATTTTTCGCTGTCTAAATTATTCTATAAGTTTCAAAAACATATATATTCAGGATGTCCCAGATTTTTCTGATTTCTGATACTGTTATTGTTATGTTATGTTTCTATTGTTGTTATTTTTCTGTTATTATTGACTTTTTGCCATTTCGACAAAAAAAATGAAACTCACAATGAATTTTAAATCATTTTATTATAACAGATTTTTGAAATAGTCTGCAAGGCACTCTCTATCCTATTTTCCTATTGTTTAAACCACCCTGTATACCTATAATTTAATTTCGCCGAATAAGCTAAGTATAAGCAACTACGTATGTTCCACACTATATAACAATTTTTTAACCAACCTGTATAACTATAATTCCACTCCACGTTATATTTCACTCATGCATTATATACAACTGCTTCTAACATTTTTTGAACCCTCCGCCTTATAACTCGAGCATCCTTACTGCCTATGCGTATTTAAACATTTTAAAGTTTTTATGTCCACTCTGTATAACTATAGTTTTACTTCAATCTTATTTCAACCACCTTGTAAATGCAACTACTTATTTGCCACTCAATACAATATTTTTTGAAGCAGCCTATATAACTTATATTTCAACCGTCCTATATATGAAACTGCTTATATACCAACCAATATCACATTTATTTGTAAAATTTTTTGAAGCCACCTGTTTAACTGTAAGTTTACTTCGCCTTATATTTCAACTGCGCACATTGCTTGCTGCTTGAATTTTGATGAACGCACACACCTACCACCGTATACAATATAGAAAAAATCGCTCACCTAAAAAATTTTCTGTTCAATAGGCTAATTTTGTGCCATTTCACTTGACTGAAATGAAAACCGTTTCAAACACCCTGTACAATATACTTTCATGGCATATCTTGACTTCTAAGCTAGATATTTATGATAAAAATTTTACCGTTTTTTGCAATTATTTTTACGATTTTCAGACAAACGATATGTTTTACGTTATAGATAATTATACGGAATCAATCTGGAACATTTGTAGAATACAATTTAAAATATTCAAATTGCTTGAGCCGTTTTAGAGAAAACAGTGTAGACTTATTGCAATTCACTGAAATGTAGTCCCTAATTCTTGTTTTTTCTGATTTTCTGGAACACCGTCTCACGTTATAAAAAATAAATAAAATAAAAAATTATATGGTACCTTTTTGTAATATTCTTTAATACAATCATCAAAATTGCCCAAGCCATTTTTGAAGAATCACTGAGCATACATAAAAAAGAAAACGTGACGACGAGTTGATAACCTCCGCCTTTTTGGGAGTCGGTTAAAAAGATCACTGAACGCAGAAGGCAAACTTTCGATTTTGTTTTGTTTTAAATTATTTTTTTTACTTTTTTAAAGGAGCTTTCCCATTTAATCTCCTAAAGCTCATTAAATTACATAACAAATCTATATATAAATAGGCTAAGACAAAACGATTAGGTACCATTTTCTCCTCTGTCTCTCAACCGATTTTCTTCATTTTTGTTTTGTTTAGTAGCTACTGACGACCTTCAGTGCAGAATGCTAATGTTAATTTATAATATTGGTTCATTCATTAAATAAAATATAATAAAAATTCATTATTTACGTCAATAATGTCAATGCCAAATAAATGAATGTGCCGCGTGCCGCTGCCGCCAGACTCAAACCATTGAGTAATTATATATAGACAGACCAATGCTATTATATACTTAGAGCATGTACTTCTGGAGGTGGCATGCAAGCGTTGTTATTGTTTAGTGGGTAAAGTAATCGTTGAATATCATAATTATACAGGGCGATTCCAGATATGTTAGAAATAATTTTTTTAATGGGTGGCACATAAGCAGTTGCATATTTAGGGTGTTTAAAATACAGAGTAGAGTGCAATTATAACTAATAAAATAATTATATAGGGAAGCCCATTAGCGGTTGAATTTACAGGGTTCTTGGAATAGAAGGTGCAGTAAAATTACAGTTATACATGGTGGTGCAAAAAATGTTATACATAGATGCATATACAGGGTGGCGGAAATGGAAATGCAACATTTCGCAACCCATAAGCTGTTGTATATATAGTTAAGATGAAATATAGGGTAAGAGCAATTATAGATATACAGGATGGTGATAAAAAATGTTAGAATAGGAATTGATTTATAGAGTAGACCACGAAGAGTTCCATATATATAATGATTGAAATATAGGTCGGAGTAGAATTATAGTTACAGTAGATAATTAAAAATTTCATAAACAAAAAGAGTAAATATGGTGGGTCATAGGCAGTGGCATATACAGAATGGTTTACCAGGTGGTTGAAAAATGTTAAAAAATATTATGCATGGTCTATAAGCAGTTGCATCTACAGGGTGGTTGAAATATATAATGAGATGGAATTATTAAAATGAGGATTTTAATAAATGTTAGAGAATTCAGTGCAATTATAGCTATACAGGGGTGTTAGAAAAAATAAATATGTAGGGTAGCCCATTAGCAGTTGAATTGTTGTCATATTAAATTAAGAATTACGAATTTGAACACAAATAAAGTTCTATGAGTTATATCTGAAAAAAACTTGAATTTCGTTACTTATTTGTAGAAGCGAGATGTAAGACCGACATCTAGGATTTTCGAGGAAACTATCACACAGACGTTCCGAATCTGGATCCGTTCTGTGTAATTGCTGTTCTCCCTAAAGTCCTAGGATAGAATGTCACGATAAAATTTTCATGTTACTTAACCTGCCAGAGATATTGACACAATTGGTCGAATTTCGACCACTGGGCGACAGCTAGTATTATTAAAAACTAATATTACAGACATGTGAAGCAACTTCTCGACCCCTCAGTATTTTGCGAATGAACTCGTTCGTTTTGACCGACCTAGAATGGCCAAATATTTTTAGTACCTATATCTAATTTATAAAAAATTGGGATAAGGTGTGTTTTGATCAATTCTATTACTTACTAAGGCTAGTTTATTCATAAGGGTCCATCATCCGGTTAGTTAAAAAGGTAGTTTAAACAAAGAGGTCTTGCATAGTTTTAACTGCAGTGGAAGCAATTTTCAGATTTCTTTAATGCAAACAACTAATTATGCTCTGGGAATGCATTCTCGGCAAGATTAGCCCATTAAAGAAATTCTTTTTCTTTTCAAAACAAGTGCAAGTTTGGAATAAATTGTCTAAACGAAATCATAATTTTAAAAAAATCTCATTTTGTTGGAAAATCCCAATTTATTATTCAACTCTCTAGAAAATTTGATTATACCCATCATTTGCTAAGATTTGTTAAACTGAAACTTTTATTATATCGTCTCAAATTTTTTGTTCCTCCTTTATCATGTCACGTTACATAGACGCACCATCTCAATAAAGGAGTAGGATGTTACTTAAAACAATGACGCACATAATTTAACTCGAAGTTCTTAGATGATTTGAGACTCATTACCGATCCTCAAACTTATGTTGGTGTATATTGCTGTTTATGCATTAATTTAAATTTTGAGTGCTTGAGCTTATTTTAACTCATTTCATATGAATATTTGAGAGATTATTTTAAGTTTTATCTATTTTATATCAGATCTATTTATATCCAGTCCATTCGATATAGAATTAATAAGGCGATTATTATATCCTAAATTGATTTTTTCAGTTAAATGCCTACAATCTGAAAAACAGTTTCACTTGTATCACTGTTTCCTAAAACCAGACAATGATGTTATTCTCTAGCGAAGTTATAGAAGGAAAAATTAAAAAAAGACGACTTTTAAATCTCTAATTGTTTATAAATAATTTTCCACTACTCTTTGACATGGCGCATATAGGTATACTTATTACAAATCTGATTTAGAACCCAGTCCTTCAAAAAACAGATCTGATCTCCATTTTGCAAAAAATCGCTTAATTTGATCTTATCCGTTCGCAGTAAGGAGCATTTCAGTCTCATGGTGATGTTTAAAAATCAATTTTCAAAAATTAGCCATTGGAGAATCAATATCCCTATATTAAAACCGAACATCCCCACATATTGTATGATAATGAACAATTTAGAGCAAAAGTGGGAGTAGAAAGCTCGAAGAGTGAAAACACATAACCGAGGAAATTATTGTTTCGTGCCAACCGATATTTACCGGTTATGAATTGACTGAATAAACCAGTTAGTGTCAGTAGTCCGTCATAAATTAACTTTAATTGGAAGGATGAACTGGTAATATTGCAGATAATTAGTAAAACATATTTCAACTAACAATATCAAACACAATCAAGAACATATTTCTGAGCAAAAGTTTTCTTGATTTCCATTGCTATGGTGCCTTGCCTTGCATGTGACCTGTATTAACGGGCTCATAGTTTTCAACAAACACGTTAAAAGTTTGTTCTGATGATAGTTTTCCGGAAGTCGTTAATGGGATGTATATGGTCGTCGTGACTGGGAATATCTGTACTGATAAGGCACTTATATTTAACAATCAATGAAACTACAAATTTTCTTTAGAACATAAAATATATATTATCCATTCAAATAAAATTAGTTCGGCAGTTGTGATTATATCTCTTATTTTGAAAAAAAAAAACAACAACAAATTATCGAAAATAATCAATCTAGTTAGCTATAGTAGGGGAGACCGGGTACAAAAGTAACAGCGGGTCGATAGTAACAAACGTAACTCTGTAAGTTTATTGTTAAAATTTTTTGCAAAATTATCATTGTTTTACTAAACATAAGATGGCTAAATTACTAATCAGGGTTTACGAGTTTAAATTATAATACAATTTGAGTAATTTTCTCAGACATATGAGAAAATTTACTAAAATGAATAAGTTTACAATCGTTGAGCATAAATTTCACTTGTTTAGTGATTTTATAGAACTGTTTATTAGTTTTTATCAACAAACATCTGATATTTAACAAAAATCTTAGTAATTTGATTTACTATATTTTATTGAAAAATTGCAAACATAGTTGTAGATTGAATTCTGTGGAAACATTAGGAATATGAAAATGTTTTGGTTATTTTTACCAATTTAACGGTAAAATTACACAATGCATTGCAAGTTTAGTAAAAATATCATTTCTCTTTAAAATATATTGCAATTTAAATTACAAGAGAAGCATTAGAAATTTAAAAATATTTTTGCTCTTTTTGCAATTCTATCTGCAAAATTACACAATGCATCGTTTGTTGTCGCAGCTTTTCGGAAAACTAAGTTTAACACCGGCTAAATGCTTTTGATTCCTTGTTACGTCTCCATATATGGATATTTAGTATTGCTTAGAACGTCATTGGGTGTAGGTGTGTGCTATGCATGTAAAAGTGAACGTTGTTTCAGTAATTTCACTTCTAGTTTTATTATTTTTAAAATTTAATTAAAATAAAGGTGTAATAAATATTTACAAAAATATAATATAGCCAATGGTTGAACAGAAGTTCAAAAATTAAAAGAAATTAAGCTCAAGTGTAAATACAGTGTTGTAAGTCAGTGCCTGTTAGTAGTTGTTATATTTCGATAGCTGGTGGAGAGAATTACAACTTGAAATCAAGTGTATTTGTTAAATAGCTTCAACGCTACAATAGCGACATTGTAACGGACGACACTTATAGATACTCTAAAAACTAAAATAGAACTACATATTGTTTAATAAATTACAATATTCATTCAACAGCAATAAACTAAACAAAAAATTCGAAAAACTTAATACGAAATAATTACAATAAAAATTACCTGCCATTACTTTTAAACAGAGTTGTATTTGATTTTCAAATTACCACCCCACATTTCTAGCCGCTGGGGTACTAATGTTTGGACAACAACCTCTTGCAGTTACAGAAATGTTACACACCTGATTTTTCACATATCCTAAGAGGACAAAAATTAACTTTCGAATTGGTCTCCCATACTGAACTCTGATTACCAAGTTGACTACAAATTAGTGCATTACGATATATTGGGGTTCTTTGTGAAGATATCATATTTGCTGAAATATACGAAGAACATTTTTAAGAAGTATAGGGAACTCTAAATAAACTTCACTATTAACTATTTGCACAAAAACAGCAATATCATCCCAAATATTTCGAGATCTTCTTGTTTAAGTTGTAGTAGCTGCCGCATTAAGATTTTCTCTCACAGATCAGTGCAAATTATATCGATTTTAACAAACAATTTTATGGAATGTTGCCTCATATCGGAAAAGAACATAAAGAATCTCTTTGCTCATAATTTTTTATTTGTACCCAATTACAAAAGTTTGTTCTTCGTCAAAAATCAGACTACAATAAATCCAGGTGTAGCTGAATGTGAAATAGGCGTATCTTATTGTTTGATGAATTTTTATTCCCACTTTTGAATTATCCGTTACTGCTATTAATACGTTGAGTTCATATCTCAAGGTAATAGTAGTTTTCGTTAATTTTCATAAGCTATATTACCTGTGCGACTAAATCGTTTCCATGGCCTTTTGGAAAATTCTTTTTTTCAAGTAACCGACGTTCTGAAGATCTTACTTAATACCTTCTAGTAAATACAGGGGCCATTCCAAACTACATCATTTTATTACTCAACATCTAAATGACCTATCTGTTTATATTAAAAATGGGTTGAAGGATGTTTGCCGAAAAATAGTTTTTATTTAAGCATATTTACAATTTGATTTCTCCAAGTTTTGTAAAAATGCCCATTCTTAATTGCTGCATCTTTTAAAAGATTTATAAAAATTATCTCTATCTCTAAGCAACATTTGTACTTCATAGTCATACAAATGAAATTCATAACTCTTTACAGTGTACGTTTCTAGAGGTGCAAGTTTTTCTACTTCAGACTGTAATGTTTTGATAATTACTAATGTCAGCAGTATCCATATTCCAATTATAGGTTTGTAAATTATCGTTTATAAGTAAGTAAGTTTATTTTAGATTTCTTCAATAAAATTTCTGTATGATTTTATTGTTAGTAGACCTAGTTTTCTGTTAAGAGACATAAATAATGCTATAATTGCTAACCGATGCCCAAGTTCTTCCTATTGTAAGCAATAAGACGTAAATTTAGGCATTGTAGGCATTGACTGAACGGCGATACTTTAGGCCGTTTGTGTCCAGCAGGCAACAGCCCAAGTCAATTTATTTACATTTTGAATTGTTGTTAACTTTGTAGTTCATATTGCTTAAAGTTATTAGGGTGTGAAAACTTGTATGGAAACTAATTATTTTGTATAAGTGTAAAAAACAATAATAAAGTGGCATTTCAGTGCTCTTCATGCTGACATATTCCTTTGCCGAATTATCTTCCCACAGGCAAGTGTCAAATCATAAACGTTGTAATTGAGTTTTACAAAAGGTCATGTAAGCAGTAAATAAAACTACATTTTACGTTAAAAATAAATGTATTTAAGCTACTAATTGGTTTTGTTTTTGGGCACATTTTTAAAGGATTTTAACACATTTATATTTGTGGATTAGGTACATAGTTGTATTATTTGGAATCTGAATAACATGAGCCTTGAATTTAATGCCGACTGGACGCTGGTGTTGGTGACTGAATATTTGTAAACAAAAATATCTGTGTCTCTTTATATTTTTGTTCCATATTTCAACCCATTTTTCGTTTGGTCGTATATGAAAGTGCCGGGTCCATTTATACTAGTAGTCATTGACTGTAAGGTTTAGGTATAGGGAATGCTTAACAAATGTAAAAATATTATATAAAAATAATTATAGTTAAAAAACTAAAAAAAAGCTTTAAACTAAAAAGTAAATAATCATTTTCAATTATGAATAGTTGAAATTACATCAGTAGGAAGTCGAACAATCAATCACGATTACCTCAAAATAAAAATATAATAAAATTTTAGTTATTAACAGAATATTTCGATTCAAAATAAAAAGCGTGGGGTGCATTTCACTATATTTGCATAACTCACCTCTTATAAATAGTTGCCAACAGAATAATTGTAAAATTTAATATTTCAAGCACCCCACTTATTTTACTCTGAATCGAATTATTCGGTTGATAATTTAAATTTTATTATATTTTTATTTTGAGATATTTAATCATGATTGATTGTTCGACTTTCTACTGTTGTAATATCAACAGTTAATAATTAAAAATTATTTTCTACTTTTTAGTTCAGTTTCTTATTAAAGCATGTTTTTTAGTTTTTTTAAACTATAATTATTTTCTAAATTCTTAGTCTCATAACGATGTCTATAATAATTACAATTGAAAACTTTAATTGAAAAAAATATGTTTCGTTTTTCACTAAATTCAAGTTTATTTATATGTTTGCGTAACATTTCGATTTCATTGTCGCAAGTTCTGCTACTGCCAACTAGATGGCAGCAACGCAGCGTGAATAGACGAATTTGGCATTTAGGCAAGAACAGTGACAAAGAGACAACAAACGGGAAAATTCAACTTAAAGAATTTTATTGTCATCGACCCTTGACACTTGGGCTAATTTTCAAGTTAAAAAGACTTCATTAAGTTGGTGAAAATTACTGTGAAAATTTCCGTTACAATGATAGATATTTCTACTACTGTCAACTAGATGACAGTAATAGACGAATTGGTATTTAGACAAGAATAGTGACAAAAAGACAACAAACGGGAAAATTCAACTAAAAGAATTGTATTTACATTGGCTCTTGATACGTGTGCCAATTTTCAATTTAATTGGACTTCTTTAAATTGGTGAAAATTATGTTGAAAGTTACATAAATGCATCCATATATACACGTCAACCTAATAAAAGCGTGTAAATGACAAAGATTCGGGGTGTTCTGTTATAATAACCGAGAAAATAATGGTCGTAGTAAGTTTTGGGTCGCCCTGTACAAAATGAAAGAAATCGACAAAATGATGAATTGCATTACTACGAAATTATTGTGACCTTGAGATATTAACCTCCAGTTGTTGATTTTAAACAATACAACATGGCGATTTTATTAGAAAGCTGATAAAACCCCATATTCCGAAATCAGAAAAATGAGCAAAATTCAAAATAAGATATTAAATTAGGGTGTTCTATTAGAAAACATAATATTGGTTTGGTGTGGCATTTTGAAATACCCTATATATTACGAAATAATTTTAAAATGTAAAGCTTGGCTCTATAATTTCAAGTTACAAACTTTTGGCTATCCCTGAAGACAACAGATATATGCTAATCCGGAGTATAAGCTGATAATCAATTACAGTGTGTGTCCCAAAACAGTGGCTATGATAATAGGTGTAATTGCTAAAAAATGTAGAAGAACAAAAAAACTTACAGTTGTTTTCTGAATGATACTTGTGGCATAGTTTTCAATGTCAAGTGCTTCTTGAGAAATAACACCACAGTTTAACGAAAATTGCTGTATATTCCAAACGTTTCGGGGTCTAGATCAGACCCCGTTGTCAATGGTTAAGAAACTACGGATTAAAAAGGCACAATTCTAAGATATAAATTAAAATATTTGACAATGTGTATTATTTGAGTTTTGACGTAACTAAGAGAATTTTATTTGTAATATACAGGGTAGCACAGAAATTCCTAAAGATCATATAATCATAAAGTTCCTTTTAAATTGGAAGAATTTGAAAGGGAGATCTTCAGAATTTTATGTGGCGCTCCTAGGTGCATTCGCCAAAAATTCGACCAAAGAACTTTGTTGATTCAGTGATTCCATTAAAATCATAAGGGAAAACCTAGAAAAAAAACCTTATGAACTATCCCGATATTGGGTTGTTCACAAGGACATGACCATTAGCAATTTCTTCCTTAATCATCGGCCACCAGGAACGACTGAATTCTACGAAGGTAGTAGCGATACAATCGTTTTCATTTAACAAAATTAAAGCAGATTCTATTAGTTTTCTTTTGGTGTTGTGTTCTTCTTTGTGTAATATAACTGAATTTTGAAAGTGTATTTTATGACCAAGGTCCCAAGCATGTTCACAAATTTTGGATTTTTCAAATTGACGTTTTTTTATGTAATTTTTGTGTTCGTTTATTCGAATATTCAGAGGTCTAGAGGTT
The DNA here is from genome assembly GCA_034190945.1 of Octodonta nipae. Taxonomy (NCBI): domain Eukaryota; kingdom Metazoa; phylum Arthropoda; class Insecta; order Coleoptera; family Chrysomelidae; genus Octodonta; species Octodonta nipae. The sequence goes on along the minus strand of CM067218.1, from coordinate 37,107,620 downwards.
TCTCCAATATAGAATTTATTACATTCATACGGAATTTTATAAGTGCAATTTTTTGTATTTTGAGTTGTGTTATTTGGTTTGGTTTTTGATATAATTGATTTTAGTGTATTTCTTGTCTTAAATGATGTTTTGATATTATATCTGTTTCCCACTATCTTTAGTCTTTCTGATAGACTCTGTATGTATGGTATAGTTATTGTATTAATGTGATTATCTTGGGAGTCAGTGTTGCTTGGTGAAGTTTGATGTTGGTTGTTAGTTAGTGTTCAACCAGGCACCAGGTGAAACTGTTTCTCTTAAAATTACCTGTTCATAGATATAAAAAAAGAGTGGCAGTGATTTGACAGTGGACGATGGACGCAAAATCCCCTTTGTGCCATTCCCTGTAATATAAATTTTAGGAGAATTGAAATAATGGTCACTATTTAATTACGATTCATGTATTAAACCAAATGTGTAATTTATTTACTAATTTATATATACCTACAAAGAAATATATGATGTGTAAGATTTTTTTAAATTAAAATATAAAAATTGTTGGAGTATACTATTTCAAACATAGTTGACTTATGTAACATTCTGGCAATATATGACGTAATCACTTTAATTTTAACAGATTAAGTCATGGTCACATTATTTAAGCAAACATTTTTTGAATATCACAACATCTCAAGACTATTGCATTAAATGGATGCGCTGATGTAGCACGAGGGTTCTAGTTTGTCATACTTGTTTGTATTATCTATAAATTTGCTCTTTTTTGTACTGGCCAGACTACTGATGTATATCAAGTTTCTCATTTAAAATATCGCAAACAGAAAATTGAACGTTTATTAGAACAAACAGACAACGAAAAATGCTGGTATATTATATCAATTGGATGTTATATTTGTTTATTAACTATAATTTATTGATTTTTCATAAACGAGTCGACACCTAATACATAAACTTGCTTTAGTTTCATACACAGAGAACTGAGTTGTATGAGTATTTCAAGCTCAAGCAAGTGTGGTGTCGGTCGGAACAAGGTCTCGAGACAAATGCAATTTTTGAATTTCACTACCACACTGTTCTGTTTTAATGAGTAAATGTGGGCCGTTAAGAAGCTTTCACTTCAATAACGCATCACCACTTTTGAGAAAAGTTTATAGTTTCCACTTTGACTGAAAACATTGGTTTTTGTTCGAGATCAATAATTTATTCTACTAAAAATAAATAAATGTGATTATCACTGTAGAAATAAACATACTATTACTGGGTATTTCGATTTATATGTCGCTCAATATATTTATAAATAGACTTTGAAAAAATTATTATAGTATTTAAAAAACGTTAAATTTTCTTTGCACTAAACATCTTTGTAATTCCGTTAACTGTGTCTTCTGTTTACTAACCAGTCTTTAGAAGCACCATCATTAATAAAACAATTCCTTTCATTCTGTTAAGAGGATAATACATTTGTGTCTAAGTGGCTTACATCTATCGATGGAAAACCGACTTCACCTAAAATAGATGGCGTTAAATGACGCATAAAATGGTGTTATTCTCGACTCCGAGACTCGAATAACTTTGTCTTCGTTTTCGACACTCATCTGTTATTCATTGTATCGGTTCCATGGACCGATGCTTTCTTACGACCTTTCCTCGCGATTAATTCCATTAGGAGGCCTTTCTTCGCAATCCAAAAATTACACTGATTAATTAGATCGTTACTCTCGATTGTTCTTGCTTGCTATTCCTCAACGATCTCTTATCTTGATAGACTTTGCGAAATTAAAAGGTTCGGAGGGTCGGCTGTCGTTGGAGGAGCAGACGACTGTAAATGCCATTTTGAGGACAAATTCACTAGATAGCTACTCAAAAAAAAACTGCGTCATTAAATCCATACGTAATAGCAGAAATTATAGTGCAGTCAGCATCCCAAAAATGGGGCTAATTAAAGTGATTTGAAATAAATATTAGGGCTTATAAAAAAATACAGAATTATGAAATCAAATAAAACAGGGTCTACATTATGATGGCAAGTAGCTTAAAAACTATATGTGTTTGGTAAAGTTAAAAATAGTTCTTAATGGGGAAGAATTTTGTATTAAAAACGTTTCGGCTAACGGAACTCTATATGCCTAAACAAATTGAGAAGTGTAGTAAAGGAATTTCGAAAAATTGCACGGATTAGTAATTGTTTCTACAGATATTCTTCCTGACACATATTTTTAGAGAAAGAGAAATCAATTTTCCTGCATATAAATACGGATTTTGTATATTGTGTGATATTTTCTCTGTTTGGAGAAGTTTTAACATTACAAGACAAAATATTTATTAAATATAGTTAAACAATATGAAAACCATCCAGTCAATTTATAAAACACAAATGTTTGTTAACATAATTTATATTTAAAAAAAAACGACTTCAACTGGTTTAAAATAAAAACTTTTTACAAACCGTGTCCAACCAATAACTATTTTCTGACATTTTTTTAAAATCTGATCTGAGGTATAATTCTATTGATTATTTTAGCGTATTATTATCTCCTCCTCTCTCTCTAATTTGTATTTTTTTATATTATCCACATAATGATTAGCATTTTTATTTCTTTTATTCTTTGCCCCGGTTTCTATAAGTGTAACTCTAATTCACCCTATATTGCAATCACCCTGTATATGTTTTTGTGTATTGTTCACCTAATATAAATTATTTGTCTATTATTTTCTGAATTACCCTGGACAAATATAATTTAACTCTACATGTTGTTGCAACCGCCCTATTGATTGTGTCTATTTTTTTATTGTTTAAATCACCGTGTATAGCTATAATTTTATTTCGCCCAATATAATTACTTATGTTCCGCTCTATATAACATTTTTTAAACACCCGTATAACGATAATTCCACTCAACCTTATATAATATTTCAATAATCCTGTATATGCAAATGCTTCTAACATTTTTTGAACCCCCGCCCTATAACTCGAATATCCTAACTGCATATGCATATTTAAGAGTTTTTTTTAGATTTTTGATCCACTCTTAATAATTATAGCTTTACTTCACTCTTATTTCAACCACCTTGTATACGCAACTACCCAATACATTTTTTGAACCAACCTGTATAACCTTAATTCTATTTCACCTTACATTTCAAACATACTATATATGGAAGTGCTTATGTACCACCCGATATCACATGTAGATTAATTTGTAAGATTTATTGGACTCACTTGTCTAACTGTAATTTTACTTCGCCCAATATTTCAACTGCTCACATTGCTTGCTGCTTGAATTTAGTTGCACCACCGCATACCATATATAAAACATCGCTCATCTTAAAAATTTTCTTTTCGACACACTAATGGAATATTTTGTGCCGTTTCAATCGACTGCAATGAAAACACCCTGTACTATATACATTCATGGGATATCTTGACACTTAAGTTTGATATTTATGATGAAAATTGTCATGTTTACCGTGTTTTTGCAAATATTTTTAAGATTTTCGGAAAACGGTATGTTTTACGTTACAGATAATTATACGGAATCAAGCTGGAACATCTCTTTGTAGAATAAAATTCAAAATATTCTATTTGATTGAGCCGTTTTACAGAAAAGTGTAGATTTATAGAAAATCACTGTAAGGTAGTCCTTATTACTTTTTTTTGATTTTCTGGAAAACCGTAAATCTCAAGTTATAGAAAATTATATGGAACCTATCTGTCATACTCCTTAATACAATACCGTTTACTTCATCAAATTTGCCCAAGCTATTTTTGATTAATCACTCACCATACGTAAAAAAATTGACAACCTCTTCCGTTTTGGAAGTCGGTTAAAAATTAAAAAACATTAAAACAAAATATATACTGGTACGTTTTGATATTAATCTTTTTGCAAACATAACTGTTGAAAAGTAATTATAAATTATAACCAATAAATTACAAGAATTTATTCCCTCATACAACAAAACAACTTTACTTTTATGTTTTTTGGGCAGTAACACCACAATCGAAATAAAACGACGTATATTGAAGGTAAACCAAACGTTTCAAAGTCTATTCTGACTTCGTTGTCAATGGCTTTATATTTATTGATGTAAGTTGCAAAACGAAAATTTGATTTATAATAAAAACATAAAAGTAATCAAGAATATGCCACAAACCACGTTTAGAAGACAAAACAATTTTAGATAAAAAGGACATATTTTCAATTTCTATAAACAAGAATTTGGTTCTAGCCTGAGATTCTTCTGTCTGTCTCCTATAGTTAGTAATATATTTTTGTACATATTTTGAAGAAAGATTAATAGGCAATTACAACAAGAAACCAAAAGTGTGGTGAAGGTATGTTATTGAAATTTTTCTAGTTAGGGAGTGCTTAGGAAATTAGTACCTACGATACTAAAAGGGTTCTGAAAACAAATAATACATTACACAGGATCCACAAATATACCAAGCTATTTAAGGCAACTTAAATTTTCAATGATTGTGTGTAAATTTCCAAGAATTGTGTGGTGTGTGTGATTTTCCTGTTTTTTTTCAAATTCATGACAAGGTTGAAAAGAAACGCCATATTTATTTATTTTTGAAGAGAATTTATTCAAAAGGATCCTTTTTATTAACAGTCTGATATTGTAGTATCGAAGTCTACAAAAAAACAAAGTATGAATAAATTGGCTATTAGGTCAATAAAATGATGTAGCTAGGATATATTTTTTCAAGTTATTTCTTTCTAAGGATTGCCTACAGCCAGAGCCGTAACAAGCATTCCCCCTCCGAATTTGGAATTGAAAATTCAATTGAGACTTATTAACATTTTTTTCATGCATCTATACATTTTTTGTATACTGGAAATATAGGAATAGAAAAATAATATTTGCCGTCCTAATCAATTGATTTATCTGCTAAAGTAATAAACCCCCGAAAAACTTTTGCCGAGCTTATAACCTGTATCTTCAAAACAAAAAAGATATTTTTATAATTCCATTCGACCTTTTTTCAATGTTTTCAAAATCACTAAATATTAATGTTAGCTACCAGTTTTATTACTTAATTGTTCCTGTAGTATTAGGGGAAAACCACTGTGAATTGACCGGATTTCAAGGATTTACTCAATCATTTTGCACTTACGCCGTATAACTCCATAACGCTAATTCGTCGAAATTCGTCTACACTACTAGTTAAGTATAGTAATTGAGAATCACCATAGATGGTGCCAAGCATATTATAGTTATTGTTTACGTACACCATACAATATTGTGTACCTATGACGTAACTAAGAGAACTTAATCTGATAATATATAGGGTAGCACAAAATATTTCTAAAGATCTTATAATAGTAAAGTGTCATTCAAATTAACAAAATTCGAAAGGATCATCTTCAGAATTTGATGTCGCCCTCGTAGGGCAAATTAGGTCTTTTCAAATTCTCGTTTTTCCGTAATTTTGTGTTCATTTATTCGAAGTTTTAGAGGTATAGAAAATTTCCCAATATTGAGTTTATTACATTCACAAGGTATCTTATAAATGCCATTTTTTATATTTTAGTTGTCTATGCACATGTTTGTCTCTTCAATTCTGTCCGGCATACCCCAAACCGACTGCAAATAAATCGAAAGGAAAACAACTACGAACAAGCTTATGGTCAGTAAATATTAACTAATACATCTTGAAATTTAGATCTACAGATATGAAGAATATTTATGGGATTCCTTGGAGGTTTTTAAATAATTTATATGGAAAAAACAACCGACTCCAAATTAATGAAAATGAAAACATTTTACATACCCTGTGTAATGAATAATAATTTTTTAACACATTTAAATTTGGGAATGTATTATTGATTATCAAAATTTCTTAAACCGTATTTGAGTCATCGCGGACCGTACATAAAAAAGTCATTTAAAAAATATATTTTAAGTTGGGTTAAATCGGATAAATAATGGCAATTGTCCAAGAAGGTCTAAGTAAATATCAGCTAAATGTATTTCTAAATTCTCATAAAATAGTTAGTTATTCATTTACACAGGTTGTTTAAACAGTATTTATTTAATTCAATTGAAATCGCGGTTTCTTGAAATAAATTATGTACAGTCTATAATTCAGGATAACATTTCGATCAATTATTGATGTAATATAATAAGTAAACGTAGTAAACATAATATGATGTTGATATTATTAAAAATTGTAGCTATAATACATTTTTCTATAGTAGATAGTGACAAAATTCTCCAATATTTATTCTGTAATAAAATAATGCAAAATTCAAATGTGAGTGTATTAAACCCTTGTAAGCGATGGAAAAATCTGTCGATATCCTCTTTGAAAGTAAAATGACGATCTTGTATCAATTACATGGTTCTTTAGGCAAAACGCGATAGCTGCTGCATAAAAATTCACCCTCGACGGTCCTTCTAAAAGAAAAGTTTAAAAACGATTAGTGATCTACTTATGCCTTCGACGTTAATCGAAATTTTTCAGATGAAAATTGATATTGGAGTTTCTTAATGGCCAAAGGGGAGATGGGGAAATTCCGAATTCTTTTTGAAACTGCTAAGAAGTAAGCAGTTTGTATGCAAATATGAATTTATTAATAGCTTTCTATGCGTGAAGGGGAGACATTGTGCTTATGGGAATCTTAATTAGCTAACATACAGGGTGTTTTATGCTTTGCATTGTACCTTTAAGGTGTATATTACTCCCTGATCAAAAATACCTAAAGTGTGTAGTAAAACCGAATAATATTGAAAATCATTTTGGCAAGTTCATTTATTTGAAGATGCGAGAAAATCTAGGATTTTCGGGGAAACTAGCACATAAAAGTTCCGAATCTGGGGCCGTTCCATGTAATTGCTGTTACCTGTAATTGCTGGGTTAGAATGTCACGATGAAATTTCCAGGTTAACTTCATCTGTCAGAGATATTGAGTACTCTCTTCGAGGTGTAATTATATATTTTTTCTGGTAAGGGAACCGTCATCAGTTGTGCTTCCCACAATTAAATGTCACCTGAAAATTTCATCGTGACTTTTTAATCTAGGAATTACGGGTAACAGCAATTACATGGAACGGCTCCAGACTCGGAACCTCTATGCCCTAGTTTCCCCGAAAATCCTACATGTCGGTCTTTACAACTGGCGTCTTCAAATTTAACGATATGTATCAAATACATAAAGAAGTTTTCGAGAGGACATTCAATTGTGGGAAGCGCAACTGATGAAGGTTCCCTAACCAGAAACAATATATATTATATATATATATATATTGTCTTGCGTGCAAAAGAATGCCACCTCCTGGCTCAAATGGGAATGATTCATGTTCTCTTTTGAGATGTCTTCTTTTCCCGCAGCGAAAACATTCTGATCACGTAGACTGAGAGCTGTTTTTACGTTAATACTTTATTCATTTCAGATAATACCTCGTTTTCATTTGTGTGCGAAGCTCGAAGTGCGTTTTATGTTTTCAAAGTGTATTTTATGTCTCCATCGAACTATCGTGGTTAATACGATACGTTCCCTAAATATTGTTATAAATTATTTATATTGCGATTATGCAAAATTTATATATCCTGAAGGCAATTAATTACAAGGTTATAAGTTATTGTTATAAGAAAATTTACAATTACAACTTTAATTACAACAAAGGTAAGAATTCGTTTAAGAAATTATACATTTTATCTCTTTAAAAAATGCTTTAATCAAAATTTGTCAAAAACGAAAAAAAAACACATTTATTGGAGTTTTGATACTTCTATGAGTTTGCTGTTCAAAATTATGTCACTTATTGCTGTAGAATTTTATTTTTTCATGTATAATAATTGTGGCATCTTGAATCTGTACTTAATGTTTATGGACTTTCTGTATATTTCCAAACGATTGGGGGTATACGTCAAAACCAGCCACCCAAAATAACGTTTAAAACATCTGTAAAAGAAAAAGGACAAAAAAACATGTTAATTTATATTTATGGGGGGACACATTTTACACGCATCGGTCACCCTGCAGTTCCAACTACTAAGCTGGGGTGAATATCACTTCTAACAGATTAAATACAAAGGGTTATCATGTGATACCTCTTTATAAAGGTCTCTTTTTTGCTAATCATTTTTTTAAATCAGATTATTTTTTACAGAGTAATGACCTAGAAACTGTAAAACATTAAAAATTTTTAATTGTATATGAAAAAAAGCTTGAGTATAAATACCAAGATAAACAAGTGAGAAAAAATCCTAGAATGTTTTTGCGAAATATATTTGCGAGTGTAAATGTAAACATTTACTGCACTGCACAGGTTGAGATTTTAGGTAATTTTGCCATGGATTCTGTGCTTAAAACAAAATACAGCATTTACAACAGATTGCTGAGGATGATTATGGCAGAAGGTTAGAATTCTGCGAATTATCTATATATAAATAGGCAAAGACAAAACGATTAGGTACCATTTTCTCCTCTGTTTCTCAACCGGTTTTCTTCATTTTTGTTTTGTTTAGTTGCTACTGACGACCGTCAGTGCAAAATGCTAATATTAGTTTATAATATTGGTTCATTCATTAAATAAAATATAATAAAAAATCTTTATTTAGGTCCATACTGACAGTGCCGCCTCCGCCAGACTGTCAAAACTCAAAACATTGAGTAATTATATATGGAGCGATCGTTAATCGTTAGATGTTGTTAAATTCTGGAGCATATACTTCTGGAAGTGGCATGCAAGCGTTGTTGTTGTTTAGTGGTAAAGTAGTCAATGTAGTAGATCAATATTGATTTTTCGGACGCGTTGCAGTAACTTTCATATTAAATATTGTGTTTTTAATGTGAATTTAATTATTTGATTAATATATTATTATCACAACCTTCCCGAAGGTGTTCTGTAAAAAATTGTTACACAGCCGACAATAGAAAATATATTAAATATTTAAGTTATCCTAGGGTTGTTGGTCCTCTCTTTTCTTTAATATTACTGTACTTGATTGAAACCGCAAGTGACGAAAACTTTTAGGTTGCAAAGAACAATCTTCCGATTATTATATCGAATATTTTGCCAGGAGCGGTTCCAGCCAAAAATTTGGGAAGTCATGCATTTGTCAAAAATATTTCGAATACCGATATTTGATTACATTTTTATTTTCTTTTTATTGCAATAGATTTGTCAATATGAGTGAACAATTTTGGTCATTACATCTACTTCTCCGATTTCTCCACAATTCTGTTTCTTATAAAAATATACTTTTTACAATTTCATGAAATAGGGTCGAATTTCGACCACTGGGCGACCACTAGTTGATTGAAAGGGCAAATGCAGACCCTAGTTTTATTAAAAATATTTGTTTTTCAGACGAAGCAGCATTTGTCAATAAACATAATTCTAGATACTGGGACAATATTAACACAAAAGTTTTTCGAGAAGGGCACAATCAACATATTCAGAAACCAATTTATGTGCTGAAATTCTGGGAAATAAAATTATTGGTCTTTTATTCCTGGAAGAAAATTTAACTGGGGAATTCTATTTGCACTTTTTAGAAAATAAATCGCCTTATAACCGAATCTTTAGAAAACCAAATATATCAAGATGGAACTTTGTTGCTAGATGAAGAAAACCTTTTTTTCTTCAGGACGGAGTACCTCCCCATTATGCCTTGGCTGTACGAAATTGGCTTAATGAGAAGTTTCCAGATAAATGGATTAGAAGAAAGGGCGCTATAGAATGGCCAGCAAGGTCATCCGACCTCACGCCTATTGATTTTTTTATGGGGACTTATACGTATCATAGTGGAGGAGTGTGACAGGATTACACCAGAGACGTCTCAAAAAGTGCGGGAGGAATTTGAGCTGCGACTTTACCATTGTCTTACCAACAATTTAAATAATAATTATTTTAATTTGAATATTTAAAATGGTATTACTTTGTAAAAATAATCTGATTTTAAAAATGATGTTTCAAAAGAATTGACAAAATAGAGACGTTTAAAAACATGATGTCCCTTTGTATAAAACTTTTAGAAATGATCTTAGAAGAAGTGGCCCCACTTGACCCTGGGAAAATTCTCAAATTTACTTCCGTCACTTGAGAACGAAGATTATATGGCCCCGGCTCATCCGCACGTGCCATATTACGTAATCGCCAGGGGGTCAATGACCTCGGATGACAGGGGCTTTGACATAGAACAGCATAGGACGGTTGTCATTGGGAGTTGACATATGGTCTAGCACGATGGCACGGAACATTGATATGGAGATTTGACGTATGGCATAGAACGACGGCACGGAACGTTGACAGCTCCGCTTGGAGGTTGAAACTGCAGGGAGACCGATACGTGTAAAATATGTCCCTCCGTAAATGTAAATTAACCTGTTTTTTTGTCTTTTTCTTTTAAAGATTTTTTTAAAGTTATTTTGGGTAGCTAGTTTTGAGATGAAAGCCGTGTATAAAGTGAAGTAAACAAGCAAATTTCCAAATACCTTTTCTAGAGATGTACTTTGCTGATTATTTATTTTAGTAATTGAAATGTGTTAGCATATAGACTTTAATAGAATTACAAATCTTTGGAATTTATTTTTTTGCCCATATTTAATAATAGTAGGAAATCGTGAATATTAAATGTACTCTTCCATATGTCTATACCAGAGCAGAAAAAACATATAGACAGGCAATTTATAAATAAATAAGAACATTTCCAACGAAACAATATATTTTCAAACAAATTACGATTTCATACATCAAAGAGAAACTCATATAGTTCAGTTATTTCTCTAAAGAGCGTACACCATGTCGTTTATAGAATACATGAAGATGAACGTGAAATCAACATTAATATAATGTTCCATGTGAAATCATATGTACATTTCCGAACGTTAGACTAATATGCGAAAATATCTGTGAAAGTTTAATATCGAGTCGCTAGGCAAACACCCAGTATGTATATTGACTGCAATAAAGCAAATTAAATGCTTTATTTGAATTTATTCCATGAATACAAATTAGAGAAGTGATATTAAATTTCTAGAAAGATATAAAGCGAATATCTGGAAATTTATATTCTGAGTTGGTTCAATATTGAAAGCTACATTAATTTTCGACATATTTCCTCTGAAGGAAAACCGAATGGAGTGAAACTAAGGGAAAGCAAATCTTAATTTACAGGATTCAGTGCCGAACGAACATTTCCGAATCATTGATTACAATTTTCTTACTAATTTGTTTGGTCCCTATCTTTCGAGAATTAATTTATTCAATATCCTTAAAAGATTCATCTGAGACTCTCGAGCAGAGAGTCGACTTCTGAAATTGGTGTATTTTTAGATCGGAGAAGGAATCGAGGAGTTTAATAGGAACTGTAATCCAGAAGATTTCGGAGGTATACATTGTTAATTGAACAATTAAATTAAATATTCATTGGAGATTTAAAGAATGGATAAGAGTTTGTCATTAAAATAAATTATACGGTATTATCAGCGCCGTCTACTAATATTGGGAGGAATAGCTGAAGAATTATGAAGAGAATTTATTTATAAATAATTGTAGAATATATTATGCAAGAAGGAACTGCTCATTTATTTTAAAATCAGACTGTGATTTGTACACACTTAATAATCACAAGATTTCCACAGCAACAAGCCATATGTCAAATGTCATTATTAAACCTAGATAGTATAGATATTCCATTAAAAATGAACATTTTCAGTTAAAAGTAAATATTCCTTCTAGTCACATGTATAGCAAATGTCAAATATTTATCAATGTAAATAAATATTAAACATTCATGCATTTGGGTTTTGGTTGTTGTACTTGAACCTGCTATACAAAAGATATCTACTGAGTCATCACAATTAACAGTCTCTATAAATTACCGATAAACTTTAACTATTCCGAAATTATGGAAAGCCTATTATTAGACTTTTTCCAGCAACGGTCGAGCTAATAGTAAACCTAGACCTGCGAAGGGATTTGCCGTTACAAATGTTGGAGGTTCTAAAAATGAGTAAGGTGTTAATACCAGCCTGAACCAATAGTTCTTATTGACCTAACCGAGGAGTCAAATTAACTTTTTACAGGTTATGAGTTCTCTGTTCCTCGCCACCTTTGATACCTATCTGCGCCTCTGTGCGTCAGTACCTTCTATGGGCTATGTCAGAAGTCTGTAGCCTAAGGAGCAAATTTTGGCCGGTTAGTGTTTTCCTATTGCCTTTTGGAAACGTCAGTTTTTGGTTTTAGCAATATAACCTTTTAGATTGAGAAAATGGATAAAGAAGAATTTTCGAGGCCGTTAAAACGAAAATTTTGATGAGACACTGAAGAGATAGTATGAAGAAGAGGCGGACGATGAAAGTGATGCAGAATTGGATACGGATTGTATTTATTGAGCATAATTCAGCAGAAATATTAAATCGCAGCCCAAGGTATTTATATGGAAAAATCGCTTTAAGTCGTCCAAATTATGCCCTTATGATAATAAAATGATATAATGCCCAGAATTTAAAAATCGTAGTATCCAAGATCCAGACTTTTGATAAACTTACATGATGATATCATTATTATTCAGTGAGCAAATATAGTATGGAAAAACTGAGACTAAATTACAAAATTCAAACCAAACCCGATCAGAGGGATTTGGATATCATGTAGCTGAAAGCTTTGAGCCTGATGCTGTTGACTTCTATGGTCAAGTAAAATCAGGTGTATCACTGATGCCAATTGATTTTTAGTCCTTCTTTCAGTCAAGAGGTTTGACGATCCCGAAACTTTATTTGCACTAAAGAAGCAAGACGTTCTTGCGCAAAGTTTGGAAATTAGTAATGGCTTTATTAGCAATACATCCCATAGGTTAATTGCAAAATATCTATTTGGGTGGAATGCACCAAGAAAATTTGCATAGACGGTGCTTTTAGATACCACTTGCACGTTTCACAAATATTTCTTATATCAAGACCGTTGCATTTTTATAGTTTCTGCTATAAAAATAATATTTTTGTTTAATTTTTCCAAAACCATTTACCTTTTTTTATAAAAACAAGCCAAAACAAAATACTTTTAAATAAATTTTTAAATTGACTTGTAGATATTTTTTATTCGACCTATTTATTGAAAGAGTATGCATACCCAGACCCTAAATAATGTATAACACTCATCTACAAAAAAAATTCTTGCAAATAGTCCCAAAATTTTCAGAACAGAAGTCATCGTGATTACATGTTTGTCATAGCGTGCTTCTGTTTTCATGTCTGTAGTTAAGACTTAAGGTTGGGAGCGCAGTATTACCAATAAAAATAAGAGTTAACGCAAGGGGGCCTGCCAGTCACATTTTTCAAAAACACTTTTATATGTCAAGAAAGCTGAATGAAGAATAGGGGAAAAGATTACTATAGATAATTGTTGATTAAACTAACGATCTATATGGTAACATGAGGTAAGTACAGGGATAATTTAACATCGATGAAAATATTTAAATATTTATTGAGGACTATTTCCAATCAGAGTTGAAATATACAAGATTGGCTAAACACCGGAAGGATTGCAGTAAGATTGCACTCCCAATATTACGTAAGAAGAATATCTCTAATAATGTTCAAACCAATACATACATGACAAATGTTAAAGACTGATTGCTATACGTAGCGGAAGATTTTAAGAAATCATGAACGAATTAAAAACAACTGAAAATTGTGGAAATTGATTCTGGCGACCAAGTTGTAGTAATACACAAAATGACAAATTTGCATACTTCAAAATTCCCATTGCATATACATTTAATTTTAGTATAGTGGAAGTCAAGGTGTCAATTTATGCATAAACGATACCAATATTCTGCTTAAAGCAAAATGTTTTGGTTTGAAAAACAAGAAACGAAAATAACATCTTTATTGTTCCTTGCCGTTAGGAAAAGAGTTGATCAGTAATTCTCTAGTCAATGGTATTGAAGTAAAGTACTTATCCATTGTCATCTTTCAGTATGTTTGATAAGTAAATTTTACCAAGTGGGAGACAAGAAAACTGACATAAGGCTTTGCTGTGACATAAGGTTACAACAGAGCATATGTAATTCGCAACAAGCTCTACAGTCAATAAAATAATTCTTGTTCGTTTCACTGTTGTTTCTAAATATCTGTAAAATTGGAAATTTTTATATTTTACAATGAATAGCAAACATTCAAATCTATTTACGTTTTTTTTCTGTTTGAATAGTATTGGACTATGAACTTTTGTGTTTTTATAATATCGGTGTGATAGGAATTCATCCGATAATTCCTGAAAGCGGCATTCTCCGATATTTCGGGGAATCCGAAATGTTGGTTTGTCGACCCTGGGCCGGCAGTTGGCGCTAACACAAATTCGTCGACTTTCCTCGAATCTTCGAGAACACATGAAGGAAATATTCCGACAGCTCCTTGACCTTCTGGAGAATTCTGATAAGAAATATATAAATACGGACAGATGGCGATAGGATTCATTCAGTATTGGATTGCTGTATAGTAAAGATCAGGTGTTCAAGATAAATTGTAAATAGTTCTGTGAATATAAATTAAAGTAGTGGAAATAAATTATAGTGGTTGGACTGTGTTTATAGATACATCCAAGAACTGAACTGAATCCGAGTGTGAGAATAAAAGCATTACATCTACAATTTTGCCCTTTATTCCGTTTTTAGCGAAAGTTTCTGATTTCAATAAAACTTCAATTTTAATTTCTCTCTAATAAAGTACTGAATTTATCTCTATTTTAGATGATTTCTTATAATTGATTGCAGTATATGACTTCCTTTTACTCTTAAATTGTTTATTTCTATCTACAGAGTGTTTCTTAATAAAATCTTCATAAGAACGTTTATTCTAAACTTCTTAATAAACTTTGGGGTGCTTGATATATTAAATTTTACAATTATTCTAATGGCAACTATTTATAAGAGGAGGGTTATGCAAATATAGTGAAATGCACCCCACGCTTTTTCCTCTGAATCGAATAATTCTGTTAATGACTTAAATTTTATTACATTTTTATTTTGAGTTAATTAATCATGATTGATTGTTCGACTTTCTACTGCTGTAATGTAAACTGTTCATAATTAAAAATGATTTTCTGCTTTTTAGTTCGGTTTGCTATTAAAGAGTCTTTTTAGTTTTTTTAAACTATAATTATTATATTGAATTGTCCATCCTATAAATCTTTGTGGTATTGATAATTTTATTTTATATTGTTCTTTGAGATGTCATTACCTTCGATATGACTCACGAATTATGGTCGAATACCATAATTGGAACTCTATATCGTCGAACAAATCACGATAAGACTTAGAAAACGCAATATATCGATTATTTTCTATGCTATTTTCGCGTTTGTGGTGGTGTTTTACTGATCAGCCGATGGCATGTTTGGAAAAACCGAAACAAGGATCATTGAAGGGAGTTCTCTGTTATGGATGTAAGGGGTGAGTGTGATCGGGGATGTAGTTTGTGGGGTGGAAACGATTTAAAAGAACATCACAAGAGAAACCGAATGTCATTGACGGAACGGTGTGGGTTTGGCGAGGGAGTTCGATTCGCGTTTCTCGAAATCTCTGCTGAAGTTCTTGCAATGGATTTGAGTGTCACATATTAATATAGGGTGTTCATAAACAGGACAGACTAATTTTAATTATAGAAGTCGTAATGACGAGTTATGTTACCAAAAATGGTGTATGTAAGTAAAAGTTCCCGTTCTACAAAAACTGTTTAAAATTGTCACAGATTCTGTCTTCCTCAGAGGTACATCCAGGGTTTTAGTACTGACCTCACTGACCTTGCGGCTGTCAAAGCTGATGAACGCCACTAGCGCCTTGCGAAGTTTTATATCAAAATTTACAAATAGACGAAGATTCGGAAATTTTTGTACGCACCAAATACTGCCCCTACAATTTAATGGTACTCTATTTAAATTATTAACATTATGATCACTAATTCCTTGTGCCATATTTCTTTCACAAAATACCCTGAATCAGAAATATCATAGATTGCTCTATGAATTACTTAGGACATTTAAAACGAAATCATGTTACCATACCAAAAATTGGATATACTCACGGTAATTGCTGAAAATAATTCAGATTTCTATTGACGTTACAAAATGTTTACTAATTAAATAAAACAATTCTAAATAGTTGTTTTATTTGACAACTTTAAGTTATAACTCTTATGCTACAAGTTTTATAAATAGGATACCTATGACCTCTAGAAGTTGTTGAGGACACCTAGTATTCAATCTTGATTTTTAACAGTTCCAGTCAATTCAATAATTTAAAACTCACAAAAATTTTAAATAATTATTTCTACAATTCTGTGTACAATCAGAATACTAATATTGAATCTTGTGGCATAATTGAAAAATAAAAAAACACAAGTGACCGACACGAAAACCTTTTTTGGAATTTTTTTATAGCGTATAAACGAAAAAGCCTTTCTTATTCAACAATAAATCTTTATTTTTCACATTTACCCAGATGTTTGCTAATAAAATGTCATATTTATAGAACAGCGTTATAATATATAATTTTATTAAATATCTATATTAGAAATTTTTGGCTCAGAAAGCAGTACCAGAAACAGAGAAAATTTTTCAGTTAATACGGATAATTTCTGAGTTTCCGCTACGCACAGTACCATAAAGTTCTCAGTAGGTTCATGCTGATGCTGCTTGGACACTTCTGGAAAATATATTGAGTACAATTAACTTGACACGGTTTTTTTTTGATAGAACCTATCGTCACATCTAATCTACTGTAAAAGTATTAAACTGAAATTTATGTAACGCAAACTGATATTGACAGATGGCAATATACACATGTAAGATTTTAGATCAGGTTCTACTCTACTTTAGTGTACATCCTGAATTAAACAAGATTTATTTTAAAATAAATTCAAGTAAACGATGAACACATCCTTCCAGTAGATGCTTTTGACGGCAAAGGCATCGCTAGAAGCTAAAATCAATTTTCAAAACCCTGATTTCTAACTCACTTATAGTGGAAAGAGCCTAAGACCCTACTTTGAGTTAGTTGTTAGAAATGGTCCGCCTAAACAAAGCTAGAAGGTACAAATGCCTTTAACATAAAATGAGCTTATGCTAGTTTGCTGCAATTAAGAAAGACACTAGCGTTTGAATCAGGGACGGATCAAGCGATGTGTGATGTCGAGCGAAGGCCCCCTTCGAGACCCCCAAGGTAACTTCGGTAACAAATCCAGAAAAATACCAAACTTTAAATAAAGTAATTTGTGTGCGGAGATGTCTACCCTTAATCAGTTAATTTAGGATGAGATTGCCCCCTCTGGTGTCTGGAGCCCCTGGGTTGAATAAGCAGTATGGTTACGACTCAGTGCTTTACATTTTATTATCTTACCTAATTAAGTGAGTAGAAAATTGTAGTAATATATGCGACTGCTTAAGTTTACTATCTTACATCGATGTTAATTACTTAATATTGGAAATATCAGGTGTATCTTAATTAATATGGATAGAAAAATGAAGATACTCATTTGTTCTAGATTATGCTAGTGATAGTGCAAGGATATATTGTAGATAACCGAAGAAGTTAGAATGCACAAAATGATTATTAAGTTTCTATTGTAAGGAACCCTAAGAAAAACACTCTAAAGAAACCTAAGAAAAACCCTGAGGAAGGAAGAACGATAAGTCTTTTTTCGAATAAGTTGTCTAAATCACTCAAAACTATTATAAAAATTTTTTCAAGGTTGGAAACAAAACTATTCATCTAAACATTTCTAAAGTGCTTCCTTGTGTTAAGAACAAGTTAAAAATCTACTTATATAATTTGTGTCATAAAATATTTTCCAATAAGATAACATGCCAGTTTTCTAGGACATAAAAACATAGAACTAGAAATATAGTCGCTATACTAAATAATAAAATAGATGTGGCACTTAGAGTTAAATATGTTCTCCAATAAAACAAATCCTGATTTACTCCTCATGCTGACCATATAATTGTGAAACGTGGTCAGAACCTTAAAGATAAAGTTTTATGTATCACTGTTTATATTGTCCTATCTAATAATCTAATTTATTATCATTTTTCTTCTTCAGAGACAAGATTAATTTAAACTTAAGCCTTTTTACTGCACATCTATACCGAAGCAGTATTCTTGGTTACGACGCTGTCCTAGTTAATCGATTCCTGTTTCCTTTGTGGCTGATCTGTTACAGATGTCGATTTTATGATAGCTGGGGAAAATAGCAGGAATCGCTTTCTTTATCCCCTTAATGTCACTGTCAATAACGTTCAAAGACGCATTTGATATTCAGAAATACATCAAGTGATCGTGCTTAGAAGGTGGCGGAAAATGTTTTAATATAATACGGTTGAGTTATATATCGACTATTATATTTAAATGTTTGTTAATGACTTTATTTTATTTTTTAGGTGAGCTTCGAATAAAATTTTAATATGAATTTTCTAGAAATTGCATCACCCAGAAGGAGATGTTTAAATTTAATATTGTTATATGCTATAGTAAGGTCTGAATTTCATGCCTTAGAAATACTAAAGTCCGTGGGCGAAAGATCGGGGGATCTGGGCGGCCATGGCAACAGATTCACATGGGTCTCTTTAAAAAGTTTAATATAACCCGAGCATCATGAGGCCGAGCATTATCTCTTGAAATATGAGATCCATGCGCCGAAAAGGTAAGGGAGTAGATACGGCATAAGATAAAGTTGCGCGATCATGTTGCCTCTAACAAAGCCTAAGGGTGACCTACTTCCACTAAGAAGGAGTTTCTTGTGACTGATTTTATCAAACGGATGTGGAGAAGTCGGTGTAAATACATCTGTGTGACCCCCGCTATCTAGACTTCCACATAGATGTTGCCCAATGTTGCTTACCAACTGTTCATGAAACCATGTTGATAAGTAGACTTATAGTTTTATGCAGACTGATATAGGCGATTGTAGAGAATGCTTTCTACAATTTTGGAAAAATTGTTCAAGGTAGAAATTGGTTTATAGTTATTGATAAGAGCACCTGACTTATAAATAGGGCTATCTTCCAAGACTGAGGATAAACTGAACTTGAGGGAAATAAATTTAAGATGTAACACAACGGATATATAAATACACCAAAGCAGTCTGTCACCAAAAAAGAAGGAATTTTGTCTGGACCAGCTGTTAATTTATTTTTCAATCTTCTAGTAGCCTGTATAATTTCTCTTTCTGTAATGGGTTCGGAAATGACATCTAAAATGGTTTTATAATTGAACTTAAAACCAATTGTGTCCTCCTCGTTGATTTGTACTAAATGCTTTCACTATTTGAGTGGGGTTATTATATTCGTTGTAAAACAATTTCCAGGGAGTTCTGGAATCTGTATTTTTTTAATAATAAATTAATCAAACTTTACACCAAATTTAATTTAAGAGAAATATTAGCCCATATAATATCTGGAAACCTGAACTCTTGGGAAAAATTCAACTAAAGAAATACTTCTAGTATTATGTCACACTTGTAAAGAAAAATGTCGAATTAGCTATGTAGCTGCGTATATATAGTGATGTGTAAACAAGTTAAATCAAGTAGAGCCAGTTTTTTATTGACAGTGCTCATTAAACAAACGAAATGCAGATATTTTTATAAGTTTGTCAGCAATAAGAAATTAACATTTGCCATAATTTAGCGATATTTTGGAAAGGGTATACTTACTTTCCCTTAAAAATGGTCGTACTGGATTTTAAAAAAATCATTTAAAAGCTTGGAGTTTCTAGTTTTGAGAGAATATTTTTTTTGGTTTTTGTTTTGGTCTACGAACTGTATGAATTTTTTCTAACTCAACAACTTTTAATAGAAAAGGATTTTATTTTCTATAACCGTCAAGATCTCAGCCACCGCTGATTGCACAAGAAAGTTAAGGAAGGTTTTGAAATCTTGAATAAAGATCCTACAAAGATCAGCTATGGTTTTTGAAAACAAATATTTTTTTAATTGTTTTCATTAACTAGAAAAATCAAGAAAAAAAGTTTTTTGGTGACTTTTGGGATCATCAGGGGCGAAATTGGAAATATAAAAAAAAACACAGTAATGATAAGTGTGCCTTTTACAGTCCAATATGCCCACAAAAACCCCACAAAGTTTCGTTTCAATCCATCAAGCCATTTTTTTGTTTTCTTTTCTTTCTCGAATTTTTGAAAAAAAAAGGATCACGATTTCGAAATGATAATACATGAAAATAAAAAGAATAATATTTTTCCAGTTTTTTATGCATTCTCATTGAAAAAAGTGTTTAAAATTATAGGGAAAAAACTGATTTTTTTTGCATTTTGTTAAAGGTTATGAAAAAAAATCAAAATCGCGAACTCTTATTTTTTTCAAAAATTGGACCGAAGTAAACAGAAAACAACTCGATGGATTGAAACGAAACTTTGTAGGGCTTTGTGGACACATTGAACTGTAAAAGGCACACTTAATACTACTGGTTTTCTCGATATTTCCAGTTTAGTGCCTGATCATCCCAAAAGTCACCAAGTCATTTTTTTGATTTTTTAAATTACTGAAAAGAATAAATAATATATTATTTTCAAAAAAACGTAGCTGATTTTTGTGGGTACTTTGTCCAAGATTTTAAAACCTTCCATTTTCTTCTGCGATCAACGGTTAAAGACAAAAAGATCCTTTTCCATTCAAAATTCGATATCGCAGCGAGAAGTGGTCGTATTGAACTTTTCAAGAATGCAAATTAAAGCTCAATGGACAACTTATCTGATGCATATAGTAGTTCAGTTAAAAAAAAATTATCAAGTTCGTAGACCGAAAAGGATTCCCAAACAATTGGAAAAAAAATTCTTTTGGTATTCGTTAGGATCGAGCGATACACTTTGCTTGAAAATTTTTGTCATTATAAGATCTCAAAACTAGATGCCTCAAGCTTTAAAACTTTTTTTTTTTTTTCAAACTCCACGACGACCATTTTCAAGGAAATACAGTCACTTGAAAAACGTCAAAAAAATTTTATTTTTTTTGATCTTTTAATTTTTTCCGCTAGTTTATAAAAATTAACTTGTTGCAGTGTTTTTTTACATTCTTTATTAAGTAGAAATTGAAATCATACCTGACTTTAAGACCTAAAGGAAAAATAGTGAACCTACAACAAAAAATTCCGTATATGTTAGAAAATGATGGTTAGATTTACGAAGCAAAATATTTCAGTTTTTTGCCAAGAAATTTCGACAAAAGCATAAATATTAATGTGTCTCGTTTGAATAAATGTAAACTGAAAAATGTATGTTATTTGTTTCCGTAAATCCTGAAAGAGGTCCTGTCAATGTCGGTATTCCAATATATTCAGATGAATATAAGGAATGCGCCTTAGTGGAGAGAACCACTGGTCAGTCGCAAAGCAATAAAATACACCAAGATATCTCTGATATTGTCCCGGATATATTTGCATTCCTTCAAACGGCTCCAATTCAATTCCTTATTCCTATCCACGTCTACTGGAAAAGTTATTTATGTCCAGTGGTTTGTCCGTTAGCCATGCGTAATAAATAAAATATGAAATGTAAGTAAGTGATCTGGTTTTGTGGAATTCTATGAGTTATTTGTTATATTATTTAAAGCACACTACATATATGGTGCTAGTTTTGGGTATATATGTATATGAATGAATATAGAAAACTAAACTGACAAACTATACCTAATAGATCAACTGAATCAGAATAGTCTTTAAAAAAATGTTCGAAGTTGGACAAAAGGAAAAACATAGGATATATCTAACTGATAACAATAAAAGACACAGTCAATATAATTTAATAATACAATACAAGTAATGTTTCTATATGTATGTATTTATGTAATTGAGTTTTCGAAAACAGATCTATAGATTAGGTGATTTTGATGATCAAAAATCGATAGGGTCGCATTCTCTGAAAAATCGTATTACTGGGAAATTTAGATACGAAATATTTCAGTGAGAGATGGTAAAATTTGATAGGTCGTGAAATTTCAGCTGTTCAATACAAGATGATCTGTTGATCTACTTGAAAGGGATACAGCTCTTGTAAATATGATTTCAATAAAATTGATATTTAGAAACAGGAATATATGGTATGGCTACATCATATTTTTCAAGCGTTATATGTTATATGGTTGCAGTTAAACCGTTCAAGTTTTAAAGTAGCAGATTAGATGATTAGATCATTTTTGATGGGGTAAAACATACGAATTTAATTAAAGAGGACTGCTCAAATAATGTTTGATGTAGTTCATAAGCATTTGCTCATATAAATTGGTTGAAATACAAAATGGTGTAGAATTAGAATTATACAGGGCGGTTCAAAATATGTTAGAATAAATATCTTATTTGGTAACCGTCCAATATAGAGATATACAGTTGCATATGAAGGTGGATAAAATATAGCATGGAATTGAATTATGTGAAACAAGGTGGATAGTTAAATCTAGGGAATTATTTTATATTAAAATATTAAAAGAATATTTCACATATGGGATTAGCAGATGGATTTACAGGGTAGTTGTAATTTGGGGGGAGTGGAATTACAGTCATTCGGGATGGTTAAAAACACATTAGTAGCATAAACAAATGATATATATACTTGAACTTGACTTTAAATATATGAT